>KV013945.1:87017-116129 GCA_001598015.1 Dorcoceras hygrometricum
TTTTACAAGCACCCGCTTAACTTAAATCCGAGTTACCAGATTTAAGATATCTCAGTTTCAAAAGCTGATTTATCGGCTAACAATAAATGTGCGGAAATAAGCCGATCAATCAGTGAACAGTTAAAGCAATAAATAAACGCGATAATGTAAAAGTTTAAGGGACAAGAGATTTGTTTATGGAAGTTCGGATATCAATATCCTACGTCTCCCCTTCTTCATTTTCAGGAAGGTTCCACTAGAAAGTTTCATGGTTACAGGCCTTCTGCAAACACCCAGTCACGCAAGAAGCACTTAACGTGAACTCCTAGCAACACAACTTCACCAAGTAGACACAGCTGCTGTTTACAACACTTAATATGTTTGTCAAACGGCTTTATGTAGCACGTTTGTTACAGACTCAATCTAGAATAACATCAGTGAATACAAATCTATTGAGACTGTAAATCTTCTGGTTTCATACAAAGAAACGCGATTCAACAGGTGAACCAGAAGATGACTCGAAGGTAATGTCTGTGAAAATCAACACTTGTGTTCTTCGAGTTTGTGAGCTTTTTGAGAGATAACTTCGACAGAGTGTAAGATCGAGAATGATGGAGATGATGAATGACTTGGATGAAGAGTCGAGAGTAATAGAGAGCTTCTTCAATTCAAATTTCTGCTATTTATACCATTTGCTCTCAACGGTCATATAAGCTATTTTCCTCTGTAAATCTTCAACAAATCACGATTACGGTATATACTGCTCCACTAAGGCAAATTGCGCTTTGTCAGAGCCAAATTGTCGTCTTTCCATATTTGTGCAAACACCGTAAAACGTCCTCTGTATACTGTGTTTATTTACCCAAAATAGTACCGATCTTATCTCCTTAATTCCAAGCAATTGTACAATATGATCGAGACCATTGATTCTCTCCAATTTGAATCGTGATCCCATTTGAATTGATTTGTCGTTAGCTCCTGAACATTTTCCATTATTAGATCTTTTTTCTCGAAGACGATTGAATAGCCCATCGCTGTTCGAATACATAGCTGTCACAGTTAAAAATATCTGACTACTTGCAATATCTGATAGCCTGATGATGTCTGATGGAAACAATATCATGATATCTGTTAGACATATTGTCACGGTATCTGTTGAACATACTATCGCAGTTAGAGTAACAAAGTCTGTTGGCAGATATCATCGCTGATAGAATAACAAAGTTTGTTGGCAGATATCATCGCTGATAGAATAACAAAGTCTGTTGGCAGATATCATCATTGATAGAATAACAAAGTCTGTTGGCAGATATCATGATTCATCCTAGAGCACTTTCAACAGTAGAAATCTGACCCGATAGACTGAATAACCTGAACCGATAACCCAACTGTTTCAGAACCCGAATCTGATCAAATCTGTAACCCGATAACATATCTGAATGCCATGAAGTTTGATTGCTTCGAACGTCATCGTTAAGTCCAATTATTGTCTTATTTTTGTTATCACCAAAACTATAAATTTTACTTTAACAATATCCAAGCTAGGACAGTGAGGGGACGTCTGAGCTGGACTGGTCGAAGATATCTAGCTGGAACAGTAAGGGTACGCCCAAGCTGGTTCGAAAGTTTACTTCCAGAAGTGCAGGGAACATCAAGCTGGTTCATCAGCTGGATGTTGGAGCAGCACGAAGATCAAGCGCAGAGTATGAAGAGAAGTTCTAAGCATAGAATCAAGAGCAGAACTGAAGTGCAGAGTTGAAGTGCAGAATGCTCAAGTACAGAATAGCTCAAGCGTAGATCAAGTGCAGTGTACAAGAGCAATGATTGAGTGCGTAGCCAACGCAATTTCGGAGGCCTAAACGAAGATGTTTGGCCGACGAATGTCTTAGGTCTCGACGAAGTAGTCGGACCGTTTAGAAGGGGATAGCAAAGGTCCTATGCTGAAATGTGCAAGATGATCCCACACTTGCATATTCTCATACTTGGTCCCCCAGCCGAACTTTAAGCCTGCGAGCTGGTACAGAGATGGAATCGAGCTGCGTACAAGCTCAGTGCAAACCAGCTCGAAGATCAGCTGGAAAGGAGACCAGCTGAGAGAACAGATCGCAAAAGACCAGTTCTGTGAGAACTGGACGGTAAACAGGCTGGAAAGCTGGTTAAAGTCAAACCAGCTCAACAAACAGAACGGAGAAGTTGGATGAGAAGAGACCAGCTGAAAGACCAGAGCCAGACAAAAATAATATGGTCAAGAAAAATAGTTTGAACAATCCATGAAGACCAACTTAATTGGTTCAAACTGATTTGCATTGCTTGTCCACATCAGGAACAAGTAAACAGAGCTCGAAGTGACCAAATGCTGCAGAATCGTCGATGAACAGAGCTCAAATCAAATAAAGCCTGCAACGCATTAAATGCAAAGGACGCAAAGTACATATGAGTCAGAAGACTTTTCAGAACGGCTACATCTTTGTGTCCAACGGATATATCCAAGCAGCGGCTTTATAAACAGGTGCAATGAAACAGATTGAGAAGATGTGCCATAACAGTGAGAGTGTGTTGTGCAAAGTTCGAACAGAAAATCAAGAAACGCACAACACAGAACCTGGGAAGATAGCAGAAAACCAGCTCGAACAAGGAGCACTTCCCAGAGTGTGTGAGATTTAATTCATTGAGAGATTGTGCTTACACTGTAAATCTCACACACATACATTCACTCATATTCGAGAGATGCGCAAAACAGATTAGAGTGAATGTGATTCAATACTCTTCATTGTAGTCTTTGGACAGAGACGTTAAACAAGTCTAGTTGTCTTCCGCACTGAGACGTTAAATAAGTGTGTGTAGCCTTTCTCACTGAGGCGTTAAAGAAGTGAAGTTAGTCACATGCAGCTTGCGGGCTGGTGTGCAGTGGTAGATGCTAGGAGTTCTTGCGGCTGCGGGTCGTAGGAGTGGGTTGCAGCGAGGGTCGTTGTAATCAAAGTCTTCTAGTGGATCCTTCTCATGTCGTAAGAAGGGGAGATGTAGGAGATTGAGCTCCGAACTTCCAGAAACAAATTCAGTTCTTTAATGTTTTCAGTGTTTACATTCATACGCATCACATATTTGCTTATGTTGTTAAAACTGTTTATTTGGGCTTCGAACGATAGAGTGCAGTTTTAGTTATTTCCGCATTTTTTATTTACATTACTCAATTTGTATCTCGGTGCACAAAGTATTCAAGAACACTGATTTATTGCAGCTCAAGTTTTGTTAATCAGATCGTTCGGATGTGTCGAGCTGGTCCTAGCTTTCCAGCTGGAACCGGCATGCTTAGCGCTCTCCTTGCTTTGGGCTGGATTCAACTTTCGGCTGAATCCAGCTTGATCTTTGCGAACCCGGATTCAACTTCTGGCTGAATCTTGCATCTTGTCATTCGATCTGGTTATCCCTCTAGCACTGGTTATTGATCGAATAACTAGTCATTGCACATTAATAGAGGGTCCATAAATCGATACCCAACAGAATCTGTTGTCGCTAGGAAGATGTGAGTACGCTAGCGGGTTTCTGTAACGAGTAGCTAAACTACGTCGTTTGGATTAGTTGGAACAATAGCGTTTTGGTTTAGCCAGCGAGATTCAGATTTGAGACGTTGGTCTTCAGATTTCGATAGGATCTGATGCTGGTTAGCATTTCAGATTTGAGTAGCGGGTGACGTGTCTAGATGTAACAGTAGACTTTGTGCGAAGTCGTTTCGATGATTCGAGACCTGTTTTGGCGTAGAGACAGATCTGTGGTGAGATTCAGATCTGAGTGGGAAATCAGTTTTGAGACTTAAGTTATCGGTAGGTTATGTTCTTAAGATTTGAGCAGATCTGACCTTTATATAGAGAACCTTTCCTTCGTTCTTGATTATTCAGCCCCGACACCTAGTAATATTTCCCGTGATGAAACTCTGTCGCGATACCCTAGCTACTGTTCACCGCACCTTATCTTCTCCGATTGTCGATGGTAGATAGCTATGACGGAAGTAAGAGTGGTAGCGATGGACTCCTCTTGCTAAGACGCTCGTTTGGTGTTGCTTTTGGAAGCTTGCGTGAAGCTGGAGAGGTGTGCGAAGACATCCATTCTCTAGTCTGTTAGCATAAGCGTCGGATTTCTCCTGCCGTTCAGGTAGCTCGTTGGGTAAGTGTTAAGATCCTACCTTGTGCCTGGTTTAGAGCCTTCTGTCGTGTTATAAGGGTAGGACAGATTTGGTTGAGCTTGTAGCTCCCAATTCGTGAGTTTTCTGTGCAACTGTCCCTGATCTAGTATCTGTATTTGGCTTAGCAGGTGTGAGATCTGTGTTGCTCGAGAGTGATTTGTTGTAATTATAGCTCAGAAGATTTGAGGTACGGATGTGAGCTTGTTTTATAGCTTTGGATTGAGCATGGGTGATTATTCTTGCTGATGTGTATGCTTTGCATTGTTGTATATGTTTCTGTGTTGGACATTGCATATGTTTCATACACGCATTTATCATATTGAGCTCAGATCTGTTGTAGCCGTGCCTTTTGTGCCTTGTTGTATTGATTTGTGCGTGCCAAGAGCTTGTTTAGAGGCCGATCGGGTAACTCCCGTCACCCTCATCTCCCTGATGGGATCTATTAGCCACTATGAGCGGAGTGGGTAGCTCCCACACCTCATGAGTTGGGAAACAGCAGGTTGAGATGTGTTTGCATCTGGTGCCGTGTGTTGAGACGAGTGGGTAGCTCCCATATACTCACACACCTCGTGGCCACTGTTGTTCAGTTGTATCTGTTCTTGATCAGTTTGAGATTCTGGCTCCCTGCCATTGGTTGTAGCCTTCTGTTTGTACTCAGCTGTTCATGCATAGCATTTGCATATTATCTGTTGCTTTCCATTTGCTATTTTATATTGCTCTCCGTACTGGGGTTTGACCACATGTCCCTCTGGGGCTTGGTATTTGTTTGCCTGTGTATGTGTTTAAGGTTACCATGGTTATTCGTGGAGTTGACCCAGCTGGAGGTGCCCCAGGAGGTGGTTAGAGTATCCCAGTTAGCGTATAGCATATATGTATAAGCACTGTTAGCCGGGGAGTGCCCTGTGCTTATTGTATTCCGGTTGCATTCTGTAGTGCTTGTATCTGTTGAATGTTGTACTGTTGTACTGAGTGATTGTAAACTAGGATATTTTGAGTATTGCGATATTTTAAATTATGTAATCTTTCAGTCAGGCCAAAAGCGAAAATTGTAGCCACTATTATATTGCTTCCGCTATTGTTTGCGTGGTTTTACTCTGTAATTGAGCACGAGGCCTGACAGGGGGAGATTGTTGGATTTGTAAAACAGATCACATCTGAATTTTGATGAACACAAGACCTGTTCGTAAGCTTCTAACGATTTATTTATAGAGCATGGGTCTAAGCTGGTTCAGATTAGAAGCGAGCTGGTTAAGGGATGACGTTAGTGAAGGAAATTTAGCTAGGTTCTTTTAGAAGAGATGGATGCAATCAGGAAGGCTTGTGTTTCTATAGAAGAAGAAGTGGCAACATTCTTCCAGGAATCCAAGTATGCAAGGTGTACTCGATCAGTCTCCATAGGTCTAGGATGGCTATGATCAGACACGAGCTGAAGAAGAGCACTGTAACAGAATAGAAGAGAGCTGGAAGAGACAATATGCGAGCTGTTGAGAAGGTGTCTAAACTGGAACAGTAGGGGACATCCAAGCTGATCAAGCAGAGGACCGCCAAGATTGTCCAGCAGACATCTAAGCTGATCTAGCTTAGAGCGAAGATCATCACAGACATTATCAGTCCAGCTCAGAGACCAGCTGGGAGAAATCGGCTGAGAAGACCAGCTCAAAGACCAGCAGGGATAAACCAGCTCAGAGAACAGACCAGCAGAGGCTATCAGATCACGAGCAAAGCAGTTTGAGCATAAGCATATGAGAACAATGGTTTAAACAAGTTCAAACTTATTTGCTGTTTCATCTACATCAGGAACAATGTTTACATGTTCAAAGTGAATAATGCCTGCAAATGCTTTAAATGATTAAGGACGCAAGGTACAACTTTGTCAGAACTTTACATAAGCCTTTTCAATGGCTAAGAACTTGTGACCAACGGATAGAATTGTACAGAGGCTATATATATGAAGGAGAGATGATGAATAGAAGGATGTATGAGCGAAAAGAGCAGAGCGTGAAAAGCGTGAAGTGCAAAGAGGTACAATACAGAAATAGAGAGCAAGTGTCATGTGCAACTGTCGAGAGCTTGTACACTCAGGTGGCAGCTAGTGTACAAGTTTATCTAGTACCCAGGTATGATTTGGTGCACTGTCGAGAGCTTAACGCATCATCTATAGTCGACTGCACAAATCAGGGAAGAAAACAGATATCAGCTATCAAAGAAGCACTTTCCAATGTGTGAAAAAAATATATGAGAGAGTGAGCTTACACTGTAAATTCTCCAGATACGTTTAAGAAGTGTTAGATAAGTCACACAGCCTGCGATCTGGTGTGTAGTTGAGTGCTAGGATTTCTCACAGCCGAGGGCTGTTGGATTGGGTTTGTACAGAGTGCTGTAAGATCAAATAATCTTTCCAGCAATGAAAGAAGGGGAGATGTAGGGGATTGAGCTCCGAACTTCCATAAACAAATTCGCAGCGTATTGTTTTCTTTACAGCTTATTGCATTCACGCATACATGATTTAAAACCAACCTTTAAGCTTTCAATTTTCAGAGAGTATTTCGGGTTCCTTTCCACATGATTTTAATCATATCCGATCTACTTCTCGGTATTAAAAGTTTTCAAGAACCAGAGCTATTGCAACTCGTGTTTTCATAGACCAGATCGCACGTGATCTGGAGCAGCACGCAGCGATGCTCCGTGCTGATCCAGCTTAGGTGCGATCTGGTGATTCGTTACTCCGTGCTGTTTTTCAAAAACATTTTTAAAGACACGGAATTTGTGTCTTCGATCCATGAACTGGTGTCTGAGCTGTGTGAGAGCTCATGGCACCAGTTTCCATTTCCATCAAAACCCGATTGCAACCGGACTGGAGAATGAAATTAGATTGCAAGAGGGCTGGACAACCAGATCTTGACAAAAAAAACCAGCTCGGGAAAAATGAGCAGGTCGTGAATTTAGTTAAATAACAACTACCGGCTTGGAGGATTTCTTTAGTCTGAAGGAATTGAAAATATCTAAGAAAAACTCCAGTAAACAAGAACAGGTAACCTACTTGTAAGCTACTGACACAAAATGCGTAAGCTGCTCAGATATGAACACCGTAAAAACATTTTCTAACATCTTTTCTAAATCAATATTTCAGCAAACCATTACTAGTTCAAGAAAATAACTTAAACTTAAATCTGCGTCTGAAAACTAAAAAAAAACAGTTCTCAAACCTTTTTAATAAAACTAGCACACACAGACAAGAAGAAAATTCAATATAGGTTATCCAAAGTACAGCAAGAAACAGAGTTTACTTGTCTAACAACAACGATGATTAGCAAAGTTCGGTCGGTTTTCTTTCTACAGAGAGCACTGCTTCTTCGAGAGATTTTTCCTTTACTCAAAGTTTTTTTTCTTGAGTGAATATTAGAGGTGCTTGTGTAGGTATTTATACAAAATTTCAATCTAAGTTAATTGGAAACACGTTTTGTTAAAGTGCTATTAAAAAAATGCTACACTGATTTTAAATAAATAAAAATGCAGGCCGAATCGATTTAAATTAAAATTGAACCGAACCGGGCTTACCTGAATCGGTCGGACAGCTTTCGCAACCACGCTCTAAGCTGGAACAGATCAGCACAGATAAAAGCTGATTGACAATTAATGTTACAAATAGATCCATCAAAACTTTTATCTTTACAGTTGTGGAATTATGGATTTATAGACGTTACAAACAATCTTCATCTTTTCTATGTGTTTTTCTTTGATGCAAAGAAACTTTTTAGTTTTAAATAAAAATTCTCATTGTATACATTCATATTTCTATAAACTATTTTAGTTGAGCGTTGAATACAAATTTGTGTTGTATCAGATCATATCAGAGGATATTTACTTTCTCATTTCTACAGTTTGCGTGTTTTTTTATCCCGAGTGATGCTATGAGTTCAGTTTGGGTGCTGATCTTCTGAGTGGTTTACGATACTCTGTATTCTATTCAAAGTTTTCTAGTGAATTCTTCTAGTTTGAAAGAAGGGAAATTGTAGAAGCTGAAGCTTCGGACTTCCAGAAACAATCTCTAATCTGTTTACTACGCTCTTTTCAGTTTTAGTTCACTGCTCCATTATAATCTTTCCACATAATTCATTTATTTCACAAGAGAGCAGATCACATTGACTACCGGACTTAGCCTATAACAAGGCTAATCCTAAAATAGTTTTTAAACACAGGATTATTTCGAAAGTGTTTATTCATCCCCTCTAAACACTGATCTATGGTTCAGGGTCCTATCACAAGCAGATTACAAGTCCAATATAAAGGTACCTAAACAGTCAAATAGTTACACTCAACACGGACACTCAAAAGGCAACGCATTGCACTTGACTCCCGCGATAACTTAAAAAAAATCGATCGACTGTGCATTAAATTTTGATGAAATCTATTAAGTGGCCTACAAACCTAAATGAATAATCGTACATAATCTAATCATTAAGCACGGGAGATAAAATTATATCCATTAGTTCAAAGGATAGAGGTGTCATTATGCATTGCAGCAATGGGATCAACGACGTGAACAGGAAAAAAGATAGAAATATTATTCCTCGATCATTTGAAAAGTAGCAGATTACAACATTTCAGCCAAGATTCCAATCAATTGATGGACACAATATACTAGAAGCATTGCGGAGACCAAGATCTAATACAAAAAGATCTTTGATATAATACATAATTACAAAAAAATTAAATAAAAAATACAAGAAAACAAAATTATTCAGATAAATGCAACAATCCGAAAATATTGTCCAACATTTTGGAGAATCGATGGCGGAATTTTTGGATCTGAAACAGATCAGATCTTAGTTTTGATGAACACAAAACTTGCTTTTTTGTATCTAATAGTTTACGTGAGTGCGTAGGCTAAGCTGATTGAAGATAAGATCAGGGCCAAGCTGGAAGCTGAAGAACTTCGTAGTATAAGTGAAGAACTGAGCTCAACTGAGAAGAATCAGATCAGATGGAGCTTCTTATAAGATCAGTTCATAGATATTCGGTTCAGAGATTAAGTGAAGATCTTAGTTTTGATGACACAAAACTTGCTTTTTTGTATCTAATAGTTTACGTGAGTGCGTCGGCTAAGCTGATTGAAATAAGATCAGGGCCAAGCTGGAAGCTGAAGAACTTCGTAGTATAAGTGAAGAACTGAGCTCAACTGAGAAGAATCAGATCAGATGGAGCTTCTTATAAGATCAGTTCATAGATATTCGGTTCAGAGATTAAGTGTAATGCCCGAACCTTTTATGAGCCACAATTAGAAAGTTATAAGATTTGAGGGATTATATTGAAATGCTATTTTATTCAACATTGTTTGAATTTCAGATTTTTAGCATATGTGATATCAGTTGTCGCCTTTGCATTTTTGTTCAGCTGTTACGTTAGTCATATTCAGCTGTTAGCTTTATATTTTAGCCAGACTTCAGTTGTAATGACTTCCAGATATTAGAATGCGATTTCAGCAGCTGGTTAGCCAATTATTGCAAGTCAATCGAATCCTTCTATTTTAACTAAAATGGTTCGGTTATACTTTGCATCAGATTTTATTTTAAAACTGAGTAGCGCTTTTAAAAGATTTTCAGCATATTGATTAATCGTGTTTCCTTACTTAGGCATTTTAAATCACATATATATAGGATGTTAGCTGCTACATGCATCATTATTTACCAAAAAAATTATTTTAAGCGGCGCTCTCTCAACAAAACCGAGCAAAAGTCTTTTAAAGCTCTTTGAAGGAGACGATCGGAGTGTTGGTGATTTGTTGGACTTCCGCTGATATTGTGTTAAAGAATTCAGGCAAGTAAACTCTCTTTCTTGCTCACTCATGAAAGCATATATTCAGTTCCGTATGCATGTGTATGCGTTTTAAAAAGGTTCGAAGATAGCTACGGCTGTTCTTCACAGTAAAGTATGTTCTTGCTCTGTTTTATTATATGTACGTGTTTACTGTATTTTGATTCAGAAAAGATTTTAGAAAATGGTTTGATGATGTTCATCCAGTAGTTTCTTGAGTTTTCTAAAGATTATCCTTCGAAGCAGCTTACCAGTAGCTTATTCGATCATTTTCCAAAAATTTCTTGAGATATTTTGATTTCTTCAGACGAAGGAAACCATCGTTATTCATGTTGATTCTTACGGTTAAGTCTAAAGTCTGGTTCTTAAACCACCACTGATATTCTACATTGAAAATATTCTAAGTATAGATTTCAGCAGTTGCATTGTTTCGCCATCAGTTGTTGTATTGTTTTGTAATCAGCTGTTACTTTTTTAGTATCCAACTGTTGTCAGTTGTTGCGCTTGTTACATTCCAACCGTTGCACTTGTTCGTACCCAGCTGTTGCATTTTTCTTGTTCAGCTGATGCATCGTTTCGTATTCAGTTGTTACTTTAGTTCGTATTCAGTTGTTGGTTTGTGCAACACCTTGAAAGCCTTTGTTTAAGTTGTGTTTGACTGCGCTTGTTACATTCCAACCGTTGCACTTGTTCGTACCCAGCTGTTGCATTTTTCTTGTTCAGCTGATGCATCGTTTCGTATTCAGTTGTTACTTTAGTTCGTATTCAGTTGTTGGTTTGTGCAACACCTGAAAGCCTTTGTTTAAGTTGTGTTGACAGCTGAGTTGACCAATCCTATTTCATAGTTACAGCTTTTCACTATTCACACAGTATCCCAAGCCACGTCTGTTTATTACGCTAACGACATCGTTTCATTTAACACATTTGTTTCAATGTTAGCGGATATCCTTACAGCTGAATTGTTTCTTCTTCCTCGTGACGTCTGTATTCAGTCAGATGTTACTTGTTCATTTTCACTTCAATTCGAAATAATTATTCGATTCTTTTGACAGATTCAAGTAGAGCTTTATTTCAGTTTTCATCTTCGCAAGTATTACAGAGAATTCTCGAAGTGTTCCAGAACATCATTGAACAACGAAAACCAGTAAATCGTACTAGAAAGAAATAAAACAGATTTACGAAAGAAAGAAAGAGCAGAAAGATTATGTTTATGAAAAGTTTTAAGTTATGAATTTGGCAACAAATGGTCCCCAGATAAAGGGTGAGTGCGCGGCTGACGAACCGTGTGACCTTTCAACCAGGAAGGATAGGATTATGAATTGACGGATTTGTATACCCCTTCACCATGAGCTAAATGCTAAGAGACTGATATCAGGAGTTTGATCAAACGAATTGGACCAAATGTACAAGTGTCTTTGTCATAATTTCAGAAAAGAAAGTAGAGCACAAATGTGATTTTAAATCACAGCTCTAAAGAAAGTTTAAAGGAAAAGATTTCAGAACGTTTTATGTTTATGCTTTCATTTGATTCAGCTAATACAGTTATGCTAATCAGCTTAATTATCCTTAAGCTATTCAGTTTTCAGATATGTATCAGTTGTTGTTTGCTTGCGTTAAGTGCCTTCGTTACTTCCAGCTTTTGACTGCTGAGCCTTAGGCTCATTAGTTTTCATTGAGTGCAGGTAATGAACAGTATGGAGCTGGATGGAGAGCAGCTAATCGGGTTGTCGTGTTTATCGTGGACGTCAGTTCCGTTGTACTCATCAGTTCGTTTTGTTATACAAAATTTCAGCTGTAATGTGTTTTTATTACAACAGACTTCTAAACAGTAGACATCCGTTCAGACTTGTTATTTTATTGATTGGAGTTTTAATCAGCTGTTGGTTATTCTTTTCACATACGTGATCGTTCCGCTTGTTTCGCCTTTCAGTAGTTGCGAGTTGCTTTTTATTTGCAATTCAACCCAGAATTGAGTAACGACTTATTACGTTAACAAGATCGAAAATTTTTGGTCTTTCAATTTGAACCCCAACATTCTAAATTTTATTATGAAAATATTCGGTCGTTACAGTTGGTATCAGAGCATGGTCCTTGAGATAAACACACTTCCAGTCTGAACAGTACTCTCCAGCCGCTTCAAAATTTGTAAGTTTATCTCATGTTCTAGCATAAAGTAATCTCTCATAATAGAATTGTGGTGGATTTGGGCTACCCTTACAGATATGTCAGGACGAGGTAGAGGAAGAAGAAGTTATACAGATGGAGACAGTGAGTCAGAAGGAGTGAATCTTGTTTTAAATAGCATGGCTCAGCTGTTAGAACGGTTGGTTGACCAAACCACCCAAGGGAATGGTCAATCCTCGGGGAGATTAGTTAGCCGAGAAGATCTTCAAGAGAAGTTCAGGAGACAGAGACCTCAGGAGTTTTCTAGTTCTACTGATCCTCTTATAGCAGAAAGTTGGATTAAGTCCATGAAAGTGATCTTCGAATACTTTCATCTGACCAGGGTGAAAGCTCATAGTAAGAGAGGATTCGCTCCTGCTTTCCAACTAGGAAATCAGTCGCTGCCTTTTCCCATCCGAACTGGAAAGGCCTCGGTGTGCAATTTACATGCTGAGAGGAGATGCGATGATATGGTGGGAAGGAGCCAAGTTAACTGTTGATTTGGAAATGCTCACCTGGGAAGAGTTTAAGAGACTATTTTCGATCAGTACTTTACTGTTGACGTGAGAGAAGAATTACAGAGTGAGTTCTAGACTTTGAAACAACAAGGGATGCCTATGCGGGACTATATCCGCAAGTTTGAAAGAGGATCCTACTTTGTTCCATTGATTGGAACCAATGCAGATGTTAAACTTCGCCACTTTATTAATGGGTTGAAGCCCATAATCAAACATGATGTTAGACTGGCAGAACCAGTAGATTATAGAGCAGCTGTGAATAAGGCTCTAAGGGCAGAGCAAGACTGGAAAGCGATAGAGGATGAGAGACAACTGAAAAGACAAGCTTTCCAGCAGAAGGATCGAAGACAGTTCAAGAAACCAAACTACAACCAGCAAGGGTCTCAAGGAAAAGGGCCAATCGCTGCTCAACCTATCTCTGTTGTTCCTAATTCAGGGAATAGGCAGCCTTGCCCAACTTGTAAGAAGAATCATGCGGGCCAGTGTCTGTTTGGCCAGAAGGTGTGTTATACTTGTGGTAAGACATGTCACATGTCTAGAAATTGTTCCCAGAAGCAGCAACTCATCACTAGCAGGGCATATGTGATGACAGCTGAAGAAGCTCCAGTAGATACCACGGTGGTGACTGGTAAGATTTCTGTTGCCAACACGTCTACGATAGCATTGTTAGATTCTGGTGCAACTCATTCGTTTGTATCAGATAGATTTTCTAAGAAATTTCCAGTTCAACCAGAAATATTAGAAATAGGATATTGTGTTCAGATTCCTTCTGGAGGAAGCATAGTAACCAATCGTGTTGTTCGTAATATAGAACTTAAGCTTCAAGGAAATGTTGTTTATGCAGATTTAATAGTACTACCGATGCTTGAGTTTGATTTTATTTTGGGAATAGATTGGTTAACTAAACACGAAGCTGTTATAAATTTCAAACATAGATCTATTAAAATTAAGATGCCTAGCGGGACTTCATTTGTGTTCAAGGCTGACAGATATGATGGTACCCCTAGAATAATATCAGCTGTTAAGGCCCAGAAGTGTTTAAGAAATGGATGTCAGGGATTTCTGGTTAGTGATATATCGACAGAACAAGAGAAGAAAACTAAATTGGAGGATGTAGAAGTCGTGAGAGAAATTTCAGATGTCTTTCCATCAGATGTCTCCGGTTTGCCTCCAATACGTGAATTAGAATTCACTATAGATTTAGTGCCAGAAGCTGATCCAGTTTCCAAGCCTCCGTATAGACTTGCCCCCAAGGAAATGAAAGAGTTAAAAGATCAGATCCAAGATTTATTGGATAAAGGTTTTATCAGACCCAGCACTTCGCCATGGGGAGCTCCAGTGCTGTTCCTGTATTTTCGAAGATAGACCTAAGATCTGGTTACCATCAGCTGCGAGTTAAAGACGCAGACGTATATAAAACAGCCTTTAGAACCAGATATGGCCATTATGAGTTCTTAGTTATGCCATTTGGATTAACTAATGCGCCATCAGTTTTTATGGATTTAATGAATAGAGTATTTTAACCTTTCCTCGACAGATTTGTCATCGTGTTCATAGATGATATACTTATTTACTCGAAGAGCAGATGTGAGCACGAAAACCATCTTAGAGAAATTTTGCAGATTTTAAGAACTAAGCGATTATTTGCTAAGTTTAGTAAATGCGAATTTTGGATCGAAAAGGTTGTATTTCTTGGACACATTATTTCTCAGAATGGAATAGAAGTAGATCCTTCTAAGGTAGAAGCTGTTAAAGAATGGCCTGTACCTAAGAGCGTAACAGAGGTTCGTAGTTTCTTAGGACTTGCAGGTTATTACAGAAGATTTATAGAGGGATTTTCTAAGATAGTTGTTCCTCTAACAGCGCTGACTAAAAAAAATGCTAAGTATGATTGGACTCCAGAAAGCCAATCCAATTTTGAGAAATTAAAATTAGCATTAATACAAGCCCCTGTTTTGACGTTGCCAACAGAGAAAGGAAACTTTATAATTTATACAGATGCGTCGAAGATAGGTCTAGGAGCTGTTTTAATGCAAGATAAGAAGGTAATCGCTTACGCTTCGAGACAGCTGAAGATTCATGAGAGAAATTATCCTACGCATGACCTAGAATTAGCAGTAGTGGTTTTCGCATTAAAAATCTGGAGACACTATCTTTACGGAGAGAAATGCGAAATCTTCACAGACCATAAAAGCCTTAAGTATTTCTTTACCCAGAAAGAGCTGAATATGAGACAAAGGAGATGGCTCGAATTGGTTAAAGATTATGACTGTGTAATCAGCTACCACCCAGGAAAAGCTAACGTAGTAGCAGATGCGTTAAGCAGAAGAAACTTGGGTTTAGCTCAAATCTCTGTTCGAATTCCTTTAGCGAGAGAAATAAATAGATTTGAACCGGAGATAGTTACGAAGGAGAATTCTGCTAGATTCTCAGTACTTACAATCCAGTCTAATTTAAAAGATCGGATTCGAGAGGGACAAACTAAGGATGATCAGCTGCAGAAGTGGAAGAAGCAAGACGAAGACAGAGGAGGAAATCTTTATTCAATAGAAGGGGGAATTGGGAAATACCAGAATAGGTTGTGGGTACCGCACACAGGTGGTTTGCGCACAGAAATTATGAATGAAGCCCACAACACACCGTATTCAATTCACCCAGGAGGAACAAAGATGTATAAAGATTTACAACATCTGTTTTGGTGGCCAGGGATGAAACGTGATATCTGTAAGTTCGTTGCTGAATTTTTAACATGCCAGCAAGTTAAAGCAGAACATCAGAGACCAGCTGGGATGTTAAAACCGCTTCCTATACCCGTATGGAAATGGGACAATATAGCAATGGACTTCGTTGTAGGATTACCCAGAACCGTTCAGGGATTCAACGCAATTTGGGTTATCATCGATAGATTAACTAAGTCTGCACACTTTTTACCTATTAAAACGACATACGATTTGAACAAGTATGCCGAATTGTATGTTAAGGAAATAGTCAGACTTCATGGGATTCCCAGTTCTATAGTATCAGATAGAGACACCAGATTTACTTCTAGATTCTGGACAAGCCTACATAAAGCTTTGGGAACTAAGTTAACTTTCAGTACAGCGTTCCATCCTCAGACAGATGGACAGTCAGAAAGAGTTATCCAAATACTGGAAGATTTGTTACGTGCGAATGTTCTTGACTTTCCAGATAGTTGGGATTTAAAATTGCCCTTAATCGAGTTCACTTATAACAATAGTTACCAAGCTTCGATAGAAATGGCACCATACGAAGCTCTGTATGGCAGAAAATGTCGTTCACCGATTCTGTGGGATGATGCAGTTGAAAGAACTGAAATAGGACCTGATATTGTAGAACAGACTTCTGAAGCAATTAAAAGAATACGTGATCGAATGAAGACTGCTCAGAGTAGGCAGAAAAGTTATGCAGACAATCATCGCAGATATCTTAATTTTGAAGTAGCAGATCATGTATTCTTGAAGGTATCACCAATGAAGGGTGTGATAAGATTTGGTAAAAAGGGGAAGTTGAATCCCAGATTTATAGGACCATTTCAGATTTTGGAGAGAATCGGGACATTGGCTTATCTTTTAGCGTTACCTCCAGAAATGTCTGCTGTTCACAATGTGTTCCATATATCAGCACTTAGAAAGTATATTGCGAATCCTTCGCATGTACTCAGTTATGAACCTATCCAGCTGTCGTCAGACTTGACTTACGAAGAGATTCCAGAGAATAATTTAGCAAAAGAAAACCGTAAGTTAAGAAATAGTACTATCCCAATGATTAAAATTCAGTGGGCAAATCACACTGAAAGAGAAGCTACATGGGAAGTTGAATTTGATATGCAGAGAAGCAACCCAAATTTGTTTAAGTAAGTAATTTCGAGGACGAAATTCTTTTAAGGGGGTAGATTGTAACGCCCGAACCTTTTATGAGCCACAATTAGAAAGTTATAAGATTTGAGGGATTACATTGAAATGCTATTTTATTCAACATTGTTTGAATTTCAGATTTTTAGCATATGTGATATCAGCTGTCGCCTTTGCATTTTTTTTCAGTTGTTACGTTAGTCGTATTCAGCTGTTAGCTTTATATTTTAGCCAGACTTCAGTTGTAATGACTTCCAGATATTAGAATACGATTTCAGCAGCTGTTTAGCCAATTATTGCAAGTCAATTGAATCCTTCTATTTTAACTAAAATGGTTCGGTTATACTTTGCATCAGATTTTATTTTAAAACAGAGTAGCGCTTTTAAAAGATTTTCAGCATATTGATTAATCGTGTTTCCTTACTTAGGCATTTTAAATCATATATATATAGGATGTTAGCTGCTACATGCATCATTATTTACCAAACAAATTATTTTAAGCGGCGCTCTCTCAACGAAACCGAGCAAAAGTCTTTTAAATCTCTTTGAAGGAGACGATCGGAGTGTTGGTGATTTGTTGGACTTCCGCTGAGATTGTGTTAAAGAATTCAGGCAAGTAAACTCTGTTTCTTGCTCACTCATGAAAGCATATATTCAGTTCTGTATGCATGTGTATGCGTTTAAAAAGGTTCGAAGATAGCTACGGCTGTTCTTCGCAGTAAAGTATGTTCTTGCTCTGTTTTATTATATGTACGTGTTTACTGTATTTTGATTCAGAAAAGATTTTAGAAAATGGTTGATGATGTTCATCCAGTAGTTTCTTGAGTTTTCTAAATATTATCCTTCGAAGCAGCTTACCAGTAGCTTATTCGATCATTTTCCAGAAATTTCTTGAGATATTTTGATTTCTTCAGACGAAGGAAACCATCGTTATTCATGTTGATTCTTATGGTTAAGTCTGAAGTCTGGTTCTTAAACCACCACTGATATTCTACGCTGAAATATTCTAAGTATAGATTTCAGCAGTTGCATTGTTTCGCCATCAGCTGTTGTATTGTTTTGTAATCAGCTGTTACTTTTTAGTATCCAACTGTTGTCAGTTGTTGCGCTTGTTACATTCCAACTGTTGCACTTGTTCGTACCTAGCTGTTGCATTTTTCTTGTTCAGCTGTTGTCAGCTGATGCATCGTTTCGTATTCAGCTATTACTTTAGTTCGTATTCAGTTGTTGGTTTGTGCAACACCTGAAAGCCTTTGTTTAAGTTGTGTTGAAAGCTGAGTTGACCAATCCTATTTCATAGTTACAGCTGTTCACTATTCACACAGTATCCCAAGTCACGTCTGTTTATTACGCTAACGACATCGTTTCATTTAACACATTTGTTTCAATGTTAGAGGATATCCTTACTGCTGAATTGTTTCTTTTTCTTCGTGACGTCTGTATTCAGTCAGATGTTACTTGTTCATTTTCACTTCAATTCGAAAGAATTATTCGATTCTTTTGACAGATTCAAGTAGAGTTTTATTTCAGTTTTCATCTTCGCAAGTATTACAGAGAATTCTCGAAGTGTTCCAGAACATCATTGAACAACGAAAATCAGTAAATCGTACTAGAAAGAAAGAAAACAGATTTACGAAAGAAAGAAAGAGCAGAAGATTATGTTTATGAAAAGTTTTAAGTTATGACTTTGGCAACAAATGGTCCCCAGATAAAGGGTGAGTGCGCGGCTGACGAACCGTGTGCCCTTTCAACCAGGAAGGATAGGATTACGAATTGACGGATTTGTATACCCCTTCACCATGACCTAAATGCTAAGAGACTGATATCAGGAATTTGATCAAACGAATTGGACCAAATGTACAAGTGTCTTTGTCATAATTTCAGAAAAGAAAGTAGAGCACAAATGTGATTTTAAATAACAGCTCTAAAGAAAGTTTAAAGGAAAAGATTTCAGAACGTTTTATGTTTATGCTTTCATTTGATTCAGCTATTACAGTTATGCTATTCAGCTTAATTATCCTTAAGCTATTCAGTTTTCAGATATGTATCAGCTGTTGTTTGTGTGTGTTAAGTGCCTTCGTTACTTCCAGATTTTGACTGCTGAGCCTTAGACTCATTAGTTTTCATTGATTGCAGGTAATAAACAGTAGGGAGTTGGATGGAGAGCAGCTGATCGGGTTGTCGTGTTTATCGTGGACGTCAGTTCCATTGTACTCATCAGACTTCGTTTTGTTATACAGAATTTCAGTTGTAATGTGTTTGTATTACAACAGACTTCTAAACAGTAGACATCCGTTCAGACTTGTTATTTTATGATTGGAGTTTTAATCAGCTGTTGGTTATTCTTTTCACATACGTCATCGTTCCGCTTGTTTCGCCTTTCAGTAGTTGCGAGTTGCTTTTTATTTGCAATTCAACCCAGAATTGAGTAACGACTTATTACGTTAACAAGATCGAAAATTTTCTGGTCTATCAATTTGAACCCCAACATTCTAAATTTTATTATGAAAAGATTCGGTCGTTACATTAAGAGCACTATAGCTAAGAACGGATTAGAGAGAAACAGATAAGTTTAGACGAATAACTCAGAGACATTAGAGATATAGATCAGCACATAGTCGAACAACTTAGAGTATATAAGAATAAGAGCAGATTAGAGAAGAACGAAACAACTCAGAGCAAAACAAAGAAGAACGAAACAACTTAGAGCAGAAAAGAGATGAACGAAGTAGCTTAGAGTAAGAGCAGTTTAGATGAAGCTTCGTAGTGGATCAGCTGATAGGAGATCAGCTGAGAGGAGATCGGCTGAGAGGAAGAAGAAGCAAGATTAAGTTAAAGAGCAGATCAGAGTAAGTCTCAGATTAGAACATATCAGAGTAGATCAACTCAGAGGCCTTCAGCTCATATCAAGTCAACTTAGACGAGCAAAGAAGTTTAAACACGAGCTTATGCGAAGACTGAATTAAAGAAGTTCAAAATGATTTGCTTTGACATGTCAACATCAAGTTCAGAACAAGTACAAAGAACATTAAATGATCTCACATACCTATGTACGATGAAAGGGAAACAAGGACACAATGTCAGAAACTTTAAAGAAGCTTTTCAACGACCAGGAGTTTATGTCCAACGATAACATAAGACCAGAGATCTTATATATGCGAGCTGATCTGATGAAAGTATAACGACGAACGAGAGGGCGAGAAAACTACACAAGAAGAGAAACAGAGAGGGAAGAAAACAGAGAAGAGCGTAGCATTCGATGATCAAATAAGATGAGATTAATCGTTAAAGTCGACTGCTGAGTTTATCGGTTTTGGAAGAAGCACTTCCTAGTGTATGAGGAAACATTCGAGAGTTTATACACCGTAATTGATATATTTCTCACACACAGATTCACTAACACATTTAAGAGCTGAGAGTTGAATAGTGTACATGAGTGAATCACACCCCAAAAATTCAAATTCGTCTTCACACGAAGACGTAAAACTTAGTGTTTATAGTTTTTGAACAGAGACGTAAAACATGTTCTTAGAGATGAAGTTCACACAGCTTGCGAGCTGATGTGTAAAGAAGAGTCTAGTAGTCTCAGCTTTGGGCAGTGGGTAAGTCCCAACTGTTGTGGATCTGTACAATTGCTGTAAAATCAATTGCTGCAAAATCAAAATTTTCTAGTAGAGCCTTCCAGTTTGGAAGAAGGGGAGATGCAGGAGATTGAACTCCGAACTTCCATAAACAAATCCAGCGTAGTGATTTTAGTAGCTTTCTGCTTTCATGTTTTCAAAGCCGTTTTCAACAGACTATGTTTTAAACTTAGTTTCAATTTTCAGAGAGTATATCAGATGCTTTCCGTCTTGGTTTTTATACCAGATCTGATATACTTTTCGGTGCTTAAAATTTTCAAAATCAGAACTATTGCAGTTCAATTAAGTTTAATCTTTCAGATTACGCATATCCCTCCCCGATCTATTTTCATTCCCGATCTATTTTCATTGTAATGTGCGATCTGAACCGGTCCTAACAAGAACCTTCAATCGCTGCTTCAAAATCATCTTCTTCCATTGAATCCATACCACTTGAGGCGGCCATTTCACTCATCTATGAAGATCTTTTTTCAGCGGCAAAGCTCCTCCTATTCCGAATTGCTTAGGACGTTTCTCGAACAGTGGATTGACCACTTTTTCGTCTTTTTCTTGGCCGCTGCAGAAGCTTCGAGCCTTTCTTCGGAGCCTGAAAGAAGAAAATTCAAATTATCCGAAAGAACTCACGTTCAGGGGCATGTAAAACATGAGCTCACTAGAAGGCAACTCACCGTTTGCAGCAGTGCAGGAAGACTGAGGCACGCATACCCCCTAGAAGCTGTCTTTTTTTCTAAGAACTTAATGGGCCTACTCCTGGAGCCCAACATTTCTTTTGACTCAGGATCATTTACAACCACGTCTAATGTTATTCCAACAATACTTAATGAGCCTGCTTAATGGTTCCTACATTTATCTACATAAATGCTTCCTTAATAAAAAAATACTCTATTTATGATTTTTAAAAAAATTGATGGATCTGTGTAAGCAGATCCAGATCTTAGTTTTGAATTACACAAAACTTGTTATTGTGTTTCTAAAAAATCTACGTAGTGTGCAGATGTTTATTAGAAGTGAAATCTGATGTGAAGTCTGATCAGCAGAAGATGAATTCAGCAGTAAGCAGAAGATGAATTCAGCAGTAAGCAGAAGTGTAAGCAGAAGATGAATTCAGCAGTAAGCAGAAGTGTAAGCAGAAGATGAATTCGGCAGTAAGCAGAAGATGAATTCGGCAGCAGTAAGCAGAAGTGAATTCAGCAGTAAGCAGAAGATGAATTCAGCAGTAAGCAGAAGATGAATTCAGTAGTAAGCAGAAGTGAATTCAGCAGTAAGCAGAAGCTGAATAGAAGCATAAGCTGAATCAAAGATCGAAGCAACCAGAAGCTGAATAGAAGCAGAAGCTGAATAGAAGCAGAAGCTGAATCAGATGATAAGAAGAGAAAGGCGAAGCAGTTGACAACATACATTTAAGTGATCTTACTGCTGGAACATAAAAGCAAAATCAAAAGAGGACAAAAGCCTGTAAAAGAAAGGACACAAGGACAACTCCCTGTCGGTACTTTACAGAACATATTTGAATGGGAAGAAAAGTGTGTCAAACGGGAAGAAATTTGAACAGCAATATAAATACAAGAAGCACTGTTGAAGAGGAGTGATTTTGATAGATTAATCAATGCACAGTGCACAAAAGGAGGGAAGAAAAACAGAGAGACGAAGCTGTCAACTATTATTCAACCAGAGGAGCGCTTATTGCACAGTTGACAAGTTGGGTCTTAATTAGCTTTGTAGAAGCATTTTACCATTGTGTGAGATTTATTCTTTCGAGAGTTGAGCATTCACTGTAAAGTCTCACACACAGATTCACTCACAAAAACATGATAGATGTGCGAAATTGTATAGTGAGTGAATCAAAACACAATACAAAAATCAGATCCCGTCCAAGCACGAAGACGTTAAACTCTGTGTTTGTAGCCTTTCTCACAGAGGCGTAAAACAAGTGATTGACACAGCCGATGGCTGGTGTAGAGTCTAGGAGTTCTAGCAGCTGCTGGCTGTTGGATCGGGTCTGTACACGATGTGTAGATCAAATCTTCTAGTTGAACCTTCTGACGCGGAAGAAGGGGAGACGTAGGATATTTATATCCGAACTTCCAGAAACAAACAACAGTGTATTGTATTCTTTTAATTACAGTATTCAGCATACGCATTTAATTATTAGCACGCACGCATACACAGTTATCACACAAGCACAGTTAAACATATTTCTAACTAGAAATCTGCTTGCATTAGTTTTAAAATTAGGATTCAGTTCTGGTGTTTTCCGCATGTTTTTATTATATACCAGGTCCCTGCTGTCACAGTTTTTGCTGTGTTAGCGTAGGGAGAGTTTTGTTTTAAAATTCATCGGGAAGACCAGCTTTCGACCCCTTTTTTATTCCCACAAAAAGGGAGAGAATTGTTAGATCATGCATTTGTTATTTAAAGTTTTGTGTAAATCAAAAGGGGAGAGATTGATGGATCTGTGTAAGCAGATCCAGATCTTAGTTTTGAATTACACAAAACTTGTTATTGTGTTTCTAAAAAATCTACGTAGTGTGCAGATGTTTATTAGAAAAGAAATCTGATGTGAAGTCTGATCAGCAGAAGATGAATTGGCAGTAAGTAGAAGTGAATTCAGCAGTAAGCAGAAGATGAATTCAGCAGTAAGCAGAAAGTGAATTCAACAGTAAGCAGAAAGTGAATTCAGCAGTAAGCAGAAGTGAATTCAGCAGTAAGCAGAAGATGAATTCAGCAGTAAGCAGAAGATGAATTCAGCAGTAAGAAGAAGTGAATTCATCAGTAAGCAGAAGATGAATAGAAGCATAAGCTGAATCAAAGATCGAAGCAACCAGAAGCTGAATAGAAGCAGAAGCTGAATCAGATGATAAGAAGAGAAAGGCGAAGCAGTTGACAACATACATTTAAGTGATCTTACTGCTGGAACATAAAAGCAAAATCAAAAGAGGACAAAAGCCTGCAAAAGAAAGGACACAAGGACAACCCCCTGTCGGTACTTTACAGAACATATTTGAATGGGAAGAAAAGTGTGTCAAACGGGAAGAAATTTGAACAGCAATATAAATACAAGAAGCACGGTTGAAGAGGAGTGATTTGATAGATTAATCTATGCACAGTTGATAAGAAGAGAAAGGCGAAGCAGTTGACAACATACATTTAAGTGATCTTACTGCTGGAACATAAAAGCAAAATCAAAAGAGGACAAAAGCCTGCAAAAGAAAGGACACAAGGACAACCCCCTGTCGGTACTTTACAGAACATATTTGAATGGGAAGAAAAGTGTGTCAAACGGGAAGAAATTTGAACAGCAATATAAATACAAGAAGCACGGTTGAAGAGGAGTGATTTTGATAGATTAATCTATGCACAGTGCACAAAAAGAGGGAAGAAAAACAGAGAGACGAAGCTGTCAACTATTATTCAACCAGAGGAGCGCTTATTGCACAGTTGACAAGCTGAGTCTTAATTAGCTTTGTAGAAGCATTTTCCCAGTGGGTGAGATTTATTCTTTCGAGAGTTGAGCATTCACTGTAAAGTCTCACACACAGATTCACTCACAAAAACATGATAGATGTGCGAAATTGTATAGTGAGTGAATCAAAACACAATACAAAAATCAGATCTCGTCCAAGCACGAAGACGTTAAACTCTGTGTTTGTAACCTTTCTCACAGAGGCGTAAAACAAGTGATTGACACAGCCGATGGCTGGTGTAGAGTCTAGGAGTTCTAACAGCTGCTGGCTGTTGGATCGGGTCTGTACACGATGTGTAGATCAAATCTTCTAGTTGAACCTTCCGAGGCGGAAGAAGAGAAGACGTATGATATTTATATCCGAACTTGCAGAAACAAACAGCAGTGTATTGTATTCTTTTAATTACAGTATTCAGCATACGCATTTAATTATTAGCACGCACGCATACACAGTTATCACACAAGCACAGTTAAACAGATTTCTAACTAGAAATCTGCTTGCATTAGTTTTAAAATTAGGATTCAGTTCTGGTGTTTTCCGCATGTTTTTATTATATACCAGATCTGTCTCCGGTGCTCTGTTTATGTTCAAGAACTCGAGGTATTGCATCTTCTTTGTAGTAGCCGTGATCAGCGTCTTTTATTTGCTGCTTGGCCGTGAGTTTTATTTTATTTGTTGGATCAGATCTCTCGGCTTGTGTTGTCTTGTTTAGTTTATTGCATCGGTGAGATCTGATCTTCGGTCCTAACAAAAATTAACATGAAGTTTAGGTTACCAAATTGAGTGAATTTGTTATTTTGCGATGTATAATATTAAATTTTATATTATATCTTAACTAGTTTTTTATTTATGTGTTGAACTATTTCAAGGATTTGAATTGTTTAATTTTTCATGCACAAAAATCCATATTTATACATTAGAGTAAAAAGCTCTATAACATTATTGAATCCATATGTTTTTTGTAACTGGAATGAGATCCTTCCTGTGGTCATTATATCATCGTCAACGTATTTTTATATTCTGTATGTATTAAAATATTATATCAAGTATTTTTTGATTGGCATGTTAATATTTGGAGATGGGTTGATTTTAATTTCTTTTGAGCCCATTTAAAGTAGAAATGAGTGGGAATAATTGACCTTAATGTACATATTGCTCCACCATCGAATGCGATATACAAATCAAAAGTAGTGTATTTAGTCATAGAAGATGATGACACTAATGATGTTCTCTCTGTGGGGAACTTGGCCCCCAACTCCGAACTTCTCCTAATATGGGGATGTTTTTATTTAAGTATGTTTAGGGAATATTTACAATAACTGTTTACAATTACTGAAATAAGTATTTTTAAATTTTTAGAGTGCTTTTCATGCTCAAATTCTGGGCTAGCTTGCATTTAAATTAAACAAAATCCAAAAGTTTTTAAGCAGAATCCATTAACTGGTACAAGGGTGATTGCTTGAAATAAAACTAGTGTAATAATTACTTAGAATCACTTATTTTCCAAACGTCAGCCATCTCTATATTTTCAGATTTTCACTTTATTCAACACTACCGACATTTGATATTTCATCTTATATGTTGTTTGAAAGAGTTCATACGCTCAATCGAACGCAATTTTATTCATATCACTTTTCAAGTAACTACTCCCCTTTGGTAATATTGCACAAAAAAGTTAAATACTTCCTAAAACTTTGATTAGAGAATCATTTAGGAATAATTGGGACAAGTATATTTGGATGGGGAAAGCAATCATATAGTACAAAGCATTATGTTTGCATGATATTCCTATAATTCCACTTGAGAGGGTTTATATTCTCAGGCCCAATTCCTTGTTAGCCACTCAAGGTCCGGATATAATTCAGTCCAGATTAAATTAGAGCCCCATATACTTGTCTCTGAATAGAGAGGTGGAATAACTAGTCCAATTTATAACAAAGAAGTAATTTTTTTAAATTCGTTTCTGCCGGCTTTGCCATCAATTGGTACGCAAGTCCTCGGGATTTTGCAACTTTTGATCAAATAAAAACACCTTGATGTCACATAAGGCATGACAATTTACACTACCGTAACAGGCTCACAGCGACATATAATAGTTGCGGAGTATTATCCCGTTTAAACACTGATGTCGCTCATTATCACCTCGGGACCCGAGGACCGAGCAGTAAGTTCCCGATCCCGAACTACGTTATTGAGATCAGGAAATCGCCCGAGGACTCACCATGAGATCGGGAGGTTGTCCGAGGACTCGTGCTCAGATCGGGAGTATTTTCCGAGGACAATGCATGGCAAGAAGAATTCAACCCAGATACGTCTTTCCTTATGTGAATGAATTCCGCCTGGATACATCTTTCCTTATTTGAAGAATCCAGGGACGATACACCTTTCCTTAGTTAGACGACGAGATCCCCGAAGATCACGGAGAGTATCTCGTCCGAGATACCCGCTGTAGGCGAATATTCGCCAGGATATGCTCATCTCCACCGCCTAGCCCCTCTATAAATATCAGGTATGTCCCATTCAATCACACACACATATTCTAAAATTCTTTTGCACCCAGCATATATTTTCCTGCTCTTGTTTTTGCTCTCGCATCCTGCCTGACTTAAGCATCGAAGGAGCTTCACCGGACACACTTCCGACACCCTCTGACTTGTTATTTTTGGCTGTAGGCACCAAAAAGAAGTGTTTTCCATTGTGCCCAAAGTTCCCGAGCTCCCGACGTGGTGGTATCAGCTCGTCGGCTGAGATAATTTGGCTACATCAATTGATGCCGTCTCTGGGAAACGTAGAAGAAAGAAGACAAGATGCCACCAAAGAGGACTAGAGCTCAAGGTACTGGAGAAACCAGCCGCACGGAGAGTATGTCTCAGAGGTCGGAGAACCCCAATCTCACTGCGGCCCAGATAGCTCAACTGGTAGCAACTACGGTGGAACAGATATTGGCGAACCGACCTGAGTCACACCCACCGCCCGATCAGCAATCTAAGGAGATAAGGAAGCTTCGGGAGGAGATTGCACGACTGAGGGAGGAGAGAATCTCGGCACCTCCTCCCCCACCTGCTCGGGAGGTGCCCTTCTCTGCTGAAGTATTGGCTGTTGAGTTACCTCAGCACTTCAAGTTTCCCAATGTAGGAGAGTATGACGAGATGGGAGATCCCGAGGAGCACTTATCTCGGTTTGAGAACGCCGCCCTCCTCCACCAATATGCTGATCCTATCAAGTGCAGAGTCTTTCTCACTACTCTATTCAGATCTGCGCAGCAGTGGTTCAATCTTCTGCCAACAGGGAGTATTAAGAGCTTCCAGGATTTCAATCAGGCCTTTATTAATCAGTTTGCTAGTAGCAAGAAGCAACCAATGACTACGGAGAATCTGTTTACAGTGAAGCAGAAAGAATAGGAGAGTCTTCGGGAATATATCCGACGTTTTAACAGAACATTATTGAGGTGCCATCCGTCACGTCGGATCTTCTAATCGGGGCCTTCACCCATGGGTTGCGAGGGGGTGATTTCTTCAAGTACTTGGTCAAAAAGCCCCCGAAGACGTTTGACGAACTCCTCACGAAGGCAGAAAAGTATGTCAATGTGGAGGAGATACAGTCCTCGAGAAGAAGTGAGCCGAGGGTTACACCTCGGGCTGGTCGAGACACTCGGGCAGAGAGGCCAGCCCCGAGGCCATCCAGGCAGGAACTCCCTTTGCTGTTGGGAGAATTCACCGCTCGAACACCATTGAAGGTGAGCAAGGTTCGAGCTCTGGAGATTTGTGATGAGAGAAAGGTAGTGCAGCGACCTCAGAGAAGTGACGAGTCCCCGAGAAATCCCAGGTCAGATAAATTTTGTGATTTTCACAGGGATTATGGTCACACCACCTCAGAATGCCGGCACTTGGACAATGAGTTGGAGCGAATTAGACAAAATAACCCTGACGTGCGGACAGCCTAGTGGGGGATGGACAACCTCGGGGGTAGAAGAGGACCCGAGGAGGAGAAAAGTGTTGGGGAACTATGGCGGATCCGGATCCCGTCTCCCGGCGAAGCAGCGGAAGAATAAAATTAGGCCGGGAAACGTTCAATACAATTAAAAATACTGCAAACTATGAACCATTCATAAGGCGTTTAGTCAGTTACCTTGCTGGCGACTTGCGCCTGGCTCCAACCGAAATTACAAGAAGACCGGCTCTTCACAGTAGGCGGCTGTAGATTTGTCAATCAGGTCCATGACCGGAAGAGAGACTCCTTCGTCAGCCTGCACTAGAAGGCCTGACGAGATCAACGCGGATGGATTCTCCTCGATAAACTGATCGGAGCAGGTCCGATCAATCAACAACAGGCGGCGCGTGGGCCGGCGAGCGGCGGCGCGTGGGAGGCGGCGTGGCCGAGGGGATGTTTTGGGAGGAGGGGCGGCACACTTAGGAGCTAGGTTTAGGTTATGCAATTAGTTGTGGTGTCTCATTAAGCCCTAACCATCTTTATTAATAAAGTTGGTAGATGGGCTTGAACCGGCCCATTGGACTTGGGTCAGGCCCAAGTCCTATATGAACATTCGGTTCATTTAAATCACCACGGTTTCATCATAACTCCGATCATCGATCAGATCGGACCGATCGGCTCAGTTTCCAAAACTGAATATTATGATGATTTCAGCAGGTATTAGTCTTGCGACTGGTGCTATACATTTCGACTGGTTTTTCTCTCAACCAGTTCCAGTTTTAACGATATGTTTCCAAAGTCGAATCCATACTCAGTAAAGTTTTAAAATGGGAAGCAAATGTTTTAAATGATGGAACCCGATGTTTTACAGAATTGTTTAAAGAAAGATTGTTAAGGAACGAAAGATGTTTTAGATTATGGCATAGACAGTTAAGGTCACCAAGGAGAAGGGTGAGCAGTTGTCTAGATGTCGACTGCCCTTTCATATGAGCTATATGCTAAACTGATATCGGAAGTCATTTTGATCAAAGTGCAACACGGACCAAATAGAACTTATATGCCATGATCAACTGAAAATGAAATTGAAAGAAATGAGAAACTGGGCTATCTTCCCCTGTTTCTGCCATTGAAATGTTTATTGAACTGTTTACGAAAAGAACAGTGTTTATGGAAGTTCCTTAACATATGCATTGTAAAGATGTCTGCCTGCGTTTTATGAAATTGATATTACTCAGATTTTACTTGCTGAGCCTTTAGGCTCACTAGCTTTTAAAATGGTGCAGGTACGACAGCTGAAGGAGGAACAGCAGGTGGAACTTGAATCAGCAGATGGGTGGCGTTGTGTTTATCCAAGGCCTACGTTTTCCGTGTCATAGTTATATTGTTTTGGTTAGGATGTGCTGTATATATTCAGTAGCAATGGTTGTATATTTATCTCAAATAACAGCTGTTGTAAACCGCAATTGCAAAGTTATATGAAATACCCTGTTTCCGCAAAAGTCTTTAGCAGTAGTGCGCGCGTAATTGAGTGTCTGCTGAATTTAGAATTTG
>KV013946.1:4389-22993 GCA_001598015.1 Dorcoceras hygrometricum
TCTGTTTCTTGAATGGCCTTTGATCCTTCTGTTGAAAGGCCTGTCTCTTTTGCTGCCTCTCTTCATCGAGATCTTTCCAATCTCTTTCAATTTGCAGGGCTCTATCCACTGCCTCCATGTAAGTCCTTGGCACTGACAGCCTCACATTCATCTTGAACATTGGTTTCAATCCTTCTATGAAGTGACTCAATTTCTCCTCTGGGTCACTTCCTATCAGTGGCACAAAGTAGCACCCTCTTTCAAACGTCCGCACATACTCTTGTATGGTTGAACTCCCTTGTTTGAGGGTCAAAAATTCCCTCTTCAATTCCGATCTTTTCCCCGCTGTGAAGTATTGCTCGTAAAATACTCGTTTGAAATCTGCCCAGGTGAGATTCAGCAGATCTACAGACATCTTGACTCCTTCCCACCAAATCATTGCATCATCTCTTAGCATGTAGATAGCGCACCTTGGCCTATCTAAATCAGACAAATAGGTTTTTTTATGAAAGGGATTAGTGGCAAGCTACTTGAGAAATCAAGCATGACACACTTTCAAAATTTAGTAAAATTCCCTTCATATCATTTTAATTTGTAAAACACCAAACCTTCTCTTAAAGAAAACATTTCACCTCCTTAAAACATCTTTTAAAAGTTTTAGAACCAGCTCGTGCATCGCTACTTGGATTTCCCTGCTGGAATCAGCCGCAGCGCAATCTTACCTGCTGAAATGAACAATTCAGCAGATACATGATATTTAAAATTGCCAAAATGGCCCATATGATTTATGAAATGCATAAATATGGTCCTAAGTATTTTGGGGCGTTACATCTGGTGTATTACACATGATTTTATTTCATACCAGATCTGTCTCCGGTTCTCTGTTTTATGTTCAATAACCCGAGGTATTGCACCTCTTTTTAGCAGAGCAAAAAATTTAACAAGTAGCAGCGCTCGCTCTTTGTTTTATAGGATCAGATCTCGCTCCTCCCTTATATTATGTTGTTTATTTTATTAAGATCTGATCCTTCGGTCCCAACAACCTGTACATAGGTCAACATCGTTTGATCAAACTATCATCTGATATCAGGAACTGGGTACAAATCCCATCTATCGCAATTGAAGGGTATGTAGTTCGTCAATCACAACATGATCCCTTCTGATTTGAAAGGGGCACGCTGGTTCGTCATCCAACGTCCTCACCCTTTACATATAGACCATCTGTTATTTATGACATAATCTCTTAACATTCTGTAAAAATTTCTTTTCTTTCTGTATCTTTTCTTTCTTTTATGTAACTTGCTTTTCTTACGTTTCTTGATCTGAAACAGATAACTGTGGAGTATGGTTTGGTGTTTTAAAACCCTCTTGATGTCAGAATCTATTGGTAATTCAAGGGATTTCAATCGAAGAAGAAAACTGAAATCAGCTCTAAATATGAACAATACGCAAGCTGAGACACCCGAACCAACGGGGCCACGAGAATTGGGGTAAATAAAAATTTTCGAATAAAAGAAGACTAAAAGATAATTTGTTATAAGCTGTATTTCTTATAACTTAAAAGAAACAAAACACAAGACAATTTCAAAGACCAGCAGGTACCTAATTTGCGCGCCAACTACTAAAGACATTTTCGGAAAACAGTTTTCGTTGATAATTGCAATTGCGATTTACAACAACTGATATTCTACATAAATATACAATCGTTGCTACTGATCTAATACAGTACAATCTAAATCAAAATGATACAACTGAGACACGAAAAATGTAGGCCTTGGATAAACACAACACCACCCAGCAGCTGTATTTCAAGTTTCACCTTCTGTTCGCTCTCCAGTTGTCGCACCTGCACCATTTTAAAAGCTAGTGAGCCTAAAGGCTCAGCAAGTAAAACCTTAATATTAAAAATTTCATTTAACGCAGGCAGACAACTGTACATGCATAAAAATTTCATAAACAATTCGTTCGCAATCTTAGAGACAGGGGAAAATAGCCCAGCTCTAACATCAATTTCTTTTCTTTAGACTATGGCATATAAGTTCTATTTGGTCCGTGTTGCACTTTGATCAAAATGACTCCCGATATCAGTTTTAGCATATAGCTCATTATGAAAGGGCAGTCGACATCTAGACAACTGCTCACCCTTCTCCTTGGTGACCGTCAACTATCTATGCCATAATATTAAAATAAACTTTGTTCCATTAACATCCTTTCGTAAAACATTCCTTGGAATTTCTGTAAATCATCGGGTTCCATCATTTTAAACATTTGCTTCCCATTTTAAAACTTTACTGAGTATCGAAACCTTGAAATTGTAACAATGGAGAGAAACCAGTCGAAATGCAGGGACCAGTCGCAAGAAAATGGAACAGCACTTATGAAACAAAACAGATCTCTACTATTCGCAAATATCGCTAAAATGAACCAGCTGGAATAAACAGAAACCAGCTGCAAGATCTCTTACTGAGACAATCGTATTAAATGAAATGATGTCGTTGAAGTAAATAACAGGTAGGATGAAAGACTATCTGCTGATATTTTATAACTTAAAGAAACGACGTCGTTAGCGCATCGATCAGTCTCAAGTATTACGCTAATCAACCAGTTGCAAGAAAAAGCGCTAACACGTATATATAAATGAATAGTACCAGTTGCAAGACTAATACCAGCTGAAATGAACAGTACTTGGAAACGAATAAAGCAACTGCTGAACTATCACAATGGAATGCATCTACTGGTGAACAGTGCATCTGCTGAATTCTGAAAGACAACGCAACTGCTGAATTCTAATACAGAAATGCAGCTGCTGGTTTTACGATAACAATGCAGCTGCTGATTTTAAACAAGGAAATGCAACTGCTGAATTTTCAACGAAGAAGTGAAACTGCTGATTTTAACAAGGAAAGAAGCACCTGCTGATGAACAGTGCATCTGCTGGAATTTACGAAAACACTTGTAATATCGAAACAATGATCACGCTACCAGCCGTCGCCTATTAAACCAGACTTTATACTGATTCAACTAGCAACTACCGATTACACAATCATTAAATCCCGACATTACAGCAAAAAGGAAGAACATTCGTAAACATTATAACAATGCAGCTGCTGAATCTTAACAAGGAGATACAGCTGCTGGAACATAACTCGACATTTGTAACATCAAAACAACAAATATACCATCCGTCGTTGCCTATCAAACCATACTTTATAATGATTCAACCAGCAACTACCGATTACACAGTTATCAAATTCTGATATTACAACTACTGAAAGAAGAACATTCATAACATTCTGGGATTAAACTCGAATCCTCAGTTCTTTGAAACATTCATAACTTTCTGGAAAACATTTTGGAAGCATCATAAACATCAAAACATCATTTTCGAACCCATCTTTCTTTCCTTTTCATGTCTAAATCATTTCAAACATGAACTTTTAAACATATCTTAAACATACAGGCAAGCAGATCCATAAAGCAACAATATATGCTTCAAATGGTGTAGCAAAGGATCAGCTTTTACTTGCCTTAAACAAAGCTTTGCGACAGCAACTAATTCCTGCAGAAAATCTTCCCCTTGAGCAACGCACGAACTCTTCTGGAAATATTTTGAAGAACACTTTAAGACTTTTCTTTGCAAATGATGAAAATCTTACTTTGAAAACAGGTTTTTATATGAAAGGGATTAGTGGCAAGCTTTTGGCCCATGAGATCAATAAAATGCATAAATGTGGTCCTATGGATTTTGGGGCGTTACAACTCTACCCTCCTTATTGAAATTTCGTCCCCGAAATTTACGTACCAAATAAATATGGTTATAAGCTTAGAATATCAGCTTCTGTTTCCCACGTTGCTTCTCGCTCCGACTGGTTGGACCATTGTATCTTAACCATAGGAATGCTACGGTTTCTTAATCTTCTAATTTCTCGGAGGAGAATTCTTTCTGGTCGCTCTTCATATCTTAAATCTGGTGCTAACTGAATTGGTTCATGGCTCAACACATGAGAAGGGTTGGGTACATATTTCCTTAAAGTTGAAACATGGAATACGTTGTGTATTGATGCCAGCTGAGGCGGTAGTGCTAATCGATAGGCTAATGTTCCTATCTTCTCCAATATTTCATACGGTCCAATATACCTTGGACTCAACTTTCCTTTCTTTCCAAAACGCATAACTCCTTTCATTGGAGCTATTCTCAAAAATACATGATCACCAGTTTCAAAATTCAGTTCCCTTCTTCAATTATCTACATAACTTTCTGCCAACTTTGAGCAGCTTTCATTCTTTCTCTTATTCTTCTAACAGCTGCTGCTGTTTGTTCCACAACATCTGGTCCCAAACCAGCTCTTTCACCAACTTCATCCCAATGAAGTGGTGTTCTACACTTTCTGCCATACAAAGCTTCATATGGAGCCATCTGAATCGAAGCTTGGAAACTGTTATTGTAGGCAAACTGACAAGTTAAAAATTCTGCTACAAACTTGGCAACATCCTTCTTCATTCCTGGCCACCAATACAATTGCTGAAGGTCTTTGTACATTTTGTACTTCCTGGATGCACCGAATATGGCGCTGTATGGGCTTCTTTCAACAATTCAGCTCTTAAACCTTCTATTTGGGGTACCCAAATTCTGCCCATGAACCTAACAATTCCATCCTATGTAAAATATAGATTGTTGTCTCTTTCTTTATCCTGCTGGACCCATTTCTTCAACTGCTGGTCCTGCTGCTAACCCTCTCGAATTTGGCTTAACAAATTTGATCTTATTGAGAGGTCTCCTAAAATCATATTACTGTTGCTGCTGGACACTATCTCGAGTCCAAACCTTTCAATATCAGTCGCCAATGATTTCTGAACAGTCAATTGCGCTAGTCCTGCTGATTTCCTGCTTAGAGCATCAGCTACAACGTTTGCTTTTCCTGGGTGATAACTGATAATACAATCATAATCCTTAACCAGCTCCAACCATCGCCTATGCCTCATATTCAATTCTTTCTGGGTAAAGAAGTATTTCAAACTTTTGTGATCTGTAAATATCTCACACTTCTCCCCATAAAGGTAATGCCTCCATATCTTAAGGGCAAAGACAGCAGCTGCTAGTTCTAAGTCATGCGTTGGGTAATTCTTCTCATGGTCTTTCAGCTGTCTAGATGCGTATGATATTACTTTACGATCCTGCATCAACATAGCTCCTAGTCCCAACTTAGAAGCATCGGTATAAATTACAAATTTTCCTTGATCAGTTGGCATCGTCAATACAGGTGCTTCAATCAGCGCTTGCTTCAATTTGTCAAAACTGGTTTGACACTCTTCTGTCCAGTTATACATCACTTGCTTTCTCGTTAGCGTAGTCAGAGGAACATCAATCTTAGAGAATCCTTGGATAAATCGCCTATAATATCCAGCTAAACCCAAGAAACTCCTTATCTCTGCAACATTCTTTGGTGATGGCCAGTCGCGAACAGCTTCTACCTTGGCTGGGTCAACTTCTATTCCATCCTTAGAAATTATATGGCCTAAGAATGATACTTTCTCCATCCAGAAATCACATTTTCTGAATTTAGCAAACAACTGCTTATCTTTCAAAATCTGGATTACGATTCTTAAATGTTGGACGTGCTCCCTAAGGTCTTAGAATACACTAAGATGTCATCAATGAATACAACTACAAACTGGTCTAAGAATGGTTGAAAGACCCTATTCATTAAATCCATGAAAGCTGATGGAGCATTTGTAAGTCCAAAAGGCATAACTAGGAATTCGTAGTGACCATACCTAGTTCTAAAAGCTGTTTTATAAACATCAGTTGCCTTAATCTTCAGTTGGTGATATCCAGACCTCAAGTCGATCTTAGAAAATACTACTGACCCTCTCAACTGGTCAAACAGATCTTCTATCCTGGGTAATGGATACTTATTCTTAATTGTCAATTTGTTTAACTCCCTATAATCTATACATAACCTCATACTCCCATCCTTCTTCTTAACAAATAAAACAGGGGCTCCCCAAGGGGAAGTACTTGGTCTTATAAACCCCTTATCCAACATATCTTGTATTTGTTCTTTCAGTTCTTTCATTTCTGATGGAGCTAATCGATATGGTGGTCTAGATACTGGAGCAGCTCCTGGAACCAAATCAATCAAAAATTCCAACTCCCTGTCCGGTGGCAATCCTTGGATATCTTCTGGAAAAATCTCAGGGAATTCGTTTGCTACTTCCACAATTGACAGCTGGGGTCTATCAGTCGCTGCTAACGATGATATAATTGAAGGGACTTTATTAACATGTTTGGCCAAAAACTGGAATGACTCTTTTCCTGGTGGGTTGACAGCTACTGCTCGTAGTTTAAAGTCAATTACTACCCCATACTTAGTTAGCCAATCTATTCCCAAAATCAAATCAAATTCTGGCATCGGCTACACAATTAAATCAGCAGTAATCTTGTGCCCTTGAAGTTTAAGTTCTAAACTTCTAAACAGTTCGTGCGATACCAGCTTTTCCCCTGATGGTACCGACACACAATAACCTATCATTACTTGCTCCGGCTGTATAGACAATTTCTTAACAAACTCAGCAGAAATGAATGAATGTGTAGCTCCTAAATCTAACAAAGCTAGAGAAGGAAATCCAGCTATCACCTGTGACTACTGTCGAGTCTGGAGGAGCTTATTCAGCCGTCATAACAAATGCTCTGCTGGTCACCAGTTGCTTGAGTTTTGGACAATTCTTCAAAATATGTCCAGGCATTCCACATTTATAGCAGACGTTTTGTCCAAGTCTGCATTGCCCAAATGATTCTTATGGCATTTAGGACATTCTTTTCTAACATTACAAGCAGGAACAGAGCTTATAGGTTGGATCAATAGAGGCTTTTGTTCTTGAGGCCTCTGCTGATTCTTGTTCTGTTTCTTGAATGGTCTCGGGTTCTTCTGCTGAAAGGCTTGTCTCTTTTGCTGCCTTTCTTCATCAAGATCCTTCCAATCCCTTTCAATTTTCAGGGCTCTATCCACTTCTTCTCTATAAGTCCTTGGCACCAATAGCCTAACATTCATTTTGAACATCGGCTTCAACCCTTATACGAAGTGACTTAATTTCTCTTCTGGGTCACTTCCTATTAATGGCACAAAATAGCACCCTCTTTCAAACTTCCGCACATATTCCTGTACGGTTAAACTCCCTTGCTTGAGGGTCAAAAATTCCCTCTTCAATTCAGATCTCTTCCCGCCATGAAGTATTGCTCGTAGAATACTTGCTTGAAATATGCCCAAGTGAGATTCAGCAGATCCACACACAACTTGGCTCCTTCCCACCAAATCATCGCATCTTCCCTTAACATGTAGATAGCGCACCTTGGCCTATCTAAATCAGACAGTTGGAGGTACTCAAAAATAACCTCCATGGATTTAATCCAGCTCTCTGCAACTAGTGGATCAGTAGTTCCACTAAATTCCTTGTGTTTCTGTCGTCTAAACTTCTCTTGGGGATCGTCATTACTAGGTCCCCTGCTGCTGGAAGATTGGCCATTTCCTCTGTTATTTTTCTCTACCAGTAGTCTTAACAGTTGTGTGATATTAGCATTATTATCACTATCAGTTTCATCTAGAGGAATACTTCTTCTAGTTCTTCCTCTTCCTGCCATTCTATATTCTATAGCCCGTAATCCACCACATACATATATCAGAACTTGCTAAATAATTTAAAGACAATTGTAAGGAATCAGATTTTAGATTAGTGATTAATTGATTTGATTTGGGATTAATCACGTGAATTTTTGAGGAATTGCGAAAGAAATCTGGTTCCCTGCTGATTCGGAAGTTGCTTTAATCTTTGGAGAATTCAGTCGCAGCGAAATTTTGGTGAAGTCAACGCGGGTCAACGATACTGTAGCTACCTGCTGGTGTTGGCATCGGTAGGGTGACGTAGGCGTGACGCGTTGTATCTGCTGGTTTTAGTAGTGTTGCATGGTTGCTGCTGGTATACGTTGTCTTGAGCGTGAGAATGATTGAGGAAGCGACACGTGTTAGTCAAAGTTTTTGAGTGTTGACTACTGGATCAGCAGATGCAAGAGTTGAGAGAGAGACCAGTCGATGAATTGACGAACCAGTCGCAGGAATAGAGCGACGTCGTTTTGTTATGATTGAAACGATGCGTTTAGAGTGTTGCGACTGGGTAACTAGCTGGTGGTAGCGGTGCTGACGTAATGATTACGGCGTCGTTTAGATTAGTTGATGCATCGTAGTTTTGTGAAAGCGTCTATTACGCATGTGGTAACCAGCTGCGAGAGTTTTCCTTATGTACCTGCTGGTTTTGTAAGTGCATCGACTGGATTTGTTTGGGTAGGCACGGCGACGTCGTTCGATTAAGTTAAAACACTGCGTTTTGGATGTTGCAGCTGGAACCAGTCGTTGGTTGTTTTGAAGAGATCTGCTGCCTGCTGGTTTAACGCTACGGCGTCGTTTTGATAAGTTGGAACGGTGTCGTTTTGGAGTGTTTTCTTGCGACTGCTTATCTGGTTGCTACTGCTGGTTTTTAGCGAAAGAAAGAGATGGTATCTGCTGGTAGATACCTGCTGGTCTTGTCGACTGTATTGATGATCAACAGACGTTGGATTTGGGAGATTATTTATAGAAGTGTTGTTCGACACTTAGAATTATTTTTTGAACCAGACATTCCTTATCTCCATTTCCAAACCCTCGATTATCTACTGTTCATCGTAACTTTCGATCGCCGATTCCCATCGCATCCAGCCTCTGTTTTTTATGATCTTGGTGGCGCTGGATTCCCCTTGCTTAGCTCTTTCATTTGCTACCTTTGAGGCGCTGCATTTGAGCAGGAGTGGAAGTGCGAAAAGCTGTTTGTTCGAAGCTTTCTCGTGAAGCCCGTGCCGTGTATTTCTCCTGCTAGCTTGAGCCCTTGGGTGAGCTTTTCTTGCGATTCGAGCTCTGTTCTAGTAGTTAATACATGCGTAGAAGTGTAGGATTTGAGTTTAGCTTCTGGCCGTAGGATTAACGTGATTATGATTAGATTTGAGCTAAGATGTTAGCCACGTTGTAACAGATTTCAGCTTCCAGGAAGTTCCTGCTGCGTGAATTGAACCAGGAGAAATCTGTTAGGTAATTGAGGAGGAAAGGTACGAATCGAGCAGCTCTTAGCAGTTTGCGCATGAACGTGCGTATATTTCAGTCTATGGATTCGTGAGATGACTGTCTTGTGATTTGCGTGAATCTGGAAATTGAATTGAATTGAATTGATTGAATTATGTTCCTGTTTCACGTATTATGAGCTATATGCATTGAGAATTGATATTGATTGGCATACATGCATACATATTGGGCCTTTGACAGATTAGATTAATGACCCAAGCCACGTTGTGACTGGCCGACAGATGTGTCGAGTCCACAAATTCCAACGCTATCATCGGAGTGGTGACTGCCAGATGCGAGCGTCTATCACTGAGCTGTGAGAACCGACGAGTTCCGATAATTCACGGACCGAAGATTTCCCGGTTTATTGGCCGTGGTATAGAGGCGACCTGATATGTTTTGCCGGTTGATACACTGGCCTAGCTGACTGATTTCCTTGGCAGCCCTAATGCATTCATAGCATTGATTTATAGCATGTTGCATGTTTATCTTCTTTGTTCGCTCTTCGTACTGAGGCTTGACCTCGTACTTGTTTCCTGCTTTTGTCTTGTGTGGGTCTGCGTTGCCCATTTGCAGGAACTTGAGGTAACCAAGCTGGACAGAGTGGAGGTTCAGCTGGTCGATCCCCGCGTCCTTGAGTCCCAGTTTATATTATGATATGTATTGAGCCAGGGGATGCCCCGTGTTATCATGCATTGAGGATCTGTATTTGATATGATAGAGGTTTTTACCTGTTGAATGAGTTTGAGTCAACTCATATTTTAATTATCGATATTTTGAAGGTATGATTTGAGTTCAGGCCTATTGTATTTCGAATAATTTTTAAGCCCTGATTTTAAGCTTCCGTGTTTATGCGCTTATTATGTGTTAATTTCCCCGGCGACTTTCATGGATGCTGTGAACAATGCAGTGGACCTTGAGGAGAGTTTGATGGATCCTGAGGCTCCAGTGCATCAGACGACCGCGCGTGCTTCTCAGCCAGCTCAGGCGGTGTCGCAGTCGTATCAGTCTCCGCAAGGATCACAGCAGTCGAGTCGCCAGCAGTTTAGACCTAGAGGGAAGCAGTTTAAGAAGAAAGGCCATTCGAGTTCTTCTGGATCGGTGAGCTCTGGTTCTGGCAGTGGTTCTGGTAGCGGTTCTGGAGGCGGATTCTGTAGTCAGTGCGGAGGGGGGCATGAGACTTCGCAGTGTCGAGGAGTTCGAGGACTCTGCCACCTTTGTGGTCAGCCGGGACATTTTGCTAGAGTGTGTCCTTTGTTGAGAGGTCAGTCTTCGGTTCCTTCGCAGCAGGCCCAGGCTGATACCCTGACGAGAGAACAGGCTGAGGAGACACCTGATATGGGTATTGCAGGTACATGCTCTATTTACGATTATCCTGCGAGAGTCTTGTTGACACTTGTGCATCACACTCTTTTATATCTGAGATGTTTGTGTTTGAGCGTGGGTTGAGTTCTTCCCCACTGTGTGATGTTGTTTCCGTGTCTACTCCTGCTGGTGTGAATCTGTGGTCCCGAGAGGTAGTGGTAGATTTCCTGATTAGGTTTGATGAGCATGTTTTGGTGACCAATTTGATTGTTTTGGGGATTAGAGATTTCGACTGTATCTTGGTAATTGACGTATTATCCAGCTATAAGGCTACTGTTGATTGCTTCCATGGTGTGGTGAGATTTCGCCCTGATACGGGTGAGAGGTGGGATTTCTACGGCACGGATTCGAGGTCAAAGATTCCCCTAGTGTCCGCTATGGAGATGTTTAGCCTGCTATCGCTAGGTAATGCAGGATTCATGATCTATGCACTTGATAGTTCCCAGGAGCAGAGATTAGAGTTGCGCGACATCCCCGTCGTTCGAGAGTTTCCCGATGTGTTTCCAGATGAGATTCCTGGATTCCCTCCATGACGTGAGATTGACTTCAGTATTGAGTTGGTGCCCGGTACCGCCCCGATTTCTAGAGCTCCTTACCGGTTGGCGCCCGCAGAGTTTAAAGAGCTGAAGGAACAGTTGAGCGATCTCTTGGAGAAAGGCTTCATCAGGCCGTGCATGTCGCCTTGGGGAGCTCCAATTTTTTTTTTTCGTGAAAAAGAAAGACGGCACTATGAGGATGTGTGTGGACTTCAGATAGTTGAATAAAGCAACGGTGAAAAACAAGTATCCTTTGCCGAGGATTGATGACTTGTTTGATCAGTTGCAGGGATCGGTTGTTTGCTCGAAGATTGACTTGCGCTCTGGTTATCACCAGTTGCGAATTAGAGACGCTGATGTGGCAAAGACAGCCTTCCGGACTCGGTATGGGCATTTTGAATTTCTTGTCATGCCGTTTGGATTGACGAATGCCCCCGCTGTCTTTATGGATTTGATGAATCGCGTCTTTAGTGAGTATATCGATTGGTTCGTAATCGTCTTCTTAGATGACATCTTGGTGTATTCGAGGAGCAAGAGAGAGCACAAGGAGCATCTGAGACTAGTATTGCAGAGATTGAGAGACTCGCAGCTCTATGCCAAGTTCAGCAAGTGTGAATTTTGGCTTGATAGGATTATCTTCTTGGGTCATGTGATTTCGGCACAGGGAATTTCGGTGGATCCGAGTAAGATTGAAGAAGTTCTTAACTGGGAGAGACCAAGGAACGTTTCAGAGATCTGTAGTTTCTTGGGGTTGGCCGGCTACTATAGGCGTTTCATTGAGAAGTTTTCTTCGATAGCCAGGCCTATGACGCAGTTGACTCATAAAGATAAGAGATTTGTGTGGACTGATGAGTGCGAGTACAGTTTTCAGACGCTGAAGGAGAAGTTGACTACTGCTCCTGTCTTGGTTCTGCCGTCTGGATCTGGAGGTTTCATGGTGTGCTCCGATGCTTCTCTGAATGGTTTAGGGTGTGTTCTGATGCAGAACGGGTACGTGATTGCGTATGCGTCTCGACAGCTGAAGCCTCACGAGACGAGGTACCCGGTTCATGATTTGGAGTTGGCTGCGATAGTGTTTGCCTTGAAGATTTGGCGGCATTATCTCTATGGTGAAGAATTTGTGGTGTACACCGACCACAAGAGCCTGAAATACATATTCACGCAGTCAGATTTGAACATGAGGCAGCGTCGTTGGATGGAATTGCTCAGGGACTTCAACTGTGAGATTCAGTATCAGCCTGGGCGGGTGAATCTAGTAGCCGATGCTCTGAGTAGAAAGACCCAGCCTGATATGTTAGCATCCTTGAGTATTTCGAAAGTTCATGAGGAGTTGAGTACTTTTGGTTGGCGATTCCAGCCGGGTGATCAGTATTTCTTTGTTTCTTCTCTTCAGGTGGAACCGCAGATTGTGATGAACATCAGGGAGGCGCAGAGGACCGACCCCTATGTCCATGAGTTGAGGATTAAGGCGCAGTGAGGTCAGTCTGATGATTTCTCTGTTGCTTCTGATGGATGTTTGAGGTTCAGAGGGAGATTAGTAGTTCCGAACCTGATTGATTTGAAAGAGACCCTCATGAATGAAGCGCATTGTAGCCGATACAGTGTGCACCGAGGCGAGAGGAAAATGTATCATGCCTTGAAGTCTCACTACTGGTGGGCAGGTATGAAGAGCGACATTTCTGCTTTTGTTGCTAGATGTCTGAATTGCCAGCAGGTCAAGGCTGAGAGAATGAGACCTGGTGGATTGCTCCAGAGTTTAGAGGTGCCCCAATGGAATTGGGAGCACATTGCCATGGATTTCGTGACTCATCTACCTCGATCGAGTAGGGGATGCGATGCGATCTGGGTTGTGATTGATAGACTCTCGAAGTCAGCCCATTTCATTCCCTATGATGTGAGGTGTTCGATGAAAAGGTGGTGAAGTTGTACATCGACCATGTGGTTAGATTGCATGGAGTTCCGGTTTCGATAGTGTCTGACAGAGATCCAAGGTTCACTTCCCGATTTTGGAAGTGTCTGCAAGCAGCAATGGGTTCGAGATTGGCGATGAGTACAGCCTATCACCCACAGACAGACGGACAGTCTGAGCGGACTATCCAGACTTTAGAGGATATGCTGCGAGCGATAGTGATGGATTTCAACAATGGCTGGCAGGATTCGCTTTCCTTGGTTGAGTTTTCGTATAACAACAGCTACCAAGTCACTATCGGAATGGCTCCATTTGAGGCGTTGTATGGTCGAAAGTGTAGATCCCCGATTTGTTGGGAAGAAGTTGGCGAGAGACAGCTTTCTACACCGGAATTTGTTCAGCATATGAAGGATCAAATTGACTTGATCCGGAGTAGAATGAAAGCTGCCCAAGACCATTTCTCTAGCTATGCTAATAGAAGAGGTCGACCGTTAGAGTTTGAGGTTGGCGATCGTGTATTTCTCAAGATTTCTCCTTTCAAGAGCGTGATGAGATTCAGATTTAAGGGCAAATTGGCTCCCAGATTCGTTGGTCCCTTTGATATTATTGAACGGATTGGACAATTGGCTTATAGATTGAGGCTGCCCGAGGAGTTAGCCACGATGCATGATGTCTTTCATGTGTCCATGTTGAGAAAATATGAGCCAGATCGGTCCCATGTGCTGAGAACCGACGAAGTTGAGCTGGATTCTGCCTTGAGTTATGTCGAATATCCGGCGCAGATCTTGGATAGGAAGGAGAAGCAGCTGAGAAACAAGATAATTTCGTTGGTGATGGTCCAATGGAGCAAGCATGGCCGAGAAGAAGCGACCTGGGAGGTTGAGGAAAAGATGAGGCAGGATTGGCCTCATCTGTTTGAGCACTGATCGTACAGAATTTCCAGGTAAATTTATGGTTTTAGCTTCGAATTTGAGTAGCTGCTTGTGTTGATATGCATGTTTGATTGCTTCTGTCTTGGTTCGTCTTTGATTTCGAGGACGAAATCTATTAAGGTGGGGAGAATGTGAGGAATCAGATTTTAGATTAGTGATTAACTGATTTGATTTGGGATTAATCACGTGAATTTTTGAGGAATTGCGAAATAAATCTGGTTCCCTGCTGATTCGGAAGTTGCTTTAATCTTTGGAGAATTCAGTCGCAGCGAAATTTTGGTGAAGTCAACGCGGGTCAACGATACTGTAGCTACCTGCTGGTGTTGGCATCGATAGGGTGACGTAGGCGTGACGCGTTGTATCTGCTGGTTTTAGTAGTGTTGCATGGTTGCTGCTGGTATACGTTGTCTTGAGCGTGAGAATGATTGAGGAAGCGACACGTGTTAGTCAACGTTTTTGAGTGTTGACTACTGGATCAGCAGATGCAAGAGTTGAGAGAGAGACCAGTCGATTAATTGACGAACCAGTCGCAGGAATAGAGCGACGTCGTTTTGTTAAGATTGAAACGATGCGTTTAGAGTGTTGCGACTGGGTAACCAACTGGTGGTAGCGGTGCTGACGTAAGGATTACGGCGTCGTTTAGATTAGTTGATGCGTCATCGTTTGTGAAAGCGTCTATTACGCATGTGGTAACCAGCTGCGAGAAACTGGTGGTAGCGGTGCTGACGTAAGGATTACGGCGTCGTTTAGATTAGTTGATGCGTCATCGTTTTGTGAAAGCGTCTATTACGCATGTGGTAACCAGCTGCGAGAGTTTTCCTTGTGTACCTGCTGGTTTTGTAAGTGCATCGACTGGATTTGTTTGGGTAGGCGCGGCGACGTCGTTCGATTAAGTTAAAATGCTGCGTTTTGGATGTTGCAGCTGGAACCAGTCGTTGGTTGTTTTGAAGAGATCTGCTGCCTGCTGGTTTAACGCTACGGCGTCGTTTTGATAAGTTGGAACGGTGTCGTTTTGGAGTGTTTTCTTGCGACTGCTTATCTGGTTGCTACTGCTGGTTTTTACCGAAAGAAAGAGATGGTATCTGCTTGTAGATACCTGCTGATATTGTCGACTGTATTGATGATCAGCAGACGTTGGATTTGGGAGATTATTTATAGAAGTGTTGTTCGACACTTAGAATTATTTTTTGAACCAGACATTCCTTATCTCCATTTCCAAACCCTCGATTATCTACTGTTCACCGTAACTTTCGATCTCCGATTCCCATCGCATCCAGCCTCTGTTTTTGACGATCTTGGTGGCGCTGGATTCCCCTTGCTTAGCTCTTTCGTTTGCTACCTTTGAGGCACTGCATTTGAGCAGGAGTGGAAGTGCGAAAAGCTGTTTGTTTGAAGCTTTCTCGTGAAGCCCGTGCCGTGTATTTCTCCTGCTAGCGTGAGCCCTTGGGTGAGCTTTTCTTGCGATTCGAGCTCTGTTCTAGTAGTTAATACCTGTGTAGAAGTGTAGGATTTGAGTTTAGCTTCTGGCCGTAGGATTAACGTGATTATGATTAGATTTGAGCTAAGATGTTAGCCACGTTGTAACAGATTTCAGCTTCCAGGAAGTTCCTGCTGCGTGAATTGAACCAGGAGAAATCTGTTAGGTAATTGAGGAGGAAAGGTACGAATCGAGCAGCTCTTAGCAGTTTGCGCATGAACGTGCGTATATTTCAGGCTATGGATTCGTGAGATGACTGTCTTGTGATTTGCGTGAATCTGGAAATTGAATTGAATTGAATTGATTGAATTATGTTCCTGATTCACGTATTATGAGCTATATGCGTTGAGAATTGATATTGATTGGCATACATGCATACATATTGGGCCTTTGACAGATTTGATTAATGACCCAAGCCACGTTGTGACTGGCCGACAGATGTGTCGAGTCCACAAATTCCAACGCTATCATCGGAGTGGTGACTGCCAGATGCGAGCGTCTACCACTGAGCTGTGAGAACCGACGAGTTCCGATAATTCACGGACCGATGATTTCTCGGTTGATTGGCCGTGGTATAGAGGCGACCTGATATGTTTTGCCGGTTGATACACTGGCCTAGCTGACTGATTTCCTTGGCAGCCCTCATGCATTCATAGCATTGATTTATAGCATGTTGCATGTTTATCTGCTTTGTTCGCTCTTCGTACTGAGGCTTGACCTCGTACTTGTTTCCTGCTTTTGTCTTGTGTGGGTCTGCGTTTCCCATTTGCAGGAACTTCAAGTAACCAAGCTGGATAGAGTGGAGGTTCAGCTGGTCGATCCCCGCGTCCCTGAGTCCCAGTTTATATTATGATATGTATTGAGCCGGGGGATGCCCTGTGTTATCATGTATTGAGGATCTGTATTTGATATGATAGAGGTTGTTACCTGTTGAATGAGTTTGAGTCAACTCATATTTTAATTATCGATATTTTGAAGGTATGATTTGAGTTCAGGCCTATTGTATTTCGAAAAATTTTTATGCCCTGATTTTAAGCTTCCGTGTTTATGCGCTTATTATGTGTTAATTGTTAGTAATTAGCACGGGGCCTGACAACAATGCTCTGAAAATAAACTCACAACTTAGAAGAACAGATGATGAACTTTGATCCAGCTGATGGTGCGTGTGTTTATCTCAGGAACGTTGCTTTGATACCATGTTGAGACACCCGAACCCAACGGGGCCACGAGAATTGGGGTAAATAAAAATTTTCGAATAAAAGAAGGCCAAAAGGTAATTTGTTATAAGCTGTATTTCTTATAACTTAAAAGAAACAAAACACAAGACAATTTCAAAAACCAGCAGGTACCTAATTTGCGCGCCAACTACTAAAGACATTTGTGGAAAACAGTTTTCATTGATAATTGCAATTGCGATTTACAACAACTGATATTCTACGTAAATATACAATCGTTGCTACTGATCTAATACAGTACAATCTAAATTAAAATGATACAACTGAGACACGGAAAACGTATCCTTGGATAAACACAACACCACCCAGCAGCTGTATTTCAAGTTTCACCTTCTGTTCGCTCTCCAGTTGTCGCACCTGCACCATTTTAAAAGCTAGTGAGCCTAAAGGCTCAGCAAGTAAAACCTGAATATTAACAATTTCATTTAACGCAGCAGACAACTGTACATGCATAAACATTTCATAAACAATTCGTTCGCAATCTTAGAGACAGGGGATAATAGCCCAACTCTAACATCAATTCCTTTTCTTTAGACTATGGCATATAAGTTCTATTTGGTCCGTGTTGCACTTTGATCAAAATGACTCCCGATATCAGTTTTAGCATATAGCTCATTATGAAAGGGCAGTCGACATCTAGACAACTGCTCACCCTTCTCCTTGGTGACCGTCAACTATCTATGCCATAATCTTAAAATAAACTTTGTTCCATTAACATCCTTTCGTAAAACATTCCTTGCAATTTCTGTAAATCATCGGGTTCCATCATTTTAAACATTTGCTTTCCATTTTAAAACTTTACTGAGTATCGAATTAGAACCTTGAAATCGTAACAATGGAGAGAAACCAGTCGAAATGCAGGGACCAGTCGCAAGAAAATGGAACAGCACTTATGAAACAAAACAGATCTCTGCTGTTCGCAAATATCGCTAAAATGAACCAGCTGGAATAAAAAGAAACCAGCTGCAAGATCTCTTACTGAGACAATCGTATTAAATGAAACGATGTCGTTGAAGTAAATAACAGATAGGATGAACGACTATCTGCTGATATTTTATAACTTAAATAAACGACGTCGTTAGCGCATCGATCAGTCGCAAGGAATACGCTAATCAACCAGTTGCAAGAAAAAGCGCTAACACGTATATATAAATGAATAGTACCAGTCGCAAGACTAATACCAGCTGAAATGAACAGTACTTTGAAACGAATAAAGCAACTGCTGAACTATCACGATGGAATGAATCTGCTGGTGAATAGTGCATCTGCTGAATTCTGAAAGACAACGCAACTGCTGAATTCTAATAAAGAAATGCAGCTGCTGGTTTTACGATAACAATGCAGCTGCTGATTTTCAACAAGGAAATGCAATTGCTGAATTTTCAACGAAGAAGTGAAACTGCTGATTTTAACATGGAAAGATGCACCTGCTGATGAACAGTGCATCTGCTGGAATTTACGAAAACACTTGTAATATCGAAACAATGATCACGCTACCAGCCGTCACCTATTAAACCAGACTTTATACTGATTCAACTAGCAACTACCGATTACACAATCATCAAATCCCGACATTACAGCAAAAAGGAAGAACATTCGTAAACTTTATAACAATGCAGCTGCTGAATCTTGACAAGGATATACAGCTGCTGGAACATAACTCGACATTTGTAACATCAAAACAACAACTATACCATCCGCCGTTGCCTATCAAACCAAACTTTATAATTCAACCAGCAACTACCGATTACACAGTTATCAAATTTTGATATTACAACTACTGAAAGAAGAACATTCATAACATTCTGGGAATAAACTCGAATCCTCAGTTCTTTAAAACATTCATTACTTTCTGGAAAACATTTTGGAAGCATCATAAACATTAAAACATCATTTTCGAACCCATCTTTCTTTCCTTTTCATGTCTAAATCATTTCAAACATGAACTTTTAAACATATCTTAAACATACAGGCAAGCAGATCCATAAAAACAACAATATATACTTTAAATGGTGTAGCAAAGGATCA
>KV013946.1:26484-52680 GCA_001598015.1 Dorcoceras hygrometricum
TGATATTACAACTACTGAAAGAAGAACATTCATAACATTCTGGGAATAAACTCGAATCCTCAGTACTTTTAAAACATCATAAACTTTCTGGAAGACATCATAAACATCATTACATCATTTTCGAACCCATCTTTCTTTCCTTTTCATGTCTAAATCATTTCAAACATGAACTTTTAAACATATCTTAAACATACAGGCAAGCAGATCCATAAAAACAACAATATATGCTTCAAATGATGTAGCAAAGGATCAGCTTTTACTTGCCTTAAACAAAGCTTTGCGACAGCAACTAATTCCTGCAGAAATCTTCCCCTTGAGCAACGCACGAACTCTTCTGGAATTATTTTGAAGAACACTTTAAGACTTTTCTTTGCAAATAGCTTTGCGACAGCAACTAATTCCTGCAGAAATCTTCCCCTTGAGCAACGCACGAACTCTTCTGGAATTATTTTGAAGAACACTTTAAGACTTTTCTTTGCAAATAATGAAAATCTTACTTTGAAAATAGGTTTTTATATGAAAGGGATTAGTGGCAAGATACTTGTGAAATCAAGCATGAAACACTTCTAAAGTTTAGTAAAATTCCCTTCATATCATTTTAATTTGTAAAACACCAAACCTTTTTAAAAAGAAATCAGTTTTCCTCCTTAAAATATTTTTCAAGCGATTTAAACCAGCTCGTGCATCACTCTTTGGAGTCATCTGCTGGTACCAGCCGCAGCGCATCTCGTTTCTGAAATTAATTAAAATCAGCAAATACATAACATTTAAAATTGCCAATTTGGCCCATGAGATCAATAAAATGCATAAATGTGGTCCTATGGATTTTGGGGCGTTACACAAGCGTACCAGATTTTGGTAGAAAATAAGATCTGGACTGTTTGGTCAACTCATATTTGGAAAATTCAACATGACTTAATGCACGGTTTAGATTTCTATGGTCAAAGAGGTCAACTCAGACTTGGAACTCGAAATCAGAACATTAAATAAAACAGTTATGAGAAAGGAATCAGATTTCAAACTTGGCTTGAAATATCAAAACTTAAAATGTTTCATTAATCTGAAGAATCGAAAATATCTAAGGAAAACTCCAGAAACAAGAATGACAAAGCTACTTGTAAGCTACTAAGAAAAATATCAAAGCTGCTCGTAAGATACTGATAAGTTGCTTTGAAGAATATGTGAGTCCCGAAAGATATGGGATTAATTGAGTTAATTAATCGGTTTTTGGATAGACCAGATTTTGCGTGAGTAGATCTGGGATGGATCAGCTTTGAGATGGTATGCTGGGTGAGTGTATCAGGTTTCTTTGTATATTTGTGTTTAGAACAGCTCTGGACAGTTGTAGAGTTCTGCGGGGTAGTAGCATATTTTGGAGAGTTGAGATGTTCTGGTTGGTAACTTCAGCTTTGGTGTTGGTTGATTGTAATCGAGGCTAGTGGTGAAAATCTAGTTGTCGCAAAGTATTTTGAGTTCGCTAATGGATATCCTGCACGGGTAGAGAAACACTTTAGAGGAAACCATATTTGAGATGCGCAAGTTGTTAGCGCTGTGTGAACCGACCTGGTTCGAGGTTTTGGTGTAGACCGGATTTGGGTTGTCTAGATCGGAAGGCAGTGCGATGTCGTTTTGGGTATCAGTGAACGCTGGTCAGTGTTGGTGTCAGATATGGTCTTTCGGATCTGGGTGTTTTGGTTAGGAGCCATGCGACGCCGTTTAGAGATACACGTGTATGAATTAGTTGGATTTGGTGCGACGTCGTTTGGTAGTAGCGCGCTGGTTTAGCGTGTGGTCCAGATCTGTAGTGGTACTCAGATCTGAGTGGGTATCAGCTTTGAGCCAGTGTTGTCGGTGGTTACTATTCATCGGATTTTGGAAATTTAAGTTGTATTTATAGAGGACTTTGACTGTGGTCTCGCAACTATATCCCGACACATAGAAATATTTCCCATAACCTTACTCTATCGCGATACCCAGCTACTGTTCACTGAACCTTATCTTCTTCGATTGCCGACGGTAGAAGACTCGCAAGAGTGGTAGCACTGAGTTCCTCTTGCTAAGGAGCTTCGTTCTGTACCGCTTTTGGAGGTTGTGATTAGCTCGAAGAGGATCACGAAGGAAGATACCTTGTGTAGTCTGTTAGCATTTTGCCATAATTGCTTTTACGTTCAGGTAGTTCTTCGAGTAAGTACAAGATTCTACCTTGCGCTTCATTTAGAGCTAGCTGTGGTGTTAGGAAGGTAGAATAGAGTTGGTTGAGTTCGTAGCCGCCAGTTAGAGTTTCTGTTCGTACTGTACCTGAGTATTGTTGTTGTTGTTTGGATTATCAGGTTACAGATCTGAGTGCTCGGGACCTCGAATTGTGATAATTGTAGCTCAGAAGTGAAGGTACGGATTTGAGCTTGTTTACAGCTTGGGGATTTGGCATGGATAAATGTGTATGTTTGCTGGTATTGCGTGTATTTTGTGTTGTGTTGTCGTTGTTGCTTACTGCTGGTCTCTGTGCTGATGTATGTAAGTTGTTGCATTGGAATACACGCATCTTTCCTGTTGAGCTCATATATGTTAGTCATTTGTTGTTGCTGTGCTAACCCGTTTCTACCAGGAGCTGTTTTGAGGACGAGCGGCAATTCCGTGCTCCTCATCTCCCTGCTGGGTTATCTGTTAGCCGCTATGAGACAAGTGGATAGCTACCACACTCTCATGATATTTGGAAACAGCAGGTCGAGTGATTTGATTTAAGATCTGGTACCGTGTGTGATACGAGTGGATAGCTACCATGATCTCACGCACATTGTAGCCACTATCCTTTGTTTGATCTTTGACAACTGTTGAGATGGTTCTTGAGCTCCGTTGACTCCTTGCTCGGTTGTAGTCCCTTGTTCCTGCATTCTGCTGTTTCATGCATACACGTGCATTTATATCTGTTGCTATCTATCTGCTGTTGACATGGGGTTTGACCCCATGTCCCTCTAGGACTGGATTGTTTGTTTGCCTGTGTGTTGTCCAGGTTTTCCAGGTTTCTCAGCTGTTCGTGGAGATGGCCCAGTTGGAGGTGCCTCGGGAGGTGGATATAGTGTCCCAGTTATGTATATTATTTATATTAGGCAGTAGAGCAGCCTCCGGGGAATACCCCGGAAGGATGTGATGTTCTACTTTTGATTTGGGATGTACCCTGTTAGTGAGTCACTCTATGCTTGTATTTGTTATTGTATCTGCTGTTGTGGGTTTTTGGTTGTTGTAAAACCAATATTTTGAATATCGTTGTATTTTAAAGTATGATTTTCTACGTCAGGCCAAAGCGATTAATTTTAGGCACTATTTTTAATGCTTCCGTTATTATTTTTTTGCGTGGTAAATCTCGTATTGTGCACCGGGCCTAACAGAATATCCCAGAAAACTCAAGAAGAAATAGGAATGAACATCTTAAAATATTTTGAATAACTTTTCTGAATCAAAATCCCAGCAAACACATACTTTCTTTACATAAAACATTATAACTTCATTCTGCATTTGAAGAACATCAAAACCAGTTCTCAAACCTTTTTAAAACGCATACAAAACATGCAACATAAACAATATATGCTTTAAGTAGTGTAACAAGAAACAGAGTTTACTTGCATTTTTCTGCGACAACAATTACAGCACGCGTTTGTAGCCTGGATCGACACACAACCTGTTCACTTCCTGTGAAAGTTTTGAATACTTTGTTCGGTTTTCTTGTAGAGAGCATCGCTTGTAAAAATTGAAATTTTTTGAGAATGAAATATGTATAAAGTGTTCGACAGCTTTTATATGAAATCTTAAGTCTAATAATGGAACACGTTTCCTTCAAAAGTGCTACTCTAATTTTAACAACAACAAAAGGTGCAAACCGAACCATTTATATTTAAAAAATGAAATAAATCGGCTTGTCTGGACCGGCTGGACAGCTCTTGTAACCGTGTCTCAAATATGAAAAATCAACTAGATGAAAGATGATTGACAATTGCATTTCAAATAGATCTCTCAATTCTTTAAACTTTGTAATTGTGGATTTAAATGTTTCTGGGCGTTACAATGTTACTCTTCTTATAGAAATTTCGTCCTTGAAATTTACTTACTCAAACAAATCTGGATAGCTATTTCGCATATCAGCTTCGGCTTCCCAAGTTGCTTCCCTTTCTGAGTGGTTTTCCCACTGAACCTTAATCACAGCGATACTTCTTTTTCTTAACTTACGATTCTCTCTCAAAAGAATCTTCGCCGGAGCTTCTTTGCAGGTCAAATCTGGTGCAAGATGGATAGGCTCATACCTAAGCATATGCGAAGGATTCGAAATGTATTTCCTGAGAGCTGATATATGAAATACATTTTGAACTGCTGATAATTGTGGGGGTAAAGTTAGATGGTAAGCTAAAGTCCCGATTCTTTCCATTATTTCAAATGTTCCAATATATCTGGGACTCAGATTGCCTTTTCGTCCAAATCTCATTACGCCCTTCATGGGTGCTACTTTCAGAAATACATGATCTCCTATTTCAAAGTTCAACTCACGGTGATGGCTATCAGCATAGCTCTTTTGTCTACTCTGTGCCATTTTCATTCGATCACGTATTCTTTGATAGCTTCTGTAGTCTTTCCTATAATATTTGGTCGGTCCTATCTCTGATCTTTCACCTACATCATCCCAATGTATCCGTGATCTACACTTTCTCCCATACAATGCTTCATATGGAGCCATTTCTATTGAAGCCTGATAACTATTGTTGTACGTGAACTCAACTAAGGGCAAATTAGAATCCCAGCATTTTGCAAAGTCTAGAGTACACGCACGAAGCAAATACTCCAGTCGTCGAATCACTCTTTTCGATTATCCATCAGTTTGTGAATGAACGCACGAAGCAAATACTCCAGTCGTCGAATCACTCTTTTCGATTATCCATCAGTTTGTGAATGAAAAGCTGTACTGAAGGTTAAGTTAGTTCCCGTTGCTTTATGTAAGCTCTTCCAAAACATAGAAGTGAATCTTGGATCTCGATCTGATACTATAGAACTTGGAATCCCATGTAGTTTCACTATTTCTTTCACATATATTTCAGCATACTTATTCAAATCATACGTCGTATTTACTGGTAAGAAGTGAGCTGACTTAGTTAATCTATCAATAATAACATAAATAGAGTTAAATCCATGTTGCGTCTTTGGTAAACCCACTACAAAATCCATTGCTATGTTATCCCATTTCCATACTGGTATAGGGAGAGGTTTTAAAATCCCAGCTGGTCTCTGATGCTCTGCGTTTACTTGTTGGCATGTGAAACACTCAGAAACGAAATTGGAAATATCTCGTTTCATTCTTGGCCAACAAAACAGCTGTTGCAAATCTTTATACATCTTCGTTCCTCCTTGGTGAATTGAATACGGAGTGTTATGGGCTTCATTCATAATCTCATTGCGCAGGTTATCAATTCGGGGTACCCATAACCTATCCTGATATTTCACAATTCCTTCTACTGTATTATAAAGATTTCCACCTCTTTCTTCATCTTGCTGCTTCCATTTAAGTAGATGTTCATCCCTCATTTGACCATCACTAATCCGATCCTTCAATGTAGATTGGATTTTAAGAACAGTTAATCTAGCAACATTTCTTCGAGTAACTAATTCCAGCTCAAATATTTCGATTTCTTTTGGTAATGGTATCTGAACTGGAAGCTGAGCTAATCCTACTGCTCTTCTACTTAGTGCATCAGCTACTAAGTTAGCTTTTCCAGGGTGATAACTAATTACACAATCGTAGTCTTTTCACAATTCCTTCTACTGTATTATAAAGATTTCCACCTCTTTCTTCATCTTGCTGCTTCCATTTAAGTAGATGTTCATCCCTCATTTGACCATCACTAATCCGATCCTTCAATGTAGATTGGATTTTAAGAACAGTTAATCTAGCAACATTTCTTCGAGTAACTAATTCCAGCTCAAATATTTCGATTTCTTTTGGTAATGGTATCTGAACTGGAAGCTGAGCTAATCCTACTGCTCTTCTACTTAGTGCATCAGCTACTAAGTTAGCTTTTCCAGGGTGATAACTAATTACACAATCGTAGTCTTTAACCAGTTCGAGCCATCTCCTTTGCCTCATGTTAAGTTCCTTCTGGGTAAAGAATATTTGAGGCTTTTGTGGTCTGTAAAAATTTCGCATTTTCCCCATAAAGATAGTGTCTCCAAATCTTCAATATGAAAACCACTGCTGCTAATTCAAGGTCATGTGTAGGATAATTCTTTTCGTGAATCTTCAGCTGCCTAGAAGCATAGGTAATCACTCTCTTATCTTGGATCAAAAAAGCACCCAATCCTGTCTTGGATCAAAAAAGCACCCAATCACTCTCTTTAGAAATGATATGACCAAGGAACACAATCTTTTCAATCCAGAATTCACATTTACTAAATCTTAGCAAATATTGCTTAGTCCTCAGAATCTGAAGTATCACTCTGAGTTGGTCAGCGTGCTCTTCTTTGCTCTTAGAGTAAATGAGAATATCATCTATGAAAACAATCACGAATCTATCTAGAAAAGTTTGGAATACTCTATTCATTAAATCCATGAACACAGAAGGCGCATTAGTTAACCCAAACGACAACACTAAGAATTCGTAATGGCCATAACGTGTTCTAAACGCTGTCTTATATACGTCTGCATCTTTAACTCTAAGCTGGTGGTAACCAGATCTGAGGTCGATCTTCAAAAATACAGCATCTCCTTGGAGTTGATCAAATAATCATCTATCCTAGTAATAGGATATTTATTCTTAACTGTTAACTTGTTCAACTCCCTATAGTCTATACACAAACGCATATTCCCGTCCTTTTTCTTGACAAATAAAACTGGAGCTCCCCAATGTGCTGTACTTGGTCGGATGAAACCTTTATCCAATAAATCTTGGATCTGATCTTTCAATTCTTTCATCTCCTAGGAGCAAGTCTGTAAGGCGGCTTAGAAACTGGAGCAGCTTCGGGTACTAAATCATTAGTGAATTCTAACTCCCGATCTGGTGGCAAACCAGATATGTCTTCTGGAAATACGTCAGGAAATTTGTTCACTACATAAACGTATTCCAATTTATTTTTCTTACCTTCCACTAATGATATAGCACTAACTATAAATCCTTGATATCCCTTCTTAAAATATTTCTGGGCTTTCAGAGCCGATATCAACGTAGGAATTATATCAAGTCTGCCAGCTTGAAACAAGAATGAGCTCTCGCTGGGTGGTTTAACCTCAACAATTCTTTGCTTAAAATCTATAATTGTTCCGTACTTAGTCAACCAATCCATTCCCAATATTAAATCGAACTCTATCATAGGTAATACTATCATATCTGCATAAACAGTATTCCCTTGCAGCTCAAATTCTACGTTGAGAAGAATATTATTGGTAAGTAGAACTGTCTCCCGAGGGAATGTTAACACAATATCCTACCTCTAATACTTCTGGTTGAAATGGTAAATTCTTAGCAAAATTTACTAATATAAAAGAAAGTGTTGCACCAGAATCTCACAAAGCTAAAGTAGGCATACTGGAAAAAACAATTTTACCTGTAACAACCGTCGAATCTGGTTAAGCCTGCTCTGATGTCATCACATAAGCTCTACTAGTGATGATTTGTTTGTTTTGAGGACAAAACCTAGCTGTGTGACCTGTCTTGCCACACTTATAACACCCATCCTGGATGTTAGGATCGATTACCCTCTACAAAAGTTATTTAGTCAATAAACAGCACTTAGAGGGAATAACCAGATCGAGTAACAGACGTTGGATCCAGCTATAGCTGAAACCGGATCGTGATAACTAAGCTGGTTCCAGCTGGATGCTGAAAATAGCTCAATGAAAGAACAAGCGTTCTGGTTATTCGATGCCTTGAGCTGCAATAGCTCAGTGTTCTTGATACTTATGCATCAAGATACAGATTGATTAATGAATTTAAATCATGCGGAAATAACTCAAACTGCACTCTTAGATTTGAAAACCTTTTAAACATTTTTAAACGTATTAAACTATGAGACCCAAAAGCTTATAAGATTAATTGAGTTAATTAATCAGGTTTAGCATAGACCAGATTTGGCTTGAACAGATCTGGTATGATCCAGCTTTGAGCTCTTATTCTTGGTTTAGTTGTCGGGTTTGTTTATGTCCTTGGAACAAATCTGGAGTGTTGGAGTTTTTCCGCGGGAACTGTGCAGATGTGAGTGTTGGCCATCACTGAGTGATCGCGTTCAGCAGTGGTGATGGGATCTGTTGTCTCTAGGCAGATATGAGTTCGGTAGCGGGTTTCTGTAGCGAGTAGCTAAACTACGTAGTTTGGATTAGTAGGAACGACGGCTTTTTGGTTAGCGAGCGAGATTCAGATCTGAGGTGTTGGTCTTCAGATTTCGATGGGATCTGAGTATTGTGATGCTAGTTAGCATTTCAGATTCGAGTAGCAGGTGACGTGTCTAGATGCGACAGTTGATGCGGTGCGAAGTCGTTTGCGTAATTCGAGATTTGTTTGTTGTAGACAGATCTGTTGTGAAATTCAGATCTGAGTGGGAAATTAGTTTTGAGACTTAAGTTGTCGGTAGGTTCGATTCTTCATACTTGAGCAGATCTGACCTTTATATATAGAACTTTGCCTTCGTTCTTTATTGTTTAGGCCCGGCACTTATAAATATTTCCCGTGAGCAAATTCTGTCGCGATACCCTATCTACTGTTCACCGAACCTTATCTTCTTCGATTGCCGATGGTAGACAGCTCCGATTGAAGTAAGAGTGGTAGCGCTGGACTCCTCTTGCTGAGACACTCCGTTTGGTGCTGCTTTTGGATGCTTGCGTGAAGCTGGAGAGGTGTGCGAAGAAATCTCCCTTCTGTAGTCTGTTAGCATAAGCGTCGGATTTCGTCTGCCGTATAGGTAACTTGTTGGGTAAGTCTTAAAGATCCTACCTTGTGCTTTATTTAGAGCCTTCTGTTGTGTTAGAAGGGTAGGACAGATTTGGTTGAGCTTGTAGCTCCCGATTTGTGGTTTCTGTGTTACTGTCCCTGAGCTAGTATTTGTGTTTGGCTTAGCAGGTGTGAGATCTGTGTTTCTCGGGACCCTGTTGTAGTAATTGTAGCACAGAATATTTGAGGTACGGATGTGAGCTTTTTTTACAGCTTTGGATTGAGCATGGATGTTTATGCTTGCTGCTGTGTATGCCTTGTATTGTTGTATATGTTCTGTGTTGGACATTTTACCTGTTGCAGGCACGCATTATCATATTGAGCTCAGATCTGTTGTAGACGTGCCTTTTGTGCCTTTTTGTATTGATCTGTGCGTACCAGGATTCCTGTTGAGGACGAGCGGGTAACTCCAGTATATCTCATCTCCCTGCTAGGATCTGTTAGACACCATGAGCGGAGTGGGTATCTCCCACATCTCATGAGTTGGGCAACAGCGGGTTGAGCTATGTTTTGCATCTGGTGCCGTGTGTTGAGACGAGTGGGTAGCTCCCATATACTCACACACCCCATGGACACTGTTGTTCAGTTGATTCGTATCTGTTGATTGAGCAGTTCCTTGAGATTCTTTGGTTCCCTATGTTGAGGTTGTAGCCTTGTTGTCATGCATAGCATTTGCATATTATCTATTGCTTTCCAATTGCTGTTTTATATTGCTCTCCGTACTGGGGTTTGATCCCATGTCCCTCTGGGGCTTGGTTTGTTTGCCTGCCTGTTTGTTGTCCAGGTTTCCCAGGTTATTCAGCTGGTCGTGGATTGGACCCAGCTGGTGGTGCCCCAGGACGTGGTTAGAGTGTCCCAGTTAACGTATAGGGTATATGTATCAGTACTGATAGCCGGGAAATGCCATGTGCTTTGTTGTATTCAGTTCTAATGTTGTGGATTGGTACTTGTTATATGATGTACTGTTGTACTGAGTGTTTGTAAACTGGGATATTTTGAGTATTGATGTATTTTAACTTATGTAATCTTTCAGTCAGGACAAAAGCAAAAATTTTAACAAATATTATATTCCTTGCGCTTTTGTTTGCATGGTTTTACTCTTAGTTGAGCACGAGGCCTGAGATTTTTTGTATCAGAGCTTAAGCTGGGATAAGCTCGATTTCTTTTGATCACACTTGAGTCTAGGCACAGTGTTGTTTGTTGCATGTGCATGACAATGTGATTTATGTGTTATGTGAATTATTTCTTGTTGTGTGATCTTACCCTCTTAGTACCTTTTTAGATGCCGCCTAGATGTAGGGGTAGAGGTGTGAGTCTAGGCACAGTGTTGTTTGTTGCATGTGCATGACAATGTGATTTATGTGTTATGTGAATTATTTCTTGCTGTGTGATCTTACCCTCTTAGTACCTTTTTAGATGCCGCCTAGACGTAGGGGTATAGGTAGAGGGCAGTTTCAGTAGGAATCCGAGGGTCAGAACGATGAGGATCAGCGTAGAATTCCTGGTCATAGACATAACCGACAGGTCGAGGATGAGGTTGATGAGCTGACAGCCCGTGTGGACGACATGGAACTTGTGATGGCGAGGTTTCAGCGGATGAACCCTCAGACGTTTAGTGGTGATGAATCTAGTTCCGATGCAGAGTCCTGGTTGCGGCACATTACCAGGTTGTTTGACCGTGTCAGGTACGACGATGAACGTAGGTTGAGTCTAGCTACGTTCCAGTCGAAGAGGAATGCTGAGCGTTGGTGGAGAGGCGCTTCGAGGACTCTTGAGGAGACACGTGTAGGGATCACGTGGAAAAACTTTTGTATTGCCTTCCGTCAGGAGTACGTTCCGGAATCCTTTGTGAACGCAGGGAGCGCGAGTTTGATAACCTGGTGCAGGGATCTATGTCCGTGGGAGAGTATGCCCGGAGGTTTTCTTCTCTTCTTGTGTATGTTCCGCATGTTTCTGGCAGAGAGAGGGCAAAGAGGAACAAGTTCATGGAAGGACTGAATGAGGAGTTGTATTCGTTGGTGCTGGCAAGTTCATCGGCTAGCTATGCGGAAGCTGTGGATAGGGCTATTGACATTGAGGAGGGACTGCAGAACCGTAGGTCTCGTGTTAGGCCGCAGGTGGTGCAAGGTAACCGTCCCATGGTTTTGGGGGTGCAACCTTATCAGTCTGTGCAGTCATATCAGCCACCCCAGCAGCAAGTAGCCCAGCAGTCTGGACACCAGAGGTTTAGGCCTCATGGTCGTCATTTCAAGAAGAAGTCTGGTTCGAGTTCTTCTGGCTCGGGTAGTTCTAGCAGTGGTAGTAGTTCCAAGGTTGAGTATTGTGGCCAGTGTGGTGGAAAGCATCCTACAGCGCAGTGTGTAGGTGTGCAAGGTTCGTGCAGTGGTCAGTATGGGCACTTTGCGAGAGTGTGTCCTTTGTCTGGATCTCAGCATACCGCCGCCCCATCACAGGATCGAGGTGGATCGTCTAGAGGTCGTTCTTTTCCGGTTCAGCAGCAGAGGTTAGGTGTCAGGCCTCGTGCTCACATCAGAGATGAAACATACAAACACATGCGGAAGCTACTAAAAAGCGGGTAAAATTTTTTCTTTTGGCCTGACGGTTTAAAACAATATAATTTAAAATAGCACGATACTCAAAATAGATATCCCAGTTTACAAACGAAACCAACAAAGGCTACCAGCCAAGATAAAAAAGTATAGCATCAACACAAGTATCAGACTCCAGCAACAATATACAACAACTAAGCACAGGGCATCACCTGGCTAATAATACTGATACATATAATTCTGCTATACGCTACTGGGATACTCTAACCACCTCTTGGGGCACCTCCAGCTGGATTAAACCCACGACCAGCTGTGAAACCTAGGTTCCCTGAAAACAACACAAGCAAGGAAAAACAACCAAGACCTAGAGGGACATGGGGTCAAACCCCAGTACGGAGAGCAACTGAAACAGTTAAAGGAAATGCATAAGATAAAATGCAGATGATATGCATGAGACACCGGATAACAGCTGAAGGCTACAACCAACAAGTGAGCCAAGGAACTCAAACATAGCTCCACGAGATCTGCAACAAATCAGTGGCCACGGGGTGCGTTCAAAGTGTGGTAATGAGCCACTCGCCTTGACACTACACCCGAATACCAGATGCATCAAACAACTCAACCTACCGTTTCCTCGCCCATGAACTGTGGTAGTTAACCACTCGACGCATGGTGGCTAACCAATTCGAGCAGGGATATGAGAGTGCGGTATTGCCGCTCGCCCTCACATCCTGGTAAGAAACACAGCAATATACAATATACGAAGCTGCAAGATACAATACACGAGGGATCTGAAACAATGCGTGAACAATGCGTGTATGCACATCAATAAAACAGCTAGCATAAACACAAATGCTCAGCAAGCAACACACAGCCATGTTCACCGAAACATCCCAGCAGCCTCACATTAAATCTCACGCCAATTCCAAGCTACAACAAGCTCAAATCCGTACCTTATACTCTCTGTGCAACAATTACTACAAGCAAAGGTCCCGAGAAAACCGGATTGCAACCTGAACTACGAGATGCACGAGCTAAACCAGCAACTTCGTGCTTCTGCTCCAGCCAACAACAGCCTCCAAAAAGGGTATAGGATGAAGGAGCTTTTCGAGAGGAGCCAACGCTACCTCGAACGTGAAAAACGATGACCGGAAACAATGGGAATTCACCGGAGAAACTCACGGTGAACAGTACTAGGGTTTGAGAAACAGAGGTCGACAATCGAGAGAATATTTCGCTAAGTATGGGATCTGGTGCTTAAAATCGAAGACCAAGTCTTCCTTAAATACTCGCGTAAAATCTGGTTAAGAAGTCCACCGACAAAACCAGACGACGCATAACAACCCAACGACTGGTCGCTGCTTCGAAAGCCAACGACTTGTCCTCAAATCCAAAAGCTGGATTGTCTAACACCCAAAATATTGTACCAGACGTTGCATCAAAACGCTGCGTTCCAACTTACATAAATGACGTCGTACAGACCCAACAAATGGTCGCTAACCCCTCGTCTGGATTCCTTAGCGCTAACCAAAAACGACGACGCACAACCTACGTCATCCAGACGCTAGCTCTCGTGCAAAATAACCAGACGCAAGCTACAGTAGAGTTGACCATCGTTGACATCTGCTCTCAGCTGGACAATCAGACGTCACACATGAGAACAAATCTCTCGCAGCTGGTACCAGACGCAACACCCCAAAAAGGCGTCGTATCCAACTTATCAAAACGCTATCGTTTTGCCCTCAACAAACAAGATAAAGCATCAGTTGGATACAAACACGCTACCAGACTTCACTAAAACACAATGCATCCAGATTTCATAAAAATGACGGCGTATCGAAATCTCGCGCTACCAATTAAATGTTGCGACTGGATTTCACCACTGACCAGCTTCCACAACAAAACCAGCTTTCACCACAAAATACCAAAAATACGAAAACTTCCGGAATTGCTTAATATGTGAAATCTGACCCGAAAATACCAACCAAACTTCCCAAACAGAGATCTGAACCACCAGAAATCTCTAAAATCCGATTAATCCAACAATTAATCTTAATTAATTTTGCAGGTCTCACATTTCTCCCCCACTAAAAAGGATTTCGTCCTCGAAACCGGACAACAATTCTGATACACAACACAGCAGCAAAATACAAAACAGGAACTCGCCTAACACATGGCCAAGAGTTCAAGATAATTGAGCAAACAATTAACAACACCTAAGGAAGAAATACAACCAAAAGCTACAAACTACTGGAAATTTAGCTCAACAGCTACACAAACAGATGCGGCCACTCGCGCTGCATCTTTTTTCCAGCTCCCAAGTAGCTTCTTCCCTGCCATCTTTTCTCCATTGTACCATCACCAACGGAATGGTCTTATTCCTCAATTGTTTCTCTTTTCTGCCAAGGATCTGCAAGGGATATTCTTGATAACTCAACGTCTGGTCTAGCTCAATCTCGTCAGTCCTAAGCACATGAGACGGATCTGGCTCATACTTCCTCAACATGGAAACATGGAAGACGTCATGAAGAGAAGACAACTCTGGCGGCAACAACAGCAGATACGCTAAAGGGCCAATCCTCTCAGCAATCTCATACGGTCCGACGTAACGAGGGGATAACTTTACCTTGAGTCCAAAGCGCATGACACTGTGAAACGGAGAAAATTTGAGAAAAACTTGATCACCAACCTGAAACTTGAGAGGTCGACGCCTCTTATTTGCATAACTCTCTTGGCGATCCTGGGCAGATTTCATCCGCTGTCGAATTAGATCCACATGATCCTTCATTTGCTGCACAAATTCGGGGGCAGATAGCTGCTTCTCCCCCACTTCTTCCCAACAAACTAGCGATCTGCACTTCCTGCCGTACAAAGCCTCAAACGGCGCCATGCCAATCGTCACCTGATAGCTGTTATTGTAGGAAAACTCCACTAGAGACAACGCGTCTTGCCAGCTACCTCCGAAATCCAACACAACAGCTCGTAACATATCCACCAACGTCTGGATAGTTCTCTCAGATTGGCCATCTTTCTGGGGATTATACGCTGTGCTCATAGCCAATCTGGTACCCAAAGCTGTTTGCAAACTCTTCCAAAACCTGGAAGTAAATCTCGGATCTCGGTCGGATATGATCGAAACGGGCACACCGTGCAGTCTAACAACAAAATCAACGTACATCTTTGCCATTTTCTTTAGATAAAAGGTCATTCCATAAGGAATAAAATGTGCAGACTTCGACAAATGGTCGATAACCACCCAAATAGCATCGCATCCTCTGCTGGAACGAGGCAGATGCGTCACAAAATCCATCGCTATCAATTCCATTGGGGCACTTCCAAACTCTGCAACAGACCACCAGGTCTCATCCTTTCGGCCTTAACCATCTGACAGTTCAAACAACGAGCGATAAAACCAGCAACGTCACTCTTCAGGCCAGCCCACCAGAAGTGCAGCTTCAACGCATGGTACATCTCCCGAGCACCAGGATGAACACTATGTCTGCTACAGTGCGCTTCCCGGAGGATCTCCTCCTTCAAATCAATGAGGTTAGGCACAACCAGCCTTCCACAAAACCTCAAGCACCCATCAGAAGAAACAGAATAATCATCAAGTTCTCCAGCCCTGACCTTCAACTTCAACTCGTGGATGGAAGTCCTTTGAGCTGCTCGAATACTAGAAACAATCTGTGGCTCCACTTGGAAAGAAGAAACCACAACACAATCCTCAGCCGGGTAGAATCTCCAACCCATAGTGTTAAGATGATCCTGATCCAAAGAGATGTACAATGACGCAAGTATCTCACTAGCCTTGCTGCTCAAAGTATCGGCCACTACGTTCGACTTCCCAGGCTGGTACTTGATTTCTCAATCAAAGTCCTTTAGCAGCTCCATCCAATGACGTTGTCTCATGTTCAAGTCAGGCTGCGAAAACAAATACTGCAAACTCTTGTGGTCCGAGTACACCACAAATTGATCGCCATACAGGTAGTGACGCCAGATCTTCAACGCAAAAACAACGGCCGCTAGCTCCAAATCATGGACTGGATAACGAGTCTCGTGCGGTTTTAGATGCCGCGAAGCATACGCAATGACTCGACCATTCTGCATCAAAACACAACCCAATCCATTGAGCGAAGCGTCAGAACAAACAACGAAACCACCTGAACCGGACGGCAGAGCTAACACAGGTGCAGTAGTCAACTTTTCCTTGAGTAGTTTAAAGGCATTCTCGCACTGCTCAGTCCATACAAACCTCTTGTCCTTCTGCGTCAGTTGAGTCATCGGCTTTGCTATGCTAGAAAATCCTTCGATAAAACGACGGTAATAGCAAGCCAGACCCAAGAAACTGTGAATCTCGGAAACATTTCTGGGACGCTCCCAGTTTAGAACAGCATCAACCTTACTGGGATCCACCGAAATCCCCTCGGCTGAAATCACATGTCCCAAGAAAACGATGCGATCCAGCCAAAACTCGCACTTGGAAAATTTGGCATACAACTGCTGATCTCAACGTCTGAAGGACAATACGCAAATGCTCCTTATGCTCCAAAGGAGTCTTCGAATAAACCAAGATGTCGTCAATGAAAACAATCACAAACTGATCAATGAACTCTCTAAAAATCCGGTTCATCAGATACATAAAGACTGCAGGCGCGTTGGTCAAACCAAACGGCATCACCAGAAACTCGAAATGCCCATACCTGGTACGAAAAGCAGTCTTCGCGACATCCTGATCTCTCACTCTCAGCTGATGATACCCTGAACGAAGATCAATCTTCGAGTACACCGTAGAACCCTGCAGTTGATCAAACAGATCATCGATACTGGGTAGAGGGTACTTGTTCTTGACTGTCGCTTTGTTCAACTGGAGAAAATCAATGCACATCCGCATTGAGCCATCCTTCTTCTTCAAAAACAAGATGGGCGCTCCCCACGGCGACATACTAGGTCGGATGAAACCTTTCTCCAGCAAATCGTCCAACTGCACCTTGAGCTCTCTCAACTCCGCAGGCGCCAGATGATACGGGGCACGAGAAATCGGAGCTGTTCCAGGCACCAGCTCTATGCTGAAGTCAATCTACCGCCTCGGAGGAAAACCAGAAATCTCCTCCGGAAATACGTCGGGAAAATGCCGCACCACAGGAACGTCACTAAGCTGAACACGAGAAGAAAAAGACGCATCCAAAGCCTAGATCAAGAAGCCAGCATTCTCTAAGGACAACAAGCTGAACATCTCCATCGCCGAGACCAACGGGATCTTAGATCGAGAATCCTGGCCGTAGAAGTCCCACTTCTCGCCAGACATAGGCCTAAAGCGCACAATCCCATGGAAACAGTCCACAGAGGCCCTATAGTTGGACAGCACATCCATCCCAACTATGCAATCGAAATCCAACAACATGAAACGAATCAAACTCGCCACCAACACATGCTCACCAAACCGCAACACGCCATCTAACAAAACCTCCTGGGAGAACAAGCTCACACCGCCAGGGGTAGAAACAGAAACAGCATCGCGTAAAGGAATGGTACACAGACCATGCTCAACAACAAACGAATCAGAAATGAATGAATGCGATGCATCAGTGTCAAACAACACACGTGCAGGAAAGTCAAAAACAAGGCAAGTACCTGCGATCACCAGACTCGGCGTCTCCTCGGCCTGCTCCCTAGTGATGGCGTTGACCTGAGCATGCTGAGGTCCAGAATAAAACTGCTGAGACGACTGTCTGAACCGCGACGGACCAGGCTGCTGAAACGGCCTAAACTGAGTCTTACCCAACCGGGGCTGTTGAAACTGAGGGGAACGACCCCTAGACAGACCTCCATGACCCTGAGTCTGGGCCGCGGTCTGCTGTGATCCAGCTGACGGACACACTCTAGCAAAATGCCCGTACTGACCACAAATGTTGCAGGAATCCAGCCTGCACTTACTAAATAGGCTAGCTTGCCTTCTTCCTTTAAATTCAAAGAGTTGTTCCAAAGGATCAAAATGGCCAGTGATTAAACCTCTTGTCGACCCGACTCGTTTGGCTTCCGTCTTCTGGCTTCCGAACGCGCTAAACCGGCAAATAGTCAACCTACAAGCAAGAAAGAGGGAAGGAAGGTCCGTAGACGGATTCTTGCCACCACAGTGACCATAGAACTCTGCCCGAGAACCACTGCTACTCGAGTTGCCCGAACCAGAAGAGCCAGAACCTGACTTCTTCTTGAACTTCTGACCGCAGGGTCGGAACCTCTGACGGCCAGACTGTTGTGTCACCTGTGGCTGCTGCTGCTGCTACGGCTGATGGGCTGACTGGGAGGACTGAGAAGACTGCGCTCCTTGACCAGTGGGAGACCACCCTGAGCCACCTGCTGCTACGAGCATGACGGCTACGCAAACCCTACTCAATGTCGATGGCACTATCCACTGCCTCAACATACGTCTTGGGTTTGCTGGTCAGCACCATCTGATACAACTCTTCATTCAAGCCCTCAAGACCACCTGCTGCTACGAGCATGACGGCTACGCAAACCCTACTCAATGTCGATGGCACTATCCACTGCCTCAACATACGTCTTGGGTTTGCTGGTCAGCACCATCTGATACAACTCTTCATTCAAGCCCTCAAGAAACCTAGTCCGCTTGGCCCTCTCCCGGCCAGAAACATGGGGAACGTATGCCAACAAAGAAGAGAACGTACGCGCATACTCCCTCACCGTCATGGAGCCTTGCTCCAGATGATCGAACTCCCACTCCCGGGCGTTCACATAAGACTCGGGTACATACTCCTGCCGGAAGGTCTCGCAAAAACTACCCCAAGAGATCCCAACACCGGTCTCCAACAAGGTACTTGAAGCGCCTCGCCACCAGCGCTCTGCCGCGTTCCTAAGCAAGAGGGTCACCAAACTCAGCCGAAGATCATCATCACACTGCACCCGATCGAAAATACCAATAATGTTCCGGAGCCACGAGTCTGCATCCTCACTGGACTCGTCACCATTAAAGACCGGATGGTTCATCCGCTGAAACCGTGCTATAACAACATCCATCCTCTCCACCGGAGGCGGTACATCATCAACTTCCTCCTCCTCAACATGCCTACTATGACTACAAGAAGAAATGCTACGCTGATCCTCGTTATATCCTGCCGATTCCTCAAACTGCCCCCTACCTCTACCACGACGTCTAGGCGGCATCTACGAGTACACTCAACAGGATAAGCAACACAAAACAGATACAGCATAGATAGCACATAACACAAATATGCAGCACGTAATCACATAGATCAAGCACATGCAACACACGACACTGTGCCTAGACTCAAGTGTGATCAAAGAAATTGAGCTTATCCCAACTTAAGCTCTGATACCAAAAATTTCAGGCCTCGTGCTCACATCAGAGATGAAACATACAAACACATGCGGAAGCTACTAAAAAGCGGGTAAAATTTTTGCTTTTGGCCTGACGGTTTAAAACAATATGATTTAAAATAGCACGATACTGAAAATAGATATTCCAGTTTACAAACGAAACCAACAAAGTCTACCAGCCAAGATAAAACAGTATATCATCAACACAAGTATCAGACTCCAGCAACAATATACAACAACTAAGCACAGGGCATCCCCTGGCTAATAATACTGATACATTTAAATCTGCTATACGCTACTGGGATACTCTAACCACCTCCGGGGGCACCTCCAGCTGGATTAAACCCACGACCAGCTGTGAAACCTAGGTTCCCTGAAAACAACACAAGCAAGGAAAAACAACCAAGCCTCAGAGGGACATGGGGTCAAACCCCCGTACGGAGAGCAACTGAAACAGCTAAAGGAAATGCATAAGATAAAATAAGCAGATGATATGCATGAGACACCGGACGTAACAGCTGAAGGACGTACAACCAACAGCCTCAGAGGGACATGGGGTCAAACCCCCGTACGGAGAGCAACTGAAACAGCTAAAGGAAATGCATAAGATAAAATGCAGATGATATGCATGAGACACCGGATAACAGCTGAAGGCTACAACCAACAAGGGAGCCAAGGAACTCAAACATAGCTCCACGAGATCTGCAACAAATCAGTGGCCACGGGGTGTGTTCAAAGTGTGGTAATGAGCCACTCACCTTGACACTACACCCGAATACCAGTTGCATCAAACAACTCAACCTGCCGTTGCCTCGCCCATGAACTGTGGTAGTTAACCACTCGGCGCATGGTGGCTAACAGATTCCAGCAGGGAGATGAGAGTGCGGTATTGCCGCTCGCCCTCGCATCCTGGTAAGAAACAACAGCAATATACAATATACGAAGATGCAAGATACAATACACGAGGGATCTGAAACAATGCGTGAACAATGCGTGTATGCACATCACTAAAACAGCTAGCATAAACACAAATGCACAGCAAGCAACACACATCCATGTTCACCGAAACATCCCAGCAGCCTCACATTAAATCTCACGCCAATTCCAAGCTACATCAAGCTCAAATCCGTACCTTATACTCTCTGTGCAACAATTACTACAAGCAAAGGTCCCGAGAAAACCAGATTGCAACCTGAACTACGAAATGCACGAGCTAAACCAGCAACTTCGTGCTTCTGCTCCAGCCAACAACAGCATCCAAAAATGGTATAGGATGAAGGAGCTTTTCGAGAGGAGTTCAAAACTACCTCCAACGTGAAAAACGATGACCGGAAACAACGGGAATTCGCCGGAGAAACTCACGGTGAACAGTACTATGGTTTGAGAAACAGAGGTCGACAATCGAGAGAATATTTCGCTAAGTATGGGATCTGGTGCTTGAAATCGAAGACCAAGTGTTCCATAAATACACGCGTAAAAGCTGGTTAAGAAGTCCACCGGCAAAACCAGACGACGCATAAGAACCCAACGACTGGTCGCTGCTTCGAAAGCCAACGACTGGTCCTCAAATCCAAAAGCTGGATTGTCTAACACCCAAAAGCTGGTACCAGACGTTGCATCAAAATGCTGCGTTCCAACTTACGTAAACGACGTCGCACAGACCCAACAGCTGGTCGCTAACCCCTTGTCTGGATTCCGTAGCGCTAACCAAAAATGATGACGGACAACCTACGTCATCCAGACGCTAGCTCTCGTGCAAAATAACCAGATGCAAGCTACAGTAGAGTTGACCATCGTTGACATCTGCTCTCAGCTGGACAACCAGATGACACACATGCAAACAAATCTCTCGCAGCTGGTACCAGACGCAACACCCAAAAACGGCGTCGTATCCAACTTATCAAAACGCTATCGTTTTGCCCTCAACAAACAAGATAAATCAGAAGCTGGATACAAACACGCTACCAGACTTCACTAAAACAGAATGCATCAAGATTTCATAAAAACGACGGCATATCGAAATCTCGCGCTACCAATTAAACGTTGCGACTGGATTTCACCACCGACCAGCTTCCGCAACAAAACCATCTTTCACCACAAAATACCAAAAATACGAAAACTTCCGGAATTGCTTAAGATGTGAAATATGACCCAAAAATACCAACCAAACTTCCAAAATAGAGATCTGAACAAACAGAAATCTCTAAAATCCGATTTATCCAACAATTAATCTTAACTAACTTTTCAGGTCTCACATTAGGGGAGCCGCAGTTTATGCCGTTCCAGCAGCCTGGTCCTTTACGGTTTGGACAGTCTTCCCAGTCTCAGTTTCCAGGACCTCAGTTTGCCCAAGTGAATTCCATGACGAGGGAGCAAGTGGAGGGCACGCCAGGAGAAGGAGTGATCGCAGGTACTTTTTTTGTCTTTTATTTTCCTGCGTGTGTGTTGTTTGATACAGAAGCATCACATTCGCTTATTTCTGATGCATTTGTGGTTGAGCATGGTTTGCATACCACATCTTTGTGTGATGTTGTGTCTGTAGCGACTCCTGTCGGCGCGAGTCTGTACTCCCAGGATATTTTTTTGAATGACATTCTTAGGTTTGGTGAGAATGTGTTGTTAGCGAATCTGATTAGGCTTGTGATGTTGTATAGTGGGAATGGATGTGTTGTCTGATTATAGAGCCACCGTGGATTTTTTCCAAGGCTTTGTGTGTTTTAGGCCTCAGTCTGGAGAGAAGTGGAATTTCTATGGCCAACATTCCCGATCGAAGATTCCTTTAGTCTCTGCGATAGAAATGTTTAGCCTTTTGTCGTTGGAGAATGCTGGGTTTTTTATCTATACGTTGGATGTGTCTTCTTCTTCGCGCATAGAGCTTAGCGACGTTCCCGTTGTTCGTAATTTACCGGATGTGTTTCCGGACGAGATTCCTGGTTTTCCTCCAAAGAGGGAAATAGATTTTAGCATTGAGTTGGTACCTGGTGTAGCTCCGATCTTGCGTGCTCCGTATCGTTTAGCGCCTGCTGAGTTGAGGGAGCTTAAGGTTCAGCTTAGTGATTTGCTGGAGAAGGGTTTCGTTAAGCCAAGCATGTCGCCTTGGGGAGCACTTATCTTGTTTTTGAAGAAGAAGGATGGGTCGATAAGGATGTGCATCGACTTTAGGAAGTTGAATAAGGCGACAGTGAAGAAATAAGTACCCTTTGCCGAGGATCGATGACTGTTTGATCAGCCGAGATTCCTGGTTTTCCTCCAAAGAGGGAAATAGATTTTAGCATTGAGTTGGTACCTGGTGTAGCTCCGATCTTGCGTGCTCCGTATCGTTTAGCGCCTGCTGAGTTGAGGGAGCTTAAGGTTCAGCTTAGTGATTTGCTGGAGAAGGGTTTCGTTAAGCCAAGCATGTCGCCTTGGGGAGCACTTATCTTGTTTTTGAAGAAGAAGGATGGGTCGATAAGGATGTGCATCGACTTTAGGAAGTTGAATAAGGCGACAGTGAAGAATAAGTACCCTTTGCCGAGGATCGATGACTTGTTTGATCAGCTTCAAGGTTCAACGGTGTTCTCTAAGATCGATCTGCGTTCGGGGTGCCATCAGTTGCGCATGCGAGAGCAAGATGTTGGAAAGACTGCTTTTCGTACGAGGTATGGGAATTATGAGTTTTTAGTTATGCCTTCTGGTTTGACGAATGCCAATAGAGTCTTTAGGGAGTTCATCGATCAGTTTGTGATTGTGTTCATCGATGACATTTTGTGTACTCTAAGACTCCGATGCAGCACAAGGAGCATTTGAAGTTGGTTCTTCAGACGCTTAGAGACTCGCAGTTATATGCTAAGTTCTCCAAGTGCGAGTTTTGGTTGGACAGAGTTGTATTTCTGGGTCATGTTGTTTCAGCAACAGGTATTTCTGTGGATCCCCGTAAAATAGAAGTTGTTGTTAACTGGGAACGTCCCAATAATTTTGCTGAGATTCGTAGTTTCTTGGGTTTGGCTGGTTATTAACGGCGTTTTATAGAGGAATTCTCTAGTATATCTAAGCCAATGACGCAATAGACTCATAAAGACAAGAAGTTTGTGTGGACTAAGCAGTGTGAGAACAGTTTTCTGTTGCTCAAAGAGAAGCTAACTTCTGCGCCTGTGTTAGCTTTGTCGTGTGGTTCAGGTGGTTTTGTTGTTTGTGCAGATGCTTCCTTGAATGGATTGGGCTATGTGTTGATGCAGAATGGTCGTGTCATTGCGTATGAATCTTGTCAATTGAAACCGCATGAGACTCATTACCCAGTTCATGACTTGGCATTGGCAGCCATGGTTTTTGCCTTGAAGATTTGGCGCCACTACCTGTATGGCGAGCATTTTGTGGTGTATTCAGACCACAAGAGCCTTCAATATCAGTTTTCTCAGTCAGATTTGAACATGAGACAGCGTAGATGGATGGAGCTGCTTAAGGATTTTGATTGTGAGATCCAATATCAGCCTAGGAAGATGAATGTGGTTGCTGAAGCATTGATCAGAAAGGCTCAAGTAGCGATGCTGGCTTCGTTGCAGATTTCGAAGGTCCATGAGCATCTAAGCACTACTGGTTGGAGGTTTTACCCAGGTGAGGATTATATTGTGGTGTATTCTTTCCAAGTTGAGCCACAGATTGTTGCGAATGTTAGAGCAGCTCAGAGGATAGATCCATCCATCCATGAGTTGAAGCTGAAGGTGAGAGCTGGACAGTTAGAGGATTATTCTGTCTCGTCTGATGGTTGTTTGAGATTTCATGGCAGGTTGGTTGTGCCAAATCTGATTGATTTGAAGGAGGAGATCTTGAGAGAAGCGCACTACAATAGACACAGTGTTCATCCTTGTGTGAGGAAGATGTATTATGCCTTGAAGCAGCATTACTGGTGGGCAGGATTGAAGAGTGATGTTGCTGATTTTGTAGCCCGTTGTCTAAATTGTCAGCAAGTCAAGGCTGAAAGGATGAGACCTGGTGGTTTATTGCAGAGTTTGGAAATTTCCCAATGGAATTGGGAGCACAGAGCAATGGATTTTGTCATACATTTGCCTCGTTCCAGCAGAGGATGTGATGCTGTGTGGGTTGTGATAGATAGATTGTCGAAGTCTGCTCACTTCATTCCCTAAAGTATGACGTATTCTTTGAAGAGGATGGCGAAGCTGTAGATAGACTTCGTGGTGAGATGGAATGGTGTGCCTGTTTCTATTGTTTCAGATCGTGATTCGAGGTTTACTTCCAGATTTTGGAAGAGTTTGCAAACATCTTTGGGTATCAGATTGGCGATGAGTACAGCGTATCATCCCCAAACATATGGCTAATCTGATAGAACCATCCATGAGTTTTCCTACAATAACAGCTATCACGTCACGATGGTATGGGCGCCATTTGAATCTTTGTATGGCAGGAAGTGCAGATCGCCCCTATGTTGGGAAGAAGTCGGGGAGAAGCAGCTATCTTCTCCAGAGTTTGTGCAGCAGATGAGAGATCAAGTGGATCTTATTCGCCAGCGAATGAAAGCTGCACAAGATTTCCAAGCTAGTTATGAGAATAAGAGTCTTAGGCCTTTAGAATTTGAAGTTGGTGACCTAGTGTTCCTTAAGGTTTCTCCTTTTCGCAGTGTTATGAGATTTTGTCTCGAGGGAAATTTGGCTCTTCGTTATGTTGGACCCTATGATATTGTTGAGAGGATTGGCCCTTTGGCATATCGGTTGTTGTTTCCACCAGATTTGTCCTCCTTGCATTATGTGTTTCATTTGTCGATGTTGTGGAAGTATGAGCCAGATCCGTCGCATGTGTTGAGAACTGATGAGGTGGAGCTAGATAGAACTTTGAGCTACGTTGAATATCCCTTGCAGATCTTAGATAGAAAAGAGAAACAACTGAGGAATAAGACCATTCTTTTGGTGATGGTCCAGTGGAGCAATCATGGTAGAGAGGAAGCTACGTGGGAACTGGAAGAGAAGATGCAGCGTGAGTGGCCGCATCTGTTTGAGTAAGAACTGTATCAGATTCCAGTAGTTGGTTCTTTGTTATTTCCTGGTAGATGTTTTCTTATGTTCGTTTTCCCAGTTATCTTGAACTCTTGATCTAGATCTGTTTGATTTCGAGGACAAAATCTTGTTTTAGTGGGGGAGAGATGTGAGACCCGAAGCTTATAAGATTAATCGAGTTAATTAATCGGGTTTAGCATAGACCAGATTTGGCATCTGGGATGAGCTAGCTTTCAGCTCGTATGATTGGTTTAGTTTCGGGTTTGATTAAGTCCTTGGAACAAATCTGGAGAGTTGGAGTTTTTCCACGGGAACTAGGCAGATGTGAGTGTTGTCCATCGTTGAGTGATCGCGTTCAGCAGTGGTGATAGGATCTGTCAGGCCTCGTGCTCACAACCGATAAATACATGCGGAAGCTATCAAAAAGTGGGTAAAATTTTCGCTTTTAGGCCCGACGGTTTTAAACGTAATTTTAAAATACGACAATACGTAAAATAAGTTTCCCAAATCATAAACATTCAACAACAAAGCATATATAAGTTCAACATATATCAGACTCCCCTACGGGTACAACAACAAAGCACAGGGCATCCCCCTGGCTAACTGATACACATATATATATATATGCTATACGCTACTGGGACACTCTAGCCACCTCCTGGGGCACCACCAGCTGGGTTAAACCCACGACCAGCTGTAGAACCTGGGTTTCCTGAAAACAACACAACAGAGAAACAAACCAAGCCCCGGAGGGACATGGGGTCAAACCCCAGTACGGAGAGCAACTATAAAACAGCAAATAACAGCAAGAATAAAAGGTAGATGCTATGCATGATATGCTGGACAACAACGGGTGACTCCAACCGAGAATGGACGTCAAAGAATCAATGCATAGCTCAACTGAATCTGCAACAAATGGTGGCCACTGGGTGTGTTCCAAGTGTGGTAGCTAACCACTCGCCGGGAGACAACACCCAAATACCAGATGCATCAACAACTCGGACTGCTGTTGCCCAACCTATGAACTGTGGTAGTTAGCCACTCGGCTCATAGGGGCTAACATGACCCAGCAGGGAGATGAGAGTGCGGTATTGCCGCTCGCCCTCGCAACCTGGTAAGAAACAGAACAAGAACGACGCAACGATGGCAATGAAACTGGAATGAGATGCAATGCAAATACTGCACATGCTGAACAATAACAAGCATATCAACATATGCACGACAACAATACCAACAACATGTACACAACACAACACACACGGCCATCTCATAGATCGGCAGCCTCAACAGGCAAATAATCACATAACACGCAAAGCCATCTCACAATCCACCCAAGCCGTCACCTTGCTG
>KV013946.1:86565-99372 GCA_001598015.1 Dorcoceras hygrometricum
TTTTTTTGTTGTAACAGTGTAGGGAGAGTTTTTGTTTTAGATATCGGGAAGACCAGCAGTTCGATCTCTTTTTGATTCCCACAAATAGGGAGAGAATTGTTAGAACATGCATCGTTTATTTAAGGTTTTGTGTAAATCAAAAAGGGAGAGATTGATGGATCTGTTTTGACAGATCCTGATTAAGTTTTGAATTACACAAAACCTGTTATTGTGTTTCTAACAATTCCACTTAAGTGTGCAGATTTTAGGAACGAAGAAGAAGATGAACAGTAGCAGAAGTTTGTCCAGCCGATGGTTCACAATATAAGTTCAGCATTGGTTTGGTTATTCATTGTAATCGGCAGCTGGATTAGCAATGGAGACGTCCAAAGTTAAGTCAGGTGTTCGAAATCAGGCGGAGGCCAAGTTGAACCAGCTGGAGCGAAGTGAATCAGCTGGAACGATATGAACCAGCTGCAAGCGCTAGAAGAGGAAGATGGATCAGCTGGTACATCAAAAGAGAACCAGCTGTAACATCTAAGTGGACCATCGATGATGATGTTATCGGTATTGTAATCGGCAGCTGGATTAGCAATGGAGACGTCCAAAGTTAAGTCAGGTGTTCGAAATCAGGCGGAGGCCAAGTTGAACCAGCTGGAGCAAAGTGAATCAGCTGGAACGATATGAACCAGCTGCAAGCGCTAGAAGAGGAAGATGGATCAGCTGGTACATCAAAAGAGAACCAGCTGTAACATCTAAGTGGACCATCGATGATGATGTTATCGGTGACGACATCATGTTCAGCAGATGAAGAAAGATCAGCTGGTGCGAAAGGACCAGCTGGAACAAGAAGCTAAGAAGAGTCGCAAGATGGAGCTGGAACGATAAAGATCAGCTGGAGCGCTCAGCGGTGATGACATCAGCAGTGACATCACAATCAGTAGGCGCAAGAATTTGATGGATTGCGTGTTTTGCTAAGGATTGCAAAACGACAGCGCTTGATTTAAGAGAAACGACGGCGTCTTGGACTTACGAAGAATCAGCAGGAAGCTACAATGGTTTTCAACCAGTCGCTGGTATTCAAAGAATAGCGAGAGCAAAACGATGTCGCTTGAATAAGTTGATACGACAGCGTTTTGCCTTCACGCTAAAGATTCAGCAGATGGTTTGATTTCAGCAGATGGCTTATGGATGGATTCAGCAGAAGCGCAAAGACAAGGATCCAGCAGATAATGTTAACCAGCAGGTGCATTCATTCAAGTGTGTTCCAGTCGCAGAACTACAAACGACGAAGGAAGTGCTGGTCATCAAAAGGGATTTCAGGATATCAGCAGAAGATGAATTCAGTCGCAGCAGTTGAAGTCTCAATCAGTAGCGAAGCAGTTGACGAAATTCTATGAAGATTTACGAGAGCTGAATGTCAACTGCTGAGCTCATTCAAATGGCGAAAACGACAAGAAGCCTGCAAAAGAAAAGGACACAAGGACTATTCCCTGTCGGTACTTTACAGAACACATTTGAACGGGAAGAATTTTGTGTCCAACGGACATAATTCAAACAGAGGCTATATATTTGTGAAGAACGCCATTGAAGAGCAAGTTGGTCGCTGTGAGGCTGTCGCAGAAAATACGTAATTGCACAGTGTACCAGCAGAGGGAAAATGAACCAGAAGCAAAGCTGTCAACTATCATACTAAAGAGAGCTTAATTGCAGTTGACAGTGGAGCTAGAATTAACTTGTTAGAGCATTTCCCTAGTGTGTGAGAAACAGAGAGTTGAGAGCTTCATTGTAACAATCTCACACACAGAGATTCATTCACATCCATTGGTGAATGAATCTCAAAACCTTCACAAACAGTTACCGTCCAAGCACGATGACCTAAAACTCATGTGTATGTAGTTAGTCACGCAGTTGCGGCTGGTGTGCATTGTTGAGTCTAGGAGTCCATGCAAGTGCTGCTTGTGTGGGTGGGTGTTTGCAGATGTTCTGTAACCATCAAAGTCTTCTAGTGGATCCTTCCGAGGTGGAAGAAGGGGAGACGTAGGATATTGAAGTCCGAACTTCCAGAAACAAATATTGTGTATCGACTTCTTTAAGCTTTCAGCACTCGCATTATTTTAGCACGCATGACACACGTTTACAGTTCAGCACTTGCACATACATTGCATCGCATAATTCAGCACTTGCTTATATTTCAGCTTTCACGCATACAGTTAGCACACAAGCACTTGCACTGTTTCAAACAGATTTATGTTGCACATAAATCTGTTTGAATCGTTTTAAAATATTAGGATTCAGTTCTGGTATTTTCCGCATGATTTTTAAATCATACCAGATCTGTCTCCGGTGCTCTGTGATTTTAAATGTTCAAGAACCTTGAGCTATTGCAGCTCGTTTATAGCAGCGCGCAAAATTGTTTGTAATGTTTTTTAACAAGCGCGGCTGCTGGTGTTTCCTTCGAAAAACAGGGACCAACAATCTCTTAACATTCTGTAAAACTTTCTTTTCTTTCTGTACTATCTTTTCTTTCTTTATGTAACTTGCTTTTTTACGTTTCTTTATCTGAAACATCACTTTGGAGTATGGTTTGCTTTTTTTAAAACCCTCTTGATGTTCAGAAGCTATTGGGAATTCAAGGGATTTCAATCGAATAAGAAAACTGAAATCAGCTCTGAATATGAACAATACGCAAGCGTACCATATTTTGGTAGAAAATAAGATCTCGAATGTTTGGTCAACTCAGATTTGGCAACATGACTCAAATGAAAGGTTCAGATGTCGATGGTCAAATGAGGTCAACTCAGACTTGGAACCCGAAATCTTATCATAAAATAAAACAGTTCTGAGAAAGGAATCAGATTTCAAACTTAGCTTGAAATATAAAAACTTAGACGGTTTCCTTAATCTGAAGAAATCGAAAATATCGAAGGAAAACTCCAGAAACAAGAATGACAAAGCTACTTGTAAGCTACTAAGGCAAAATACCAAAGTTGCTCGTAAGATACTGATAAGCTGCTTTGAAGAATATCCCAGAAAACTCAAGAAGAGACAGGAATGAACATCTTAAAATATTTTTGAATAACTTTTCTGAATCAAAATCCCAGCAAACACATACTTTCTTTACATAAAACATTATAACTTCTTTCTGCGTTTGAAGAACATCAAAAACCAGTTCTCAAACCTTTTTAAAACGCATACGAAACATGCAACAGAAACAACATATGCTTTCAAGAGTGTAGAAAGAAACAGAGTTTACTTGCCTTTTTCTGCGACAACAATTACCGGAAGTGTTTCTAGCCGGGATCGACACACAACCCATTCACTTCCTGTGAAAAGTTTTGAAAACTTTGTTCGGTTTTCTTGAAGAGAGCACCGCATGTAAAAAGTGAAATTTTTTGAGAATGAAATATGTATGAAGTGTTTCGACAGCTATTATGTGAAATCTTAAGTCTAATAATGAAACAATTTTTCTTCAAAAGTGCTATTCTAATTTTAAAACAACTAAAGATGCAAACCAAACCATTTATATTTAAAAAAGGAAATAAATCGGCTTGTCTGGACCGGATGGACAGCTCTTGTAATCGTGTCTCAAATCTGAAAAATCAACTATATGAAAGTTGATTGACAATTGCATTTCAAATAGATCTCTCAATTTTTTATACTTTCTAATTGTGGATTTAAATGTTTCTGGGCGTTACAACAACACTACTACCAGCTTGCGCCTAAGCTGGTATCACTATACAACGCAGCATAACCCTCGGGATGGAATCCTCCGGCTCAGGGCACTCAGAATATTTCTAAGCTGGGTCCAGCTCAGAGCATCCAATTCTCCACACCATTCTATCCATTTGCTCATCCCTAAGATGGTTTTCCCTAGAACAGCTCGTGGCCAACCAGCTTAGCACCCAGCTGGTACAGTACAGCTCAGGACCAGTTCTCCAACATAGTTGTAATCCAACTCCTAAAACTTAATCTCCTTCAGCAGAAATGTCCAAGCTGGTCAGTGCAAATTGTTACTTCCAACGTGGATTACAACTGGACAGCTTGCTCACGTGCCCGACACGAGTAACCCAGCACAGTGCATACCAACTAGCTAGCATCCCATCTGGTCCAGCTTACGTACTATCCACCACTAATCCGGGCGGATTTGAGTGTTAATTATCTCGGCTAATTATGATCCTCATGTTAGGATCGAAAATCAAGCTCGGGAGTTCAGAGGGGGGGTGAATGAACTCCTTTGCTAATTTTTGTTTCAAAATTATTTCGAAAAGTTTTACAGCTTTGAAGCAAACTTCCAGCCGAGTTACCATCTAGGAAGGTTCACAGTGTCTATTGTTGTCTGGTGTAATAAAATGATTTTTATGCGGAATGAACACGATTAAAACAGCTGAGCAATTTAATCAAGTGTGTGAATGTAAAAGTTGTAGAGTCAAGAGATTTGTTTCTGGAAGTTCGGAGCAAATTCTCCTACGTCTCCCCTTCTCGATGGGAAGGTTTACAGTAGAATACTTTGATTTATACAAATATTTGTACAAACCCACTCCCGCAACCAGCAGCCACGAGAACTCCTAGTAACACCACTGCACACTATGCCCACAAGCTGTGTGTCTAACAATCAACGAAACGCAGACCCATGATCTGGTTCTCAATACAACAATCTCAGCTCTAAGCTGCTTGTGCTATTCTAGCACTTCTGCACTCTCTGTTTATGTTTTACAACAATCGACCAATACTACAGAGTGTGTGAATAGAAGAATCTGTGACACAGAAAAGAAATAAGCAGTCTGTGCGTGTGTCACTTGTACAAGCTGGTTCAAGATGAACTCTGTTTGTGCATGCGAAGGTTTTTGTTAGCTTGTGCTCTCAATGGATTATCTGTTGCGTCAACCTTCATAGCTGATTTTCTCCTCTTATATACACTCTTTGGATACAACGGTAATAAATGTAGCCAGTAGGCACGTTGTGTGCATCCAAATTGAATTTCCTACGATGCCTTAAATTCATGTACTATGAAAGTACAACTTCATTAAATGCATTTCCCTTTTTAGCTACTCTACGCAGTCTTCAGTTTGTATCGTATCTCTGTGTATCTGATTTTAGCTCAAAGTAGTTCCAACGACTACACATCACTGCAGAGATGTCGAATGTTTCAGATCAAGTTGTACGAGATTCAAACATTCCAAAATACATATTGCTAAGTTGTCTTTAACTTAGCTGTCCTCTCGATCTGGTTCCTGAGTTCTTGAACAATTTTGATAGGTTACTTGTCTTGATGGAAGCCATACTGCATTTGTCTCAGTTTTAATCTGTTTTGAGTATTAATCTTTGTAAGCTCAGATTCTGAGCTTCATACCACTTCGTAGAATTTAATCTTCTTTTGAGCTGATTTCTTAATCTGGTCTTCCAGCTGGTTACTCTTTACTCCAGCTGGTATGTTATCTGCGTGCTATTCTCAAAACCATAAAACACTGGTTTCTTGCTATTCGATATAGTGATTTTTGATCTTCGATCTTTCTCAATATCTGGCTAGTCATCATTGAACTGTTATTAGCAAGACTTGGTATCCAGCTGGTTTATCGATACACCTTAAATTCCTGAGATCGTTTTTCCTTAAAACCAGCACATCTTGATATCCTGAACCAGCTTGACTAGACTCCCTTTGCTGGTTTATCCTCAACGCTCTGAGCTGGTTTCCTTTGACCATCTTGACTCTGCTCCGATCTGGTTTCTACTTCACACGTAGTAAGCTTAGTCCAGATCTTGTCATTTTGGTTCGGTTACTCTCTTTTATAGATTTTATTTTCTCGTTTATTTTTCATCACCAAAACTTCTGAAATTCATCCTAACATTTTCCCCCTTTTTGGTGATGACTAAACCTTGGTCGTAAAAGAGATTTGTATAAACCATTAATCAATTTACAATGAGATAGTTAGCTCTAAATAACTTAGTCCAAAAGTTAACCCGCCCTTGCTCTAGAACCATTTACTATACTTATATCTTTCACTATCATCACCCGATCTATATCTTCCTGGACTTGGTCCTCTTCTTAGACTTGGTCCCCTACCCCGTATACTACTTTGTCCACTCGGTCCTTCCCATCCCGATCTACTGGATCCGTCTACTGGTCTACTCTACCCACCTTCCCCCTTTTGGCATCACCAACCCGTTTGAGATGCTCAACTAGTTCGGCAAGCTGCATTTTGACCATATCAAGATCAGTGGTCAGCTGTTGTTGCTGTCCATCAAGCTGACGAATAATGTCGGATTCTAATGCACTTTGGGAATATGTAACATTTCCGGCCAGTTTATCCACCTTGTCATAAATTATATGCTTGTAGTGTCCAAATTCTAGCGTCAAAAATGTCTGTGTATCCATCACCTGCTCAATATTGGAATCCATAGAGCGAAGTTTGGGCTCCATAGAATGCATCTTCGAATCTATAGAGAGCATCCTTAAGTAAATCATCCTTGAGTCAATGGAAGCAACAACTTTGTCCACTTCATCAAGCTTGGCGTTGGCATGAGGGCTGTCGGAGGGACTGGATATAATCATTCATTGAGAACCAGTGTGGGAATATTCTGAGCTTTCGAGGAAGGATAAACGGGTGTCCTATTCGCTGTCTGCCGTAAATGCAACCATTTGGAGATGTGAATGATTAAGACCCTGATGATCAGCATTATTATCTTCTGAAGTGGGGTCTGGACCCGGATTATTTACAGTATCCACAATATGTACAGATGGGTCCTCCAGTTGAGTAGGATTGTCAGTATAGCCCTGTTGTTGGTGTGCCGAAGTCAAAGAGTTTTTCTGTACGTTGTCTTGGTCACCATGATCCTGGTGATCATTACCCGGCCCTGATGCTCCTCCGTGGGAACAGACGCTCTAGAGAAGTCACGGCCTCATTCACAATATCCTGCTGTACAATCTGCTCATCGTGAGTTTGTCTTGCTGCCCTCTCTTGTTTAGTCTGACTAGAGAATTCCAGAGTAAGAATTTGTGATTGATTTGAAACAGATCCAATGAATGAAGCTTTAGGAGAGACAATCGGCAACCCTTCTATCACTCGTTGAGCCCTGTGCAGCGTAGCTATCTCTTTTTGCTCTTTGTGTAGAAACCGAATACAGAGATAATCATGGTTGACCGATGGGACATTCAGCTGGAAATTAGCCAGATGCTCATTGTCACGCCCCGAGATCGAGACTCATGACATTGGCAATATTAAACAATTATAAAATTGTAAAACATTAAGCGTCTTAGTACAGCTCAAAACCAGCCTGTTATATAACAAAATATAATCGTTTTTACATCTGAAAATCAAAGTCTGAATAACAGAGTGCGGAAGCGAAATTACATTAACAAAAAGAAAAGCAGAATCTTCACCAGCCCCAGAACAGCTCTTGTTCCTCTTCTTCAACCTGTTTTCGTTTTTATCTGGGTGGAGAAGTAAGGGGTGAGTGTTTGGGGAAACACTCAGCAAGTGGGGGATACCATTCGAGCATACAACATATACATATACACATACAGATTCGGAACAGAGAATGAAACAGAACAGAGCATGAAACAGAACAGAGCATAGCATATACCAGAACAGGTAGCACTGATAGTTAATTCGTTTCTATGGTTTACTGATCAGTCCCTAATTTTACTCCTCTGAGGGGTAGAGGACATAGTTACACCACGTAACTCAGAGTGCGAAATATTTCGTAGACCCATATTACGACAGAAATATCAGTGCTAAAACAGAGCATAATTCATATCATGAACTTGACACGAAACGGAATCGGATAAGAAACGAGTGCTCGAAGGATAATTTTAAAACAGAACAAAAAATGAATAATATATATAATATTTCAAACGAATATATACATAGCAAAAGCCCACTTACTGTAATCTGAAGCTTGATTGGTTCAAGGCACGAAATCTGATACAGCTGTGGGAATATTCTGAGCTTTCGAGGAAGGATAAATGGGTGTCCTATTCGCTGTCTGTCGTAAATGCAACCATTTTGAGATGTGAATGATTAAGACCCTGATGATCAACATTATTATCTTCTGAAGTGGGGTCTGGACCCGGATTATTTACAGTATCCACAATATGTACAGATGGGTCCTCCAGTTGAGTAGGATTGTCAGTATAGCCCTGTTGTTGGTGTGCCGAAGTCAAAGAGTTTTTCTGTACATTGTCTTGGTCACCATGATCTTGGTGATCATTACCCGACCCTGATGCTCCTCCGTGGAAACAGGTGGCTCATTCTCATGAGACTGGTGCTCTAGAGAAGTCACGGCCTCATTCACAATATCCTGCTGTACAATCTGCTCATCGTGAGTTTGTCTTGCTGCCCTCTCTTGTTTAGTCTGACTAGAGAATTCCAGAGTAAGAATTTGTGATTGATTTGAAACAGATCCAATGAATGAAGCTTTAGGAGAGACAATCGGCAACCCTTCTATCACTCGTTGAGCCCTGTGCAGCGTAGCTATCTCTTTTTGCTCTTTGTGTAGAAACCGAATACAGAGATAATCATGGTTGACCGATGGGACATTCAGCTGGAAATTAGCCAGATGCTCATTGTCACGCCCCGAGATCGAGACTCATGACATTGGCAATATTAAACAAATATAAAATTGTAAAACATTAAGCGTCTTAGTACAGCTCAAAACCAGCCTGTTACATAACAAAATATAATCGTTTTTACATCTGAAAATCAAAGTCTGAATAACAGAGTGCGGAAGCGAAATTACATTAACAAAAAGAAAAGCAGAATCTTCACCAGCCCCAGAACAGCTCTTGTTCCTCTTCTTCAACCTGTTTTCATTTTTATCTGGGTGGAGAAGTAAGGGGTGAGTGTTTGGGGAAACACTCAGCAAGTGGGGGAATGGTCATACAACATATACATATACACATACAGATTCGGAACAGAGAATGAAACAGAACAGAGCATGAAACAGAACAGAGCATAGCATATACCAGAACAGGTAGCACTGATAGTTAATTTGTTTCTATGGTTTACTGATCAGTCCCTAATTTTTACTCCTCTAAGGGGTAGAGGCCATAGTTACACCACGTAACTCAGAGTGCAAAATATTTCGTAGACCCATATTACGACAGAAATATCAGTGCTAAAACAGAGCATAATTCATATCATGAACTTGACACGAAACGGAATCGGATAAGAAACGAGTGCTCGAAGGATAATTTTAAAACAGAACGTAGAATGAATAATATATATAATATTTCAAACGAATATATACATAGCAAAAGCCCACTTACTGTAATCTGAAGCTTGATTGGTTCAAGGCACGAAATCAGATACAGCTTGTGCAGGATTTCAATGTGGAAGCCTACTGGTGTTTTACTGAAATTTTTGGAGTGAGTGTGGGTCCTTTGATGCTACAGCGAGGTATTTATAGGTGAAGGAATGGGAGTCAGAAGGACAGTCATTTAAAGCCTTAATTTCCTGATTTTATGGCAATTGAAATGGCTGTTACGAGAGCATTAGTGTAGGCATTGATATGAGTCTCTTAATTGGCCATTAATCCCTCTAAATTGGCAGTTACGGTTGTAAACAATCTTCTCTGTACGTGTGAAGAGCTTGCTGAAATTAGTGAGCCAAAACTGAGTTTTCTTTACCAAATCTGAATTTACGTCGCAAATCTGAATCTGCGTCGTCAAATCTGAATCTGCGTCGCCGAATCTGAATCTGCATCGCCAAATCTGAATCTGTGTCGCCAAATTTGAATCTACGTCGCGAAAGCTGAATCTGCGTCGCCCAAGCTGAATTTGCATCACGGAATCTGAATGTACGTCGTGGAATATGAATTCACGTCACGGAATCAGAATTCTCGTCGCGAAATCTGAATTCACATCACAGAATCTGAATTCACGTCGCGGAACTGAATTCACGTCGTGAAATTTGAATTTACTTTGTCAAAGCTGAGTTGGCCAGTCCAGAGCTGCATTGACCAGTCCAGAGCTTAGTTGACCAGTCCAGAGCTGTGTTGACCAATCCCAAATCTGAGTTGACCGTTGACCAGCGAAGTTGACTGTCCCAGATCTGAGTTGAATGCTGACTTTTCAGATCTGATTGACTGCTGACTGTTCATATCTGAGTTGACTGTCTCAAATCTGAGTTGACTTTTCCAGATCTGATTTGACCGACCCGAATTTATTTTTTTTTCCGAAAGCTGAATTTTTGGGTTTTCACATCCCTCCCTCCTTAAAAGAAGTTTCGTCCTTGAAACTTTGGTTACCTTGATCATCGAAAAGGTAGGGATATTGCTTACGCATCTTCTCCTCCATTTTCCACATGGCTTCTCTCTTGATGTGGTAGGACCATTGGATTTTGACGTACGGGATTGTTCTTTGTCTAAGCACCTGGTCCTTTGTGTCCATGATTCGGATTGGACTTCTTCATAGTTCAGTCCTTCGGTTAGATTCCCTTCCACAAGGAGTGGTCTTTCATCAAGAACGTGACTAGAATCCGAGATATATCTCCTTAATTGTGAGACATGAAAAACGTTGTGGATTCTTGACATACTGGGTGGTAAGGCAAGTCTGTAGGCAAGTGTTCCTACTCTTTCCAAGATTTCGAATGGTTCGACATACCGGGGATTCAGCTTTCCGGCCTTACAAATCGTACTACCCCTTTCATTCGAGAAACCATGAGATACACTTTTTCGCCTACTTCGAAGGTCAAGGGTCTTCTCTTTAAGTCTGCCCAGCTTTTCTGTCGATCCTGGGCTGCCTTCAGTCTCTCCTTTATAATGGATACCTTTTTCACTGCCTCTTAGACGAGTTCAGGTCCTGTGATAGCCTTTTCTCCAACTTCATCTCAATACAGCGGCGATCGACATTTCCGTCCATATAGGGCCTCATATGGTACCATTCCTATGCTGCTGTGGTAGCTATTGTTTTATGAAAACTCTATTAGAGGCATATGTTCGCTCCAATTACTACCGAAGTCCAAGGTGCAAGTCCGCAGCATGTCTTCTAGGGTCTGGATGGTTCTCTCAGTTTGGCCATCTGTCTGCGGATGGTAAGCCGTACTGAGGGTGACCTTACTTCCCATGGCTTCTTGGAAGCTCTTCCAGAAGCGAGATACGAATCTTGGGTCCCTATCTGACAGAATGCTGGTTGGAACTCCATTAAGTCTGACAATGTTATCCATGTATAATGAAGCGAGCTTATCCAAGCCGTAGTTCATTCGGACAATCAGAAAGTGCGCAGACTTTGTTAACCTATCCACGATTACCCATATTCCATCATGGCCTAATCTCGTTTTCTGCAGACCGACTACAAAGTCCATGGATATGTTTTCCCAATTCCACTCTGGAATTTCCAATGGTTGTAATAATTCTCCAGGTCTTTGATGTTCTGCCTTGACCTGTTGACACACATGGCATTTCGCAACGAAATCGGCAACATCACTTTTCATCCCATTACACCAGAAGTGTTCTTTCAAATCTCTATACATCTGGGTACTTCCTGTGTGGTTTGAGAACTTAGATTTATGTACATCAGACATCACTTCCTGATGGAGGTTATCGACGTCGGGTACACATAGTCGTCCGTTCATCCAAAGAATCCCATGTTGGTCTGCTCGGAATTCAGTCATTTTCCCTTCCTTGATCTGTTCTCTCAGCCTCGTTAAGCTGGGGTCTTGATCCTGCTTTAGCTTGACTAATTCTCTAAGACACGGTTGGGCTGAGATCGATGATAGTATCACCTTGTTCATATTCCTCCAACTTAACGCATCGGCTACCTTATTTGCCTTTCCTGAATGGTAGTTTATTGTCAAGTCGTAGTCTTTTAAAAGCTCGAGCCATCGTCTTTGTCTCAGATTCAATTCTTTCTGAGTGAATATATACTTGAGACTCTGATGGTCGGTGAATACTTCGCACTTTTCCCCATAGAGGTAGTGTCGCCAAATCTTTAGAGCAAAAACCACCGCAGCTAGCTCTAGATCATGGGTTGGGTAATTGTGTTCATGCTTCTTTAGTTGTCTTGAGGCATAAGCAATTACTTTTCCATCTTGCATGAGTACACACCCTAGTCCTCCTTTAGATGCATCGCTATAGATGGTAAAGCTTTTGTCCGCTACGGGTAGCGTCGGAACAGGGGCAGATGCAAGCTTTGTCTTCAGAGTTTCGAATCTTGTCTCACATTCTTTGTTCCAGTTGAACTTGGAGTTCTTCTGGGTGAGTCTAGTGAGTGGTAAGGCTATTGAAGAGAAGTCTTCTACGAACTTACGATAATAGCGGGCCAATCCCAAGAAGCTTCTAACTTCTGTCACAGTCTTAGGTGTAGGCCAGTCCATGATGGCTTCTACCTTATTGGATCCACTAATACGCCTGCTTCGGAAATGATATGGCCTAGGAATGCCACAATCTTTAGCCAGAATTCGAACTTCTTGAACTTGGCGTACAGTTGTTTCTCCCTCAGGGTTTGAAGGGTAAGTCGAAGATTCTCCTTGTGTTCTTCTTCACTTGGTGAATATACGAGTATATCGTCTATGAACACCACCACAAATTTATCGAGGAATGGTTTGAATACATGGTTCATGAGGTCCATGAAGGCCGCCGATGCATTGGTTAGACCAAATGGCATCACCGTGAATTCGTAATGACCATATCTTGTTCTAAATGCTGTTTTAGGAACATCTAAGCCTTGATCTTTAGTTGGTGATAACCCGACCTCAAATATAACTTGAAGAAGGTTGTATCTCCTTTGAGTTGATCAAAGAGGTCGTCAATTCTTGGAAGAGGATACTTATTCTTGATTGTGATCTTGTTCAAATCTCTGTAGTCGATGCACAATCTCATAGTTCCATC
>KV013946.1:134030-172663 GCA_001598015.1 Dorcoceras hygrometricum
TGTTCAGAATACACAGCGACTATTAGATGTGTTTCATGATAGCCGTCATACCCACTATCACATCTAACATACGCTTTAGTGCATTCTAGGTCTTTACTCAACGCAATTGTAAATCATTACACACATAATGAAAGTAAAGAACGCCATATAAGTAAATGCGAATATCATATATAAAGACTGTTGGAACATGTTCAGAATACACAGCGACTATTAGATGTGTTTCATGATAGCCGTCATACGCACTATCACATCTAACATACGCTTTAGTGCATTCTAGGTCTTTACTCAACGCAATTGTAAATCATTACACACATAATGAAAGTAAAGAACGCCATATAAGTAAATGCGAATATCATATATAAAGACTGTTTGTACAAGAGTCTATAAAACCCACACGCCACAAGTTGGCTAGTTGGGCATCTACTCTAACAAGCGTCAGGGCTCCCATCGAAGGTGGGGGCTTTGTTCTTGCGAAGGGACTCGTAGTAGTACTTAGTCCCACGAGGTGGAGGAGTAGGAGGTGGAGCTTGGTTATTGTTGGGTTTGACCAACCCTTGGAGAGTTGTGGCAACTATAGTAGCTATTGCCATCAGGTCTTCTCTGCTAAGACCAGTTCTTGAATTTGAGGATCCTTCTCCTCCATTATTACTATCGCTTCTTCGATTGCCTACCATATTCTGTCATAGGAAAGCTTACAAAGAATGGGTGCGGGGGACATACGGGGCCATTTCCTAAAATCGGTGATATTTCTAAAAATAGAAAGTTGTGAGATTATTACATAAACAGTTAGTTCTAACCATAGGGATTACAGAACTGTAGACATAACTGAAATCGGAGTCCTGTACAAAAAGTTATTGAATTTTCAAATCTTTCCAAAAACGGCAAAAACGCGATTTTGGAGGCCTAAACGAAGGAATTTGGCAAATATGGCCTTAGGTCACTATAAAGTGAGTATTGCTCGTTGGGACGTTTCTGAGGGGCTACCAATGGTCTCATGCCAAAATCTGAAAGTTCGTCCCGAACCTTGCAAAATTTCAGATTTGGTTTCCCAGCCGGATTATGAACCTGGTGAGCTCTGATACCACTAAAATGTCACGCCCCGATACCGAGACTCATGACATTGGCAATATTAAACAATTATAAAATTGTAAAACATTAAGCATCTTAGTATAGCTCAAAACCAGTTTGTTACATAACCAAAATATAATCGTTTTTACATCTGAAAATAAACGTCTGAATAACAGAGTGCAGAAGCGAAATTACATTAACAAAAAGAAAAAGCAAAATCTTTACCAGCCCCAGAACAGCTCTTGTTCCTCTTCTTCAACCTGTTCTTCGTTTTTATCTGGGTGGAGAAGTAAGGGGTGAGTGTTTGGGGAAACACTCAGCAAGTTGGGGATACCATTCGAGCATACAACATGTACATATACACATATAGATTCGGAACAGAGCATGAAACAGAACAGAGCATAGCATATACCAGAACAGGTAGCACTGATAGTTAATTCGTTTCTATGGTTTACTGATCAGTCTCTAATTTTTACTTCTCTAAGGGTCGAGGCCATAGTTACACCACGTAACTCAGAGTGCGGAATATTCCGTAGACCCATATTACGACAGAAATATCAATGCTAAAACAGAGCATAATTCATATCATGAACTTGACACGAAACGGAATCGGATACGAAACGAGTGCTCGATAATTTCAAAACAGAACGTAGCATGAATAATATATATAATATTTCAAACGAATATATACATAGCAAAAGCCCACTTACTGTAATCTGAAGCTTGATTGGTTCAAGGCACTAAATCTGATACAGCTTGTGCAGGATTTCAACGTGGAACCTACTGGTGTTTTCAATGAAATCTGAATGTACATCGCGGAATCTGAATTAACGTCACGGAATCTGAATTCTCATCGTGAAATCTGAATTCACGTCGCGAAATCTGAATTTACTTAGTCAAAGATGAGTTGACCAGTCCAGAGCTGCGTTGACCAGTCCAGAGCTAAGTTGACCAGTCCAAAGCTGTGTTGACCAGTCCCAAATCTGAGTTGACCGTTGACCAGTGGAGTTGACTGTTTCAGATCTGAGTTGACTACTGACTATTCAGATCTGATTGACTGCTGACTGTTCAGATCTGAGTTGACTGTCTCAAATCTGAGTTGACTTTTCCAGATCTTATTTGATCGACCCGAATTTTTTTTCGAAAGCTGAATTTCTGGGTTTTCACACTCATTATACAATTCCAGGACTTCCAGCTCATAGAGTTTATACATAATGAGCGATCGTCGCTCAAACAATTCAGAGACCTGCTCTGTCTCACCCCATACTAACAATTTTTCTTCAACTTGGGTCAAATGTTCAAAAGAAGAGACATCTTTGATCCGTACCTCTTTTCGAAAATGGATCCATGCATCAAAGATAGCCATTCTTTCAGATACAACGTCCAATGCACCAACTGATAGTGCTCTTCAACAGGAGTAGGCTTGTTAAACACAACCAAGGTCACTTTACCTTTGGCAGCGGGATCTATTTTGGGTAAAAAGTGTGTTACCCAATCGATCTCCCGGATTTTTATAGGAGAAAAGATGCCCTGTTCCTCGAACATCAGCGTTTGTAGAGCTGGTTGCTGAGTCATCACAACTATTGTCCTATTATTTAGACCAGATACTTGCTCACTCTGAGAAGTTCTCTCCTCCGTCACGATTCTGTCACCCTTGTTTACCCAATCTTCAGTTTCATAAGTTTCCCATTTGGGACATTCATTAGTAAACATTCTTGGCTCATCCTGAGCAGTGGTAAAAGAGACTTCATTTTGATCACCGTGGTCCATCTGAGTATCGTACTTCAAATTTTCTTCATGCCGATCGTCACCACCCCTCTGTACATCCTGGTCGGAGTCCGTTCTCTCATCCCCTCCTGGTCCATCATCAACTTGCTTGTTACCAGAGGCCTCTACACCACCAGCGAGTTCTTCTGGTATAAGACAAGGCTATGAATCACCCTTTTCAATATTTGACTGTTGTTGTGTTTTGGGCCGTTGGGTCCTCTTTTTCTTTGCGAGCATTTTGAGAGGTAGAGAGATGGTAGACACAGAATCATATGAATCAACTCTTTGCTGTCTCCTGGTGCCTCCTTGTTTCTTTCTCCCTCCCTGGGGGCAGGAATCCAAGTCTAATTCCTCAGACGAGGGATCCTATGGAGCATTTTTGCCTCCAGCCTCCACAGTAGGGATTAGCACCGATTTCTTCTTCGTTCTTGGTTCTGCATCTGTTGTTATTTTCTTCTTAGTTTTACTCACATCCTTCTCTTTCTCCACTGGTTGTGCTACCTGGGACTCTCCACCATCGATATTACTGGCAGTATCCTCAGTGTGTTTGCTCGATTCACCAGCTGGTTTAATCTCCAAATTTTCTTAACATAGGTCTGGACGGATTTTTTGGTTAGTACCTTCTGCGGGTGCAGTTTGACTGATGTCCCGAGATCAGCCTGGACTAGCTTTGCCAACAGAGTACTAACCTGCACCGTATACCCCTGAGATTGCTTCTTGGGATTTTTCACCATACCCAACAATATTTTTAACAGAATCTTACCCTAGTTCACTGCTATTCCAGCAGAAACAGCAACCATAAAGTCAAACTTTTCACACGTAACCATATTAAAGGATCCGGCTTTTGCACATAGCGATTTTTATACAATGTCATGCAACAGAGGATACTCAATCTCCATTTCCCTTTTCTTGCTTGGTGCCATGAACGGCACATCATTGCAGAAAATCAACTACACATTTCAGCCACAGTGTCTTTTGAAATATCCTCAAAACTATTCATCCCCTCAGTTGGTAGTTGAAACATTGTAGAGAACACATCCTCGGTGATAGCCAACTTCTTATTGCAGAAAACACTAACAATTGTCCCAGCTATGACTTTGCATTTAGGAAAAACTCAGTGAGCATTTTCAAACACAGAGGTGGTACCGTTTACAAATCCTTTTAGTCCGGTATCTTCCAGAGATTTGAACATACTGGTCATTCCAGTGTGCTCCATGGTGAGCACAGATTCAAATTCCACCTGCAAAGTGTTTACGAATAGAGAGGCCATATCGAATAGTAAAGGATTAGAAATTTGAGCAAAGATTATCTCAAGAGAATGCAGTAGATTTTGGATGCAGGAAATCACGATTGCGCGAAAACTTTTGAAAGCGTAACGTGAAAAGTAAAGTAAATAGTTTATGTACGATAGTGGAGAGAGAAGGGTTTTTACTGGACACGTGTCATCATCATATTTAAAGGACATTTTGTTAGGACCGGTTAGCCAGCGCTGTTACTAAAAATTAAAAATTTTGCGCTGCTATTCAAAAGATGAGGTGCAATACCTCTGGTTCTTGAACATATAAAATACAAAGAGCACCGGAGACAGATCTGGTATGAAATTAAAATCATGCGGAAACACCAGAACTGAATCCTTAGTATTTTAAAACGATTCAAACAGATTTATGTGCAACATAAATCTGTTCGACTGTGCAAGTGTGCTAACTGTGTATGCCTTCAAATATGTTATGCGATGCTAAAGTAAAGCAGGTGCTGAATGAATAACAGAGTACAATACACAAGCGATTTGTTTCTGGAAGTTCGGACCTCAATGTCCTACATCTCCCCTTCTTCCACCTCGAAAGGCTCCACTAGAAGACTTTGATGGTTACAGCACATCTCCAAACCCCCCCCCACACAAGCAGCACTTGTATGACGTCATCGTTGCTGCTCGCAGCTTTCTCCAGTAGATATGCTGACGTCATCATTGCTGATACCAGATCTTGCGCTACTGATTCCAGACATCTACTGTTCATCTTCTTTCTTCGACATTTCTTCCAGCAGACTTCATAGATTCTATTTCCAGATCACATTTTCGCATGAGGCCTGTGCTGTTCCCTCCGAAACGGTCCAACGAGCAAAACTCACTTTGTGAGCTCCTCCGTTTTTGGCCAAATTCCTTCGTTTAGGCCTCCGAAAATACGATTTACTCTTTTCAGCCCTTGGTCTGCTACGGTATCAGCTTCAGCTTCTTCTGTTATAAATCCAGCTAACATCTGCACACTTAGTAGAGATATTAGTAACACAATAAATAGGTTTTGTGTAATTCAAAATACATTCTGGATCTGTTATCCAGATCCATCACATTTGAAATTCCAGAAGGATGACCTTCCGTTTTAAAAACGTTTCAGAGATAACCCAATCAAGTTCATATTTATGTACTAGCATGGAAACAATTTAGGCAAACCCCATGATAACATCACATTGTATGTGTCCCGAGCTGCTCCAGATAGCATACCAGCTCGTAGACAACCAGTGGACTGTTTTGTTACTATTTTACTTATTATGTTCCCCCTGAATTTATGCATACAGAACACAATTACGACATATCAAGGAGACCTAAAATGTTTCTAAAGTAAGAAAACTTAGCGTCCTGCAGAGTTTGGTGAAGATATCAGCTATTTGCTGATCCGTTGGCACATTCTCCACCCGGACATTCTTCTTAAGTACATGGTCTCGAATGAAGTGATATCGTATGTCAATGTGCTTTGTTCTGGAATGCAGTACTGGGTTCTGAGTGATCACAATCGCACTTGTGTTGTCACAAAAAATGGGAGCTTCTTGTGCATCAATGCCATAGTCCCTAAGTTTTTGTTGTATCCATAGCATTTAAGAGCAACAACTTCAAGCTGCAAGGTACTCTGCCGCTACGGTGGACGTAGAAATTGATGTCTGTTTCTTGCTAAACCATGAGATTAGTCTGTCATCCAGAAATTGACAAGTCCCACTTGTGCTTGTGCGATCAATCTTACACCCTGCATAAGATGCATCACTATAGCCAATTAAATTCAGGCTTCAGTCTTTGGGATACCAAAGACCCACGTTTTGAATTCAGGTTTGAGTCTTTGGGATACCAAAGGCCCACTTTTTGTGTATCTTTCAGTTACTTAAGTATTCGTTTAACATCCATGTAGTGTGACTATTTTGGATCAGCTTGGAACCTTGCACACATACAGACCGAGAGCATTATATCTGGTCTGCTTGCTGTGAGGTATAACAGCGAACCAATCATCCCCTGATACATGGTTACCTCAATGGTAGTTCCAGCTTCATCTTTGTCCAGCTTGATGGAGGTGCTCATTGGATTGGCGATTGAAGAACAATTTTCCATACCGAACTTCTTCAGAAGTTCCTTGGTATACTTAGCTTGATTGATGAAAGTCCCATCCTCAAGTTGTTTAACTTGCAATCGTATTAAAAATGTCAATTCCCACATCATACTCATTTCAAATTTATCCTGCATCAACTTGGATAATTTATCGCAAATTGTTTGGTTAGTTGATCCAAATATGATGTCATCAACATAGATCTGTACGAGAAAGACATGTTCACTCTTTACGAATTTGAATAGTGTCTTGTCAACAGATCCAATGATGAAATCATGGTTAATAAGAAATTTGGACAGAGTATCATACCAAGCTCTAAGATCTTGTTTCAGACCATACAACGCTTTGTCAAGCTTGTATACATAATCTGGTCTGGTATGATCTACGAAGCCAGGAGGTTGTGTGACATACACTTCCTCATTCAAGATGCCATTCAAGAATGCACTCTTAACATACATATGATAAAATTTTAAAATTCTTGAATGATGCATATGCAAGGAAGATTCTAATGGCTTATAATCTTGCCACTGGTGCGAAGGATTCTTCAAAATCTATGCCTTCTTCTTGTCTATATCCTTGCGCTACCAGCCTGGCTTTTCGAACTACATTTCCTTGTTCATTCAGCTTATTCCTAAAGACCCGTTTTATTCTTATGATGTTTTGATCATCCAGTCTAGAAACTAGATACAAAACTTTACTACGTTCGAATTAATTTAGTTCCTCTTGCATAGATTCTATCCAGCTTGGGTTAGCTAAGACTTCTTCTACCTTTTTAGGCTCAATATGTCTTATGAAAGCAGAATTAAAGTATTCGTTTATCATCTGGCCTCCTGTCCTAACAGGTGCAGTAGGATTACCGATGACCTCGGGTGGATGATTTTTATTCCACCAAAGACCTGGTCTGTATGTTGTAGACAGTTACTGTTGTTCCCCCTGCGACCTTGCTGGATCTTCTGGGATATCAATTGTTGACATACCACATGTTATTATACATTCATCAGCTCGGGCATGTTCTTCGCCAGGTGGTTCACGATCTGAACCATCTTGCTCTACAACTTGAATATCAGCGTTGGTAACTGGTCTGTCCAAACCGTTCTAGTCATCAACTTGCCATCTAGGTTACTCCTCGTCATCGCTTGATTCACCTAGATGTGTGGATTCCAGACGAGTGAATAGATCGTTTAACTTCGAAATTGATGATGATCGGAAACTGGTTTCATCGAACACCACATGAGGCGATTCTTCTACTGTTAGAGTCATGTTGTTGAATACTATATAGCTCCATCAGATCTTACATCAAAAGCGTAAATACATTTTACCATTGATATGGATGAAACACTTGCATCCAAACATCCTGAAATACGAGATATCAGGTTTCTTGTCATTCCAGATCTTATATGGAGTGACTCCATGTCGCTTGTTTATCATAGATCTGTTTTGCGTATAGCAAGTTGTATTGACTGCTTCAGCCAAAAATTTATTTGAAATATCGGAGTCAACAATCATAGATGTGGTAGCTTCTTTTAATGTTTGGTTTCGACGCTCAGCCAACCTGTTTTGCTGAGGTGTTCTTTCGGCAGACAACTCATGCTTGATCCCAATATCATCTAGATAGGAGGATATTTTAAAATTTAAAAACTCTGTTCCTCTATAACTCCTAATCTAGTTGACATTACAAGATTACTCATTTTGAAGAAGTTTTAAAAGCTCGATCAGCTGGTCGACAGTTTGATCTTTTGATTTCAAAAATAATACCCAAGTAAATTTTGAAAATAATCTACCACAACGAGGGTAAATTTCATTCCCCCTAAGCTTGTTTCAGGTATTGGACCAAAGAGATCCATATGCAGAAGATCCAGCTTACGAGAAGTTTTGGTACTGCCTTTAGTTTTGAAAGTGGATTTGATATGTTTACCCAGCTGACAGATAGAGCAGATCTTATCCTTTGAAAATTTTTAATTTGGGCAAACCATCAAATAGCTAAAGCTTACTAAAATTGACAATAGTTTTGAAGTTCAAAGGATTCATCCGTTGATGCCATAACCAACTTTTCAAAGAGTCAGCTACTAGGCAAGTTTGTTCTTTATGCGGTTGATCTGACCAAAATCAACTTTGTATGTATTACCAGATCGATAACCAACTAATACAGTCAAGTCCTCCGAATTTAGAACAGTGCATGTGTGCTTCTGAAATTTGACAGAATAATTACTGTCACACAATTGACATATGCTTATTAAATTGTAGCACAAGTTCTCAACAAGAAGAACATTGTTGACAGTAAGTTACCATGGGTAACTTACCCATACCCACGGTATTACCGTTTGAGTTGTCACCAAAGGTGTGTTAGAGTAGGTGCCCAACTAGCCAACTTGTGGCGTGTGGGTTCTTGTTGACTCTTTGTAAAACGATCTTTATTTATAAAATTCGTATTCTTATATGGCATTCTTTATCTTAATTATTTTATAATGTTAACAATTGCGTTGGATAAAGACCTAGAATGCACCATAGTGTATGTTAGATGTGATAGTGGATATGATGGCTATCATGAAACACATCTAATAGTCACTATGTATTCTAAACCCGTTCCTAGTCGATTGGGCCGTCAAAATGAGGATAAGGCCGCCCGAGCTTGAGACTAGCATCTGCGATGTGAAGTACCACGTTTCATTGGTAGGGAACATTGTGATTTTCTGCGCATGCTGATGGATAGTGACCTGGTGATCTATCGAACTACCCTCGTTCGGACTTTCCAAGTGGTTACCATTTGTCGAGTGGATTAAGTCTGAGGTCTTGGTTGTACAGATTAGCCCTTATTACTCAAAACGTCATTGCGACTCTACATGATAGGTGTCTCACTTTGACCCGTTTACCGACTCTGTTGGGGTCATCAGGTGGCGGGATTGGGTGAGATCCCGATGCATGTAGGAGTCGATGCTTCATTGTCGAGGATTCACCACTCGCCTTTGTGCGTGGATATCCTATGCTATCTGAGGAGATAATAGTGTGATAAATCTCTAGCCAGAGTACAAGATGTGTTTTAGGTAAATGGGTTTACCTAGTAACACACGCGATGTCACTATTTGATCTCCGAGATGTATGCATGGTTATTGGATCTTAAGCGACTCTCGATTTACCAATGGTCGTTGATCTGATCGGGATATATGTGTTGAAAGGACCCTACTGTACGCTAACCATGACCGACTGGTTCTTGCAGGCACTATCAGTGATACCTAGGGGATCATGGGGCGATGTTGCTAGACGCTTTACCATGATCCGATGGGTCAGTCCGAAATTATGGTTTCGGAGTCACACATGTTGTGGGCCCAGCTGTATCCCTGAACGATTGAGGGTCACATAAGTACTGGTTTCTCGATTCCCGCATGGAAATTAAGCTCAATTTGTTGATCATAGGAGGAGGAAGTATGGAAGTGCGACTTCCTAAAATTAAATAGGGGTCAAAATGCAATTTCCATAAAGTTTGGGCTAGTTTGACTATCCTTGAAACTTGTAGGGGCCAATATGCTATTGTGGACTAGGTGGTCCGAAAAATTGTTTTCGCATCAAAATACGCAGTTTTGTAAACTCTGTAGATCGGTCCCATCTGATCGTCGATCGGGATTATGATGGAGCCAAGGTGATGGACTTAAACGAATGTTCACCCTGGGCCTGGGCCCGACCCAAGCCCATTGGACCGGTTCAAGCCCATGTATCCTCTATATAGATTGGCCCTAGGGTTGCATAATATACAACATAACTACACAAAACCCTATAGCAAGCCGCCTCCCTCCCTCTCTACTCCTCTCGACCGCCTCCCCCCTTGCGCCGCCGCCCGCAGTCGCGCACCGCCGCCTGTCGCCTCCGTCGGACTTGTTCCGACTGTCTCGACGAGGAGATTTTGTCCGTGAAACATTCGTCACGTTTTCTAGTGCAGACTGACGAAGGGATCGTGATTTCAGTCATGGACCGGATTAGGAGAACGACGACCGCCTACCGTTGAAGTGCCGATTTCTTGTGAAATTGGTCGGAGCCAGACGCCAGCAAGGTACCAATCTAAAACACCCTATGGATATTTTATTGGTGTATTTGTTTTGTATTGACCCTTCCCGGTGCAAAATCTTGAAATCTTCCGCTGCGCCCCGGGAGCGGGATCCGGATCCGCCGCTACGCCAACAAGGTGATCTTAGGTCCATTGTAGGATTTTATGTCTGTGAGCATCTCAGCGTCTCCAATCATGTGCCTTGCACATCCACTATCCTGATACCATGTTTGTGTGCTCCAGTATGGATACCTGTTGTACCTGCAGTCACATGAAAAAGGAATTTGGTACCCTTTGTTCAATTGGGTCCAGGTTTGATTAGATCTTTTGGGACCCACACTTGGATAATCTTTATCCATTTACCGGTGTGTGCGTCAAAATATTTGTCTGCTCCATGTGTGTTCTTTGATCTGGATGGGGCGTGAGAAGTGGCATATGGGCCATTCTATCTGAACATATGATATTGAGGCTTGTACTGTCTGTCCTTCCTTGAAGTTCGAGAGAACTGGCCTTGTATTGTACCACCAGATTTGGGTTTGTCCCACCTCCGTGTTATTCTTTGGTTTAACCAGCTCTCCCAAGACTTCTCAGGAGCAGAGTACCCCAGCCCGCAACATCTACTCTTCCAGATCGGAGGCTTGGATACTGTCATATCTTCACCAGATTGCGCCTCTGTGGGCTGTTTTGCGCTATAGTTTTCAAAGTTCATTGTTTTAAACTTTGTCTTTTCTAGCCTTCGAGTGCTGCTGGTTTCTGCTGTACTGCCTTCATCGCTATTGTAGCCCAATCCGGTTCTATCATCGGATGGCTTTGTAGCTCCATGCAGTTTGTGTACTCAGGTAGAAGACCTAGTCCAGGAGCTTATTATACCAGCCAATAGCTGGTTCTCATAGAGCATCTCCTCTGACCTGCTTCTCAGTTCAGCATTCTCAGTTTCAAACTTACTTACAGAAGCTTGCATGTTACTTGAGCCAACAAGCTCAGCGCTTGTTGCACAGCTCTCTTTTTCAGCTTTAAGTTCTTCGAATGAATGAGAAAGATTTCTATATTCTAGGACCATTTCATTTAGTGCAGTGACATGTCCTCACGTGTAAATTCATGATTTGAAAAATCAAATACCTCCTCAGTGTCATCGGCCATGAGACATTGTACTTCATCCTCGCTTTCGCTTGATGAGGAGGTTCCAAAGCTTGATTCCTCTGAATCAGAGTCGGCCCACACACTTTTGTTTTCTTCAGCCATCATGGCTTTCTTGGTTCTCCCTTTCCGATATACCTTCTTCTCCTTCTTGTCCTTGTTAGCACTGCGATCTGGTCGCTTATTTTCATCTCTTTTTGGCTTCCTACAATCAACCATGAAGTTACCAGGCCTTCCGCGGTTATATCATTTATCATCAGAAGGAGTATTGAAGTTTTTCTTGGGAGTATTAAAAGAACTCGCGCATTCCGTGACAGTTCATCAAGAGAAAACAAGTTCTATATATAAAACAAATCAATTTCATCTGGCCTTCATAATATAAGCTTCTCAAAAACATTTAAATCATTTAAAAAAAATAGCACATGTGTTTTAAAATGAGTGCTCGTTCAAGAGCAACCTGCTCTGATACCAATTAATAGGTCCGAAAATCAGGAAATTAAATGCCAGCGAGCGCTGTTACTAAAAAATTAAAAACTTTGCGCTGCTATTGAGAGGAGGTGCAATACCTCTGGTTCTTGAACATTAAAAACAGAGCATCGGAGACAGATCTGGTATGAAATAAATCATGCGGAAGACACCAGAACTGAATCCTAAATTTTAAAACGTTGCAAACAGATTTCTGTAAACAGAAATCTGTTCGACTTACTGTGTGTGCAATGGTGTATGCGTGAGTGCTAATATAAATTGCATATGCGGAAAGCTTAAAGAAATGGACCAGCTGTTTGTTTATGGAAGTTCGGAATTCAATGTCCTACGTCTCCCCTTCTTCCTCCTCGGAAGGTTCCACCAAAAGATTTGATCTATACATCTTGTACAGACCTGATCCCGCAGCCAGCAGCTGCGAGAACTCCTAGATTCTACCAGCCCTCGGCTGTTCACTCAATCACTTGTTTAACGTCTCTGTGAGAAAGGCTACAAACACAGAGTTTAACGTCGTCGTGCTTGGACGTGATCTGATTTTGTATTGGGTTTGAGATTCATTCACTATACAATGAATGTGAATGAATCTCTGTGTGTGTGAGATTTACAGTGTAAGCACAACTCTCGAATGAATAAATCTCACACACTAGGGAAATGCTCTACAAAAGCTGATTGAAACTCAGCTGTAGACACTCGTTACGCTCTCCTCTCTAATGGCGGTCTACTGCTTCGTCTCCAATTTTCTTCCCACTGTTTTTGCACTCTCAATCATCATTCAGTCATCTTCTTCTTTCAAATCTTCTCCCTTAAATAGCCTCTGTTCAAATTCAATTCGTTGGACACAATTTCTTCCCATTGAAAGATGTTTTGTAAAGTACCGACAGGGAGTTGTCCTTGTGTCCTTTCTTTTGTAGGCTTTTGTCGTCTTCAACATTTGAACTAAGCTCAGCAGTTGACATCCAGCTTTAGTGAATCTTCATAATATAATTCGTCAACTGCTTCGCTAGTGGTTGTATCTTCAACTACTACGTCTGGTTATTTCCTTTAGCTTCTTTGCGTCTGGATTCCTTGCGTCTGGTTGTAACTATCAGCGTCTTGTTTGCAACTCTTCAGTATGTCTGCTTTTCCTGCGTCTGGATTTCCTGTCGACTGGATATGCAAAACACTATAGCCTGCGACTGGGTACACTGTAGCTTGCGACTGGACTACCCAACGACTGGTTAATTCAAACTCCACCGTTTTAACTAATCCAAACGACATCGTTTGCTATACATCCACAACTGGTTAAACACTATAGCTCTCGTCTGGATGTACTGTAGCTTGCGTCTGGTTTTGATCCTTGATGCACAACGGCTGGTTCTCTTTTAGTTTCACTGTAGCTACCTGCTGGTTTCCCTTAGAAGATGTACCTGCATCGACTGGTTGTACTATGGCTCACTGCTGATTGTGACGACATCACTGCTGACGTCATCATCGCTGATCCAGCTCTTGCGCTTCTTGTCAACTGCTGATTGTGATGACATCACTGCTAACGTCATCATCGCTGATTCCAGATTCCTCTTCACATTGACGTCTGATACATTCACGCTTGCGCAACAGCTGGTTTTTGTTCTTCACAAATGGTTCCAGACTTTAACTATCTAGTGAACCAGATTTCTTCAATCTTCACACGATTAGACTTCTACTGTTCATCTTCTTCTTCGAACATTTCTCCAACGGACTTCATCAGATTTCTCTTATTCCAATTCGCATCTCCTGATCAGCTTTCTCGTTCTTCTCATAATAACGCATTTTCCAGATTTCATCTTTTCATCTTATTTAAGTTCTGCACACTACGTAGAGACATTAGAAACACAATAACAGATTTTGTGTAATTCAAAACTCAGAACTGGATCTGTGTAAACAGATCCATCAGCCATTGTTTTCACGTCCCATTCCTTGGGAAGTGCTCGCATCACCTTTAGGTCCAGCTCTCTGTTGCGTGAATGTAAAAGTTGTAGAGTCAAGAGATTTGTTTCTGGAAGTTCGGAGCAAATTCTCCTACGTCTCCCCTTCTTCCTCCATGGAAAGGTTTACACTAGAAGACTTTGATTTATACAACACTTTTGTACAAACCCACTCCCGCAACCAGCAGCCACGAGAACTCCAAGTAACACCACTGCACACTATGCCCGCAAGCTGTGTGTCTAACAATCAACCAAACGTAGACCCACGATCTGGTTCGCAATACAACAATCTTAGCTCTCAACTGGTCGTGCTATTCTAGCACTTCTGCACTCTCTGTTTATGTTTTACAACAATCGACCAATACTACAGAGTGTGTGATTAAAAGAATCTGTGACACAGAAAAGAAATAAGAATTCTGTACGTGTGTCACTTGTACAAGCTGGTTCAAGATGAACTCTGCTTCAGTGAAGGACAGGTTATCTTGTATGTTCAATAATCTCGTTGTGTTCGGTCTGTGCTTCACAGCTGTTTACTCTTATATATATACTGTTTGGATGCAACGGTAATATATGTTACCAGTAGACACGTTGTGTGCATCCAAATTGATTTTCCTATGACGCCTTAAATTCATTTACTATGAAAGTACAACTTCATTAAATACATTTCCCTTTTTAGCTACACTGCGCAGCCTTCAGTTTGTACCGTATCACTGTGTATCTGATTTTAGCTCAAAGTAGTTCCAACAACTACACATCACTGCAGAGATGTGGAATGTTTCAAATCAAGTTGTACGAGATTCAAACATTCCAAAATACATATTGCTAAGTTGTCTTTAACTTAGCTCTCCCGATATGGTTCCTGAGTTCTTGAACGATTTTGATAGGTTACTTGTCTTGATGGAAGCCATACTGCATTTGTCTCAGTTTTAATCTGTTTTGAGTATTAATCTTTGTAAGCTCAGATTCTGAGCTTCATACCACTTCGTAGAATTTAATCTGCTTTTGAGCTGATTTCTTAATCTGGTCTTCCAGCTGGTTACTCTTTACTCCAGCTGGTCTGTTATCTGCGTGCTGTTCTCAAAACCGTAAAACACTGGTTTTTTGCTATTCTATTCAGTGCTTTTTGATGTTCGATCTTTCTCAATTTATCTGGCTAGTCATCCTTGAACTGTTATTAGCAAGACTTGGTATCCAGCTGGTTTATCGATACACCTTAAATTCCTGAGATAGTTTTTCCTTAAAACCAACACATCTTGATATCTTGAACCAGGTTGACTAGACTCCCTATGATAGTTTATCCTTAACGCTCTGAGATGGTTTTCCTTTGACCAGCTTGACTGTGAGACCCGAAAGCTTGCAAGATTAATTGAGTTAATTAATCGATTTTAGCATAGACCAGATTTGGCTTAAACAGATCTGGAATGAGCCAGATTTGAGCTCGTATGCTTGGTTTAGTTGTCGGGTTCATTTAAGTCCTTGTAACAGATCTGGGGAGTTTGAGTATTCTCGTGGGAACGGATCAGATGTGAGTGTTGGTCAGTACTGGAGATCACGCTCAGCTTTGGTGATGAAATCTGGTATCGCAGGTGTTGGATGTGAGCCCGCGTGTTTCTGTAGTGAGTAGCTAAACTACGTCGTTTGGATTAGTAGGAACGATGGCGTTTTGGTTAGCGAGCGAGATTCAGATCTGAGGTGTTGGTCTTCAGATTTTGATTGGATTTGAGTGTTGCGATGCTGGTTAGAATTTCAGATTTGAGTAGCGGGTGACGTGTCTAGATGCGACAGTAGATGCGGTACGACGTCGTTTGCATAAGTCGAGATCTGTTTGCTGTGGAGAGATCTGTTGTGAAATTCAGATTTGAGTGGGAAATTAGTTTTGAGATTTAAGTTGTCGGTAGGTTCGATTTTTAAGATTTGAGCAGATCTGACCTTTATATAGAGAACTTTGCCTTTGTTCTTTATTGTTTAGCCCCGACACTTAGAAATATTTCCCGTGAGCAAATTCTGTCGCGATACCCTAGCTACTGTTCACCGAACCTTATCTTCTCCAATTGTCAGCGGTAGACAGCTTGGATTGGTAGTGCTGGACTCTTCTTGCTGATACGCTTCGTTTGGTACTGCTTTTGGATGCTTGCGTGAAGATGGAGAGGTGTGCAAAGACATCTCCCTTCTGTAGTCTGTTAGCATAAGCGCCGGATTTCGTCTGTCGTTGAGGTAGCTTGTTGAGTAAGTGTTAAAGATCCTACCTTGTGCTTTGTTTAGATCCTTCTGTTGTGTTAGAAGGGTAGGACAGATTTGGTTGAGCTTGTAGCTCCCGTTTCGTGGTTTCTGTGTTACTATCCCTGAGCTAGTATTTGTGTTCGGCTTAGCAAGTGTGAGATCTGTGTTGCTCGGGACCCTGTTGTAGTAATTGTAGCACAGAAGATTTGAGGTACGGATGTGAGCTTGTTTTACAGCTTTGGATTGAGCATGGATGTTTATGCTTGCTGTTCGTGTATGCCTTGTATTGTTGTATATGTTCTGTAAGACCACGTATTAGCCGGAGTCGGGTAGCTCCCACATCTCATGAGTTGGACAACAGCGGGTTGAGCTATGTTTTGCATCTGGTGCCGTGTGTTGAGATGAGTGGGTTGCTCCCATATACTCACACACCCCGTGGCCACTGTTGCTCAGTTGATTTGTATCTTTTGTTGAGCAGTTCCTTGAGATTCTTTGGCTCCCTGTGTTTCGGTTTTAGCCTTGTTCTCACGCATAGCATTTGCATATTATCTGTTGCTTTCTATTTGCTGTTTTATATTGCTCTCCGTACTGGGGTTTGACCCCATGTCCCTTTGGGGCTTGGTTTGTTTGCCTGCCTGTTGTTGTCCAGGTTTCCCAGGTTATTCAGTTGGTCGTGGATTTGACCCAGCTGGTGGTATCCCAGGAGGTGGTTAGAGTGTCCCAGTTAACGTATAGCGTATATGTATCAGTACTGATAGCCAGGGAATGCCCTGTGCTTTGTTGTATTCAGTTCTAATGTTGTGGATTGGAACTTGTGATATGCTATACTGATGTACTGAGTGTTTGTAAACTGGGATATTTTGAGTATTGATGTATTTTAACTTATGTAATCTTTCAGTCAGGCCAAAAGCGAAAATTTTCACCACTATTATATTGCTTCCGCTTTTGTTTGCGTGGTTTTACTCTTAGTTGAGCACGAGGCCTGACATTTTTGGTATCAGAGCTTAAGCTGGATAAGCTTGATTTCATTTGATCACACTTGAGTCTAGGCAAAGTGTTGTTTGTTGCATGTGCATGACAATGTGATTTATGTGTTATGTGAATTATTTCTTGCTGTGTGATCTTACCCTCTTAGTACCTTTTTAGATGTCGCCTAGACGTAGGGGTAGAGGTGTGAGTCTAGGCACAGTGTTGTTTGTTGCATGTGCATGACAATGTGATTTATGTGTTATGTGAATTATTTCTTGTTGTGTGATCTTACCATCTTAGTACCTTTTTAGATGCCGCCTAGACGTAGGGGTAGAGGTAGAGGGCAGTTTCAGCAGGAATCCTAGGGTCAGAACGATGAGGATCAGCGTAGTATTCCTGGTCGTAGATGTAACCGACAGGTTAAGGATGAGGTTGATGAGCTGGCAGCCCTTGTGGATGACATGGAACTTGTGATGGCGAGGTTTCAGCGGATGAACCCTCAGACGTTTAGTGGTGATGAATCTAGTTCCGATGCGGAGTCCTGGTTGCGGCACATTACCGGGTTGTTTGACCGTGTCAGGTATGACGATGAACGTAGGTTGAGTCTAGCTACGTTCCAGTTGAGGAGGAATGCTTACCGTTAGTGGAGAGGCGCTTCGAGGACTCTTGAGGAGACAGGTGTAGGGATCACGTGGAACAGCTTTTGTATTGCCTTCCTGTTAGAGTAGATGCCCAACTAGCCAACTTGTGGCGTGTGGGTTTTATAGACTCTTGTACAAACAGTCTTTATATATGATATTCGCATTCTTTTATATGGCATTCTTTACTTTCATTATGTGTGTAATGATTTACAATTGCGTTGAGTAAAGACCTAGAATGCACTAAAGCGTATGTTAGATGTGATAGTGGGTATGACGGCTATCATGAAACACATCTAAAAGTCGTTGTGTATTCTGAACATGTTCCTAGTCGATTGGGCCGTCAAAATCAGGATAAGGCCGCCCGAGTTCGAGACTAGTATCTGCGATGCGAAGTACAATGTTTCATTGGTAGGGAACATTGTGATGTTCTGAGCATGCAGATAGATAGTGACCTGTCGCAATGTTCAAGTCAATTAGAATCTTGTTAGCCATAGCCGCATGGTACGCTATGAGATATGGCAAATGGATGTGAAAACTGCGTTCTTTAATGGAAACATTAAGGAAGAGATCTATATGTCGCAGCCTGAGGGTTTCACATCTGTTGGAAGCGAGCATAAGGTATGCAAGCTTCAGAGATCGATCTACGGTCTCAAACAAGCATCACGAAGTTGGAACCTGAGTTTCGATGAAACAATTAAGGAATTTGGTTTCATCAAGAATCCCGAGGAGCCATGCGTCTATAAAAAGGTAATTAAAAGCGCTGTGACGTTCCTGGTACTTTATGTTGATGACATTCTACTCATTGGGAATGATGTAGGAATGTTGCAGTCAACTAAAGTATGGTTGTCTAGCAGATTTTCGATGAAGGATATGGGTGAAGCATCCTATATTCTTGGAATACAGATCTATCGGGATAGATCTAGACGGACGCTCGGACTCACCCAAGCTACCTACATCGATACCATACTTAAGATGTTCTCTATGGAAGAGTCCAAGAGAGGACACCTACCTATGTGCCACGGGGTCACTCTATCCAAGTCTATGTGTCCAAAGACTGATGAGGAGATAGAGAGTATGGCACGTGTACCATATGCCTCGGCTATAGGTAGTATTATGTATGGCATGATCTCGACTAGACCGGACGTCGCATATGCTCTGAGTGTCACGAGCCGCTACCAGGCCAACCCCGGCCAATTGCATTGGAAGGCCGTGAAGGATATTCTTAAATACTTACGAAGGACTAAGAATATGTTCATGGTCTACTCCACACGCCGCCTCCTCTTCTCTTCCTCGCCGCCGCCGTGCGCCGCCCGCCGTCGCCGCCAACTTCGTCGGAAAACGTTCCGGCTTAGTTTTTCGAGGAGTATTCGTTCGTGCTGATTTCGTCAGCGCTTCTAGTGCAGCCTTACGAAGGAGTCTCGGATCTGGTCGTGGACCGGATTGGCGTAAACTACCGCAATCTACCGAGAGAGCCTGATTATTGTCATACCGGTTGGAGCCAGGCACAAGTGCCAGCGAGGTAACATGCTAAAACGCCCTATGTATGACGATTACTGTAATTGTCTGATTTTTCGTATTGATCGCCTCCCGGCACTTGTTTCTTGTTCTTCTGCTGCCTAGCCGGGGGGCGGATCCGGATCCCCAACACTTCCATCAGGAGTACGTTCTGGAATCCTTTGTGAACGCCAGGGAGCGTGAGTTTGATAACCTGGTGCAGGGATCTATGTCCGTGGGAGAGTATGCCGGAGGTTTTCTTCTCTTCTTGCGTATGTTACGCATGTTTCTGGCCGAGAGAGGGCAAAGAGGAACAAGTTCATGGAAGGACGGAATGAGGAGTTGTATTCGTTGGTGCTGGCGAGTTCACCGGCTAGCTATGCGGAAGCGGTGGACAGTGCTATTGACATTGAGGAGGGACTGCAGAACCATAGGTCTCGTGTTAGGCCGCAGGTGGTGCAAGGTAATCGTCCCATGGTTTCGTGGGTGCAACCTTCTCAGTCTGTGCAGTCATCTCAGCCACCCCAGCAGCAAGTAGCCCAGCAGTCTGGACACCAGAGGTTTAGGCCTCGTGGTCGTCAGTTCAAGAAGAATTCTGGAAGAACTCGGGTAGTTCTAGCAGTGGTAGTAGTTCCAAGGTTGAGTATTGTGGCCAGTGTGGTGGAAAGCATCCTACAGGGCAGTGTGTAGGTGTGCAAGGTTCATGCAATGTTTGTGGTCACTTTTCCTTTGTCTGGATCTCATCATACCGCCGCCCATCGCAGGATCGAGGTGGATCGTCTAGAGGTCGTTCTTTTCCAGTTCAGCAACAGAGGTTAGGGGAGTCGCAGTTTAGGCCTTTCCAGCAGCCTGGTCCTCTGCGGTTTGGACAGTCTTCCCAGTCTCAGTTTCCAGGACCTCAGTTTGCCCAAGTGAATGCCATGACGAGGGAGCAAGTGGAGGGCACGCCATGATGAGGCGTGATCGCAGGTACTTGTTTTGTCTTTGATTTTCCTGCGGGTGTGTTGTTTGATACAGGAGCATCACATTCGCTTATTGCTTATGCATTTGTGGTTGAGCATGGTTTGCATACCACATCTTTGGGTGATGTTGTGTCTGTAGCGACTCCTGTCGGCGCGAGCCTGTACTCCCAGGAGATTTTGTTGAATGGCATTCTTAGGTTTGGTGAGAATCTGTTGTTAGCGAATCTGATTAGGCTTGTGATGTGGATTTTGATTGTATAGTGGGAATGGATGTGTTGTCTGATTATAGAGCCACCGTGGATTGTTTCCATGGCATTGTGCGTTTTAGGCCTCAGTCTGGAGAGAAGTGGAATTTCTATGGCCTACATTCCCGATCGAATATTCTTTTAGTCTCTACGATAGAGATGTTTAGCCTTTTGTCGTTGGAGAATGCTGGGTTTTTTATCTATGTGTTGGATGCGTCTTCTTCTTCGCGCATAGAGCTTAGCGACGTTCCCGTTGTTCGCAATTTACCGGATGTGTTTCCGAAAGAGATTCCTGGTTTTCCTCCGAAGAGGGAAATAGAATTTATCATTGAGTTGGTACCTGGTACAGCTTCGATCTTGCGTGCTCCGTATCGTTTAGCGCCTGCTGAGTTGAGGGAGCTTAAGGTTCAGCTTCGTGATTTGCTAGAGAAGGGTTTCATTAGGCCAAGAATGTCGCCTTGGGGATCGCTTATCTTGTTTGTGAAAAAGAAGGATGGGTCGATGAGGATGTGCATCGACTTTAGGTAGTTGAATAACGCAACAGTGAAGAATAAGTACCCTTTGCCGAGGATCGATGACTTGTTTGATCAGCTTCAAGGTTCGGTGGTGTTCTCTAAGATCGATCTGCGTTCGGGGTGCCATCAGTTGCACATTCGAGAGCAAGATGTTTCGAAGACTGCTTTTCATACGAGGTACGGGCATTATGAGTTTTTAGTTATGCTTTTTGGTTTGACGAATGCCCCCGCAGTTTTCATGGAATTGATGAATAGAGTCTTTAGGGAGTTCATCGATCAGTTTGTGATTGTGTTCATCGATGACATTTTTGTGCACTCTAAGACTCCGATGCAGCACAAGGAGCATTTGAAGTTGGTTCTTCAGACGCTTAGAGACTCGCAGCTATATGCTAAGTTCTCCAAGTGCGAGTTTTGGTTGGACAGAGTTGTATTTCTGGGTCATGTTGTTTCAGCAACAGGTATTTCTGTGGATCCCCGTAAAATAGAAGTTGTTGTTAACTGGGAGCGTCCCAAGAATTTTGCTGAGATTCGTAGTTTCTTGGGTTTGGCTGGGTATTATCGGCGTTTTATAGAGGAATTCTCTAGTATAGCTAAGCCAATGACGCAGTTGACTCAGAAAGACAAGAAGTGTGTGTGGTCTAAGCAGTGTGAGAACAGTTTTCTGTTGCTCAAAGAGAAGCTAACTTCTGCGCCTGTGTTAGCTTTGCCGTGTGGTTCAGGTGGTTTTGTTGTTTGTGCAGATGCTTCCTTGAATGGATTGGGCTGTGTGTTGATGCAGAATGGTCGTGTCATTGCGTATGCTTCTCGACAGTTGAAACCGCATGAGACTCGTTACCCAGTTCATGACTTGGAATTGGAAGCCATGGTTTTTGCCTTGAAGATTTGGCGCCATTATTTGTATGGCGAGCAGTTTGTGGTTATTCAGACCACAAGAGCCTTCAGTATCTGTTTTCTCAGTCATATTTGAACATGAGACAACGTAGATGGATGGAGCTTCTTAAGGATTTTGATTGTGAGATCCAATATCAGCCTGAGAAGATGAATGTAGTTGTTGATGAATTGAGCAGAAAGGCTCAAGTGGCGATGCTGGCTTCGTTGTAGATTTCAAAGGTCCATGAGCATCTAAGCACTACTTGTTGGATGTTTTACCCAGGTGATTATTATATTGTGGTGTCTTTTTTCCAAGTTGAGCCACAGATTGTTGCGAATGTTAGAGCAGCTCAGAGGACAGATCCATCCATCCATGAGTTGAAGCTGAAGGTGAGAGCTGGACAGTTAGAGGATTATTCTGTCTCGTCTCATGGTTGTCTGAGATTTCGTGGCAGGTTGATTGTGCCAAATCTGATTGATTTGAAGGAGGAGATCTTGAAATATGCGTACTGCAGTAGACATAGTGTTCATCCTGGTGTGAGGAAGATGTATTATGCCTTGAAACAGCATTACTGGTGGGAAGGATTGAAGAGTGATGTTGCTGATTTTGTAGCCCGTTGTCTGAATTGTCAGCAAGTCAAGGCTGAAAGGATGAGACCTGGTGGTTTATTGCAGAGTTTGGAAATTCCCCAATGGAATTGGGAGCACATAGCAATGGATTTTGTCACACATTTGCCTCGTTCCAGCAGAGGATGTGATGCTGTGTGGATTGTGATAGATAGATTGTCAAAGTCTGCTCACTTCATTCCTTATAGTATGACCTACTCTTTGAAAAGGATGGTGAAGCTGTACATAGACTTCATGGTGAGATTGCATGGTGTGCCTGTTTCTATTGTTTCAGATCATGATCCGAGGTTTACTTTCAGATTTTGGAAGAGTTTGCAAACAGCTTTGGGTACCAGATTGGCGATGAGTACAGCGTATCATCCCCAGACAGATAGCCAATCTGAGAGAACTATCCAGATTTTAGAGGATATGTTGAGAGCTGTAGTGATGGATTTTAGTGGTAGCTGACAAGATTCGTTGTCTTTGGTTGAGTTTTCCTACAATAACAGCTATCAGGTCACGATTGGCATGGCGCCATTTGAAGCTTTGTATGGCAGGAAGTGCAGATCGCCCATGTGTTGGGAAGAAGTGGGGGAGAAGAAGCTATCTTCTCCAGAATTTGTGCAGCAGATGAAGAAAACGTTGATTTGCGAGGTACGGACGTTGTAGGTGAGAGATCGAGGTGCCACCGGAATTGGATCACCAAACTCCTTCAATGGCTGTAAAATTTCGAATCTTTGTCTGTTCTAAGAGTGGAGGGGACGGCTGGTGCAAGTGTTGGAGGCTAGGTTGTGTGCAAGATGTGTTTAAGAATTAATGAAAGTGCCTATAATGACCCCTATGGATTTAAATTAAAAAGATTACAAGCTTGCCCCTCTAATTAAATAAAAGTGTTTAAAAACTCATGCTTGGGCTTTAATAATTATAAAGTTTCGAAATCTAGACCTCTTAAAATTTTAAAATGCTTTAAAATTCAATATACCAGCCCGTATAGGCGAAAAACGGGTTTCCCTCCAAAATAATTATAAAAATCCTAATTTCCAAAAATATTTGCTTAAAATAAAATAAATTCATTCTTAAAATCTCATAACTTAAAAATCTCAATTATCTTTATTCCGGTCGACTCTAATCTCGTCCACACGTCCGTAGCTCAAGCAGGCTGAAAATAACACATGCATACCATGCAGCATAAAATCATAAATAAATCATATAATAAGGCATGTAATCATCTAAAAATATTTTCCCCCTAGTCATTCACTCATTTCTACGTAGTCAGGAAATTCTAGGCATTACAACTCTCCCCCCCTTATAGGAATTTCGTCCCCGAAATTGAGTACGTACCGAATAACTCCGGATAGCGCGTCCGCATATCGGCCTCGGTCTCCCAGGTAGCCTCATCATTCGAGTGGTTCTGCCACCGGACCTTGACCATCGGAATACTCTGCGCTCTCAGCCTACGCTCCTCCCTAGCTAGAATCTGAACCGGTTGCTCCTCATAAGATAAGTCTGGTGCCAGCTGGAGCGGATCGAAATCCAATACATGAGACGGGTTCGGAATGTACTTCTCAGCATCGAGATATGGAAGACATTATGCACCGCTGATAGACTGGGTGGTAACGCTACTCGGTAAGCCAGAGTACCAATCCAAAATCTCGAATGGCCCAATAAACCTCGGGCTGAGCTTGCCTCTCCGTCCAAAACGCATCACGCCCTTCATGGGCAATATCCTCACAAACACATGATCTCCCACAGATAGCTCCAGATCTCGTCGTCTCTGATCAGCATAAATCTTTTGACGACTCTGGGCAGTCCTCATCCTATCCCGAATCCTTGTCACAACATCCGTTGTCTGCTGCACTAACTCCGGCCCAGTAACCACTCTCTCGCCAACCTCGTTCCAATGTACGGGAGATCTGCATATCCTCCCATATAGTGCCTCATACGGAGCCATCCCAATCGATGCCTGAAAGCTATTGTTGTACGTGAACTCAAACAACGGCAACATCGAGTCCCACGTACCCTGAAAATTGATGACGCAAGCTCTCAGTAAATCCTCCAAAATCTGAATGACCCTCTCTGACTCTCCATCGGTCTGCGGATGAAACGCGATACTGAATGACAATCTCGTCCCCAAGGGCATGCAAACTCCTCTAGAACACAGACGTGAATGTTGTGTCTCTGTCCGAAACTATCGAGACTGGTATGCCATGTAGTCTTGACCACCTCTCGGATATAAAACTCTGCGTACTGCGTCAGAGTGAAAGTAGTCTTCACCGGTAAGAAGTGCGCTGACTTGGTGAGTCTGTCCACAATCACCCATATAGCCGTGAACCCTCTGGAACTCCTAGGCAAACCAACTACAAAATCCATCGTGATATGCTCCCACTTTCACTCAGGAATGAGAAGTGGCTACAACAACCCTGCTGGACGCTGATGCTCCGCCTTAACCTGCTGACAGGTCAAGCACTCAGACACAAATCTCCCTATGTCTTTCTTCATCCCTGGCCACCAATACAGAGTCTGTAAATCTCGGTACATCTTCGTACTCCCTGGGTGGATGGAGTACGTCGATGCATGAGCCTCAGATAAGTTCTCGGCTCTCAACTGACCAGTGCTCGGCACCCACATCCGGCCTCTGAAACGGACTATCCCATCCTCAACATTATACAGACCTCGTCCTCTGTCCTAATCACGCTACCTCCACTGCTGTAACTGCTCATCGGAGACTTGTCCCTCTCTGATCCGCTCACAAAGAGTCGGCTGAATAGTGAGTGCTGCCAAACTCGGTGCACAGCCTCCTGAATAAAGCTCTAGACCAAACCTCTCTATCTCAGTCTGTAGTGGCCTCTCAACTGATAAACAGCCACCACTGCAGTCTTCCGGCTCAAAGCGTTTGCCACTACATTAGCCTTACCCGGATGGTAGCTAATGTCACAGTCGTAATCCTTCACCAACTCCAACCATCTACGCTGCCTCATGTTTAGCTCCTTCTGCGTGAAGAAGTACTTGAGGCTCTTGTGGTCGGCGAATATCTGACACTTCTCGCCGTACAAATAATGTCTCCATATCTTCAGCGCAAACACCACTGCATCAAGCTCCAAATCGTTCGTCGGGTAATTCTGCTCATAACTCTTCAGCTGCCTCGACGCATATGCAATAACCTTACCAACCTGCATCAGAACTGCACCCAAACCTCTCAAAGAAGCATCGGTATAAACCACAAACTCCTCGTGGTCCACTGGCATAGCTAACACTGGTGCTGAAGTAAGGGCCTTCTTCAGCTGATCAAAGCTCCTCTGACACTCGGGACTCCACACATACTTCGCATTCTTCCTGGTCAAGGCTGTCAAGGTCACTGAAATAGAAGATAAGCCCTTGATAAATTTGCGATAATAACCTGCCAAGCCCAAGAAACTACGGATATCTGCTGCATTCTTCGGATCCCCCAGTTCTGCACTGCCTCCACCTTCGATCGGTCAACAGAAATCCCATCTCTCGACACAATATTCCCTAATAAAGCCACTTGCTCTAACCAAAACTCGCACTTGCTGAACTTGGCATACAATCTATTCTCCCTCAAAGTCTGCAAAACCGTCTGCAAGTGTTGTCTATGCTCCTCAAAGCTCCTCGAATAAATCAGAATGTCGTCGATGAACACAAGACGAACTGGTCTAGATACTGCCTGAATACCCTGTTCATCAGATCCATGAAAATTGCTGGGGCATTCTTCAAGCCAAACGGCATCACCAAAAACTCGTAGTGGCCGTAACGTGTCCTAAAAGCAGTCTTGGACACGTCCTCCTCTCTAACTCTCAGCTGATGATAGTCAGATCTCAGATCAATCTTCGAGAACACTGAAGCTCCCTGCAACTGATCGAATAAATCCTCAATCCTCGGGAGTGGATACTTATTCAAGCCAAACGGCATCACCAAAAACTCGTAGTGGCCGTAACGTGTCCTAAAAGCAGTCTTGGACACGTCCTCCTCTCTAACTCTCAGCTGATGATAGTCAGATCTCAGATCAATCTTCGAGAACACTGAAGCTCCCTGCAACTGATCGAATAAATCCTCAATCCTCGGGAGTGGATACTTATTCTTCACTGTGACTCTATTCAGCTCCCGGTATTCAATGCAAACCTCATGCTCTCATCCTTCTTCTTCACAAATAACACTGGTGCGCCCCATGGAGAAAAGCTAGGGTGAATGAACCCCTTATCAAGCAACTCCTGTATCTGCTCCTTAAGCTCCTTCATCTCGGTAGTAGCCAATCGATAAGACGCCTTAGAGATAGGCACTGTCCCTGGCATCAACTCGATAGAAAACTCCACCTCTCGCTCCGGTGGAACTCTCACTACATCATCAGGGAAAACATCTACATAGTCTCTGACTACCTCCACATCAGCTAGTGAAGGGCCTGCTGAATCTCCAGAAGCGGTAACGCTGTCCAATAATGCCTGACAACCATGCTCAACTAGCTTCCTGGCCCGAAGAAAAGATATGAATCGGGGCTTCCACGACCTCCTAGCTGCCTAAAATAAGAAGGCATCCTGCCCCGACGGTCTGATAGAAACTGTCCGCCTCTAAAAATCAATCACTACTCTGAACTCTGACAGCCAATCCATGCCTTGGATGAGGTCGAATCCTGTCATCAGCAAAACGACCAAATCTGCTCTAACTGCGTGATCCTGAAATGTCATCGTCTGACCCTGCACGACGTTGGTCGTCATCAACTCCTCTCCGGACGGAACCGTGACGGCAAGAGCTACCCCCATGCTCTCCAGAATAATCCCCATCCTTTGTGTGAATGCACTCGAAATAAACGAGTGGGTCGCCCCTGAGTCTAGCAAAGCGAGTGTAGTGACCCCATGCACACGAATCTTTCCTGAAACAGAACTTCACACAGGTACGCGTTTACGGTCATACTAAAAGCCCAAAAGTAGATTAGACACCTAAAACCATTCTAGGTTCGCTAGTCCTATCCGTCAAAGTCCTCAAAGAAAGCCCTAGGTGTCTCCCTTCAGCATGAAAATAGCACAACGGACCCTGTCGGCGTCCGCTAGACCCATGTAGTCGTAGATAGTCTCCATGGATTGAATCCACTCCTCAGCAACCAGTGGATCGATGGTACCTGCAAACTCCTTCGGTCCCAGCTTTCGGAACCTCTCTGCGACGTCTTCTTCATGCGACTTCCCGGGTCGCTCTGACTGGCGCTCCAACAGCCTAGTAATCCCAGCGAGCATGTTCACACTAGCTTGCTCATACGGGGTCAACTGAGGTGGTGGGAGAGGAGGAGGTGTAGCGTCATCCTGTTGGCTCCTAACACGACGGGGAGGCATTGTTCTGATACACCAAAACCTTATAACATAAATCTAAGTGCATGACTAAGCGTCTATTCTTTTAAAATTCTAAGGCCAACAATCATGCAAGGCTAGAACATGAAGCATACTAAAATAAGCATAAATAATAAAATAATAAAATCACAGACTGGTAGTGCGACTTCTGAGCTCCACGTAGCAGGCACACCGCTCTGATACCAACTGAAACGAACCAAACTCTAGAATTTTTTTTAAAAAACATTTGCGGAAGCATAACTTTAAATATGGCTCGTTCCCTTTTAAAACAATTTTTAAATCATTTTCTCAAAATACTTTAATCTTAAATAAAGGAATATTTAAAAACATCAAACATACAGCATCGTAAAACATCGAGTAAAAATAATACTGAAAGCCAACAGGTTTAAAAACCAGTATCTAAACTGCAACATGACAAAACTGAATCACAAAGGAGGTCACGGGGTACTCCTGCGACCGGCGCTCAGAGGTCATCACCGCCAGTCAGAATGAGCTCATCAACAGGATCATCACCTGCACCATTTAAACCTAGTGAGCCTAGAGGCTCATCATGCTCTATCGTAATGCATAACAAAGTATATACTAATAAAAGCGCATGCAAGCACATACTGTAAGTAACATAATGTAAAAGATATGGATGCGTGCATGATCTTAAACATTTCATCATATAATCATATCATATATCATATAAGACATGGCATAACGTAATCTGAAAGAAAGCGTAAGAGTCATATCAGTGGATGTGAGCAAAGTGCGACTGATCGGTCGTAATAACCAACGTACGTGGTGGTGTGGTTCACCCGACCTTACCTCGGGATCCCTATATGTCACACCTCTTGAAAACTGCCACTTCACCCGACCTTACCTCGAGATCCATAGGCCCTGAAATCCTGAAATCATTCCTAAAAACAAGGGATCCCTGGGCCCGGCTACCGGGTTAACTCCCATCGTAGACTTGCCACATCACTTCCATTCCTACTGATTTTTTAACTTAAAATGACATGCCTGATCGTTTCATAAAATCTCATGATGCGTGAATTTTCTTAAAATCATGCAAATTAAAAGCTTAGCCCGTTAATAAATAATTAATTCTTTTCTTTAAAACCTTTACGTACATGACATACTACATATATGATTAATTATGCATTTACGGTCTTCTATATTTTTCTACTACGGTCAAGGATTGATTCCGGGCCTGGCTCGCTACTTCTAGACCAACCGTCGCTCTAAAAACGACCGATGAAACGAATGTTCACCGCTTTTTCCCATTTTTGCCTATTTTCTTTAAATTTTGATTTCTTAAAAATCAAGACAAAATGAACTAATTAAAATCAATTTTGACTTCTAAAAATCAATTGGGGCTTATAAAAAATTGATTTTGACCTATAAAATCAATTAAAATCAATTTTTGACCTAAAAAGCCGATTTTGACAAAAAGACCGATTTTGACCAAATTAAATCCCAAAAATCGATTTTGAACTAATTAAAATCCCTAAAGCCCTAATTTTGACTAAAAACTTAAAATTAAACATAACTAAAAGTATTTAAAAGATTTGACTCAATTTGGACCTTCTGGCTATTTTCTTTAAAATTTGACCTTCGACACATAATAAAAATAACAGGTCCCTAAATAAAATAACTTGATCCCATTTTAAAATATTTGACTCGAGACTCGAAAAACCGATCCGATCCAACCGAACCAGTCAAAACTGGTTCAGTTAGATCGAACCATAGCCACTTAAACCCTAAACCGAAAAAAACAAGCACGGCCTCACGACAGCCGCGACCAGCAGCCAGTTCGCACGACCGTTCTCCCTGTTCGCCACCACTGCCAGAGCCCTTCCGACTGGACCACCCCCAGGTCTAGGCGGTTCCAACGGTACCAGCCATGACCCATGTCGTGGACCACACAGGGCGCACGATCGATGTGAAGGCAGCGCACCGCGCGGCCAGAAAACATGCAGCAGAATGTGTTTTGCATGCAGCCGCTGGTTCGATCCCTAAACCTGAGTTTCTGTCTAACCTTAGGCCACCTTAGGATCCTCACTCGACCCCCTGACCTTGAGCCATAACACCTGGGCCAACCATGAACCGAAACCATGCGAGAAAATCATCAAAACCGTGAGTTGCACATGTGACATGCATAAAACGTGAACCATGCTGTATAGATCCGAGGCAAACACCCAACATTCATGCATAATTTTCATAAAACAGGTTATTATGATTTAAATGGTGAGCAAGAGAATTGATATCACATGCCTAGGTTGAAGAAAACGTTGATCTGCGAGGTACAGACGTTATAGGTGCAAGATCGGGGCGCCGTCGGAATTGGATCACCAAACTCCTTCAATGGCTGTAAAATTTTGAAGCTTTGTGTGTTCTAAGAGTGGAGGGTCGGCTGGTGCAAATGTTGGAGGCTAGGTTGTGTGCAAGATGTGTTTAAGAATTAATGAAAGTGCCTATAATGACCCATATGGATTTAAATTAAAAAGATTACAAGCGTGCCCCTCTAATTAAATAAAAGTGTTTAAAAACTCATACTTGGGCTTTAATAATTATAATGTTTCGAAATCTAGGCCTCTTAAAATTTTAAAATGCTTTAAAACTCAATATACCAGCCCGTATAGGCGAAAAACGGGTTTCCCTCCAAAATAATTATAAAAATCCTAATTTCCAAAAATATTTGCTTAAAATAAAATAAATTCATTCTTAAAATCTCATAACTTAAAAATCTCAATTATTTTTTAATCCGGTCGACCCTAATCTCGTCCACACGTCCGTAGCTCAAGCAGACTGAAAATAACACATGCATACCATGCAGCATAAAATCATAAATAAATCATATAATAAGGCATGTAATCATCTAAAAATATTTTTCCCCTACTCATGCATTCATTTCTAAGTAGTCAGGAAATTCTAGACGTTACAATTTGGGATGATAAGGATTTATAAAATGCAATTTGTGTGTGTCAACTTGACTTGCTTTTAAGTATTATTATTCGCCCGGTTCCTATGAAGTTATAATTTGCAAAAAATTGTGTTAATACAGAAAAAGTAGAACTTGAGATTTGAAACTGTTTTTCTGAGCTGCAGATAAGATGACTTTTATGTCATGGTTGCGACAATAGCTTTTGGTATGGGTATTGACAAGCCTGATATAAGATATGTCATCCATTATGGCTGTCCAAAGAGTTTGGAATCATACATCCAGGAAAGCGGAAGATGTGGCAGAGATGGTATTCCTTCAACCTGCATGCTGTATTATATGAGAAGAGATTTTGCAAAAGCTGATTTTTATTGAGCTGAAGCACGCACAGTATGCTTCTCTTCTTTATAGTTTTGCAAATTGATGATATTGTTTAACAGTGTTGATACTTTTTGCCATTCAAATCACTACTCACACATTTACTCTAGTACTGATGATTTTTTTGGTGCATGTATGGTCTACAAGGCTGACCAAAGAAAAGCAATATTGGAGTCATACGTGGCTGCACAACGCTATTGTTTGCTGACAACTTGCAGAAGAAACTTTTTGTTGGAATACTTTGGCGAGAAAAACTCTCCCATTAATTGTGGTACAATCACAATTTTTTTTTTCTTTCTAATTTCTCTCACAGGCATTTTCTCTATAATTGAATGTTCTTTTTTCTGGGTTAAGTATTCAAATTCTTATTTGTGGTCACTAGTAAATTAAATTTGGTAAGTGATTCAGATTGCCAGTCCCCTGAATCCTCAACAAATGGCAAAGTATAATGCTGATTACGTGCATGCAGTTCTGAATTGTTCATATATGTAGCTTCCTTTTAATCTCAGGATTAAAACCATTACGAAATGTCTGACATCTGTATTGGTAGTGAAGTTACAGAAATTTATCATGCACAAATCCAAGTTTCTTTGTGGTATATCAACTCTTGTAAAATTTTTTATGTGTTTTCATTGTAGCAAGTCCGTCCGTGACTCAAATATGAATTTACTCACAAAATTCTGACACTAATTGGGTCCAGGTTTCATGTATGCAGGAACTTGTGATAATTGCACTAGCTCAAAGAAAGATTGTGATATGTCTAGGGAGGCATTTCTTCTAATGGGCTGCATTCAGTCATGCAGGGGCCAATGGGGTCTCAATTTACCTGTGGATGTTCTTCGTGGGTCTCGAGTAAGATTACTGTTGGAAATTTATTATTTAGTAGCAGCTATAAAGCATATATACTAACAACGAAGTTAACTGTGCCTTAAAAAAGTGTGTTGATAATTTCTTAAATTCTGTAGTTCTGTGCTCAGAAATTCCTAGTCGTGATGCTAGACTTGTTTTGTTATTATAGTCCAGGAGAATTCTTGTGCTAAGTACGACAATCTTCCATTTCATGGCCTTGGAAAAGAATTCCCGTCTAATTGGTAGAAAGTACTAGCGTATCAGTTAATTTCACGTGGTATGCAAGACCTACCTTGTTTAAAATATATGTGTCTGTCACTTTTTATGCACCTTCCTGTTTTATGAGTAAAACAGAACACATTCTATGGTTGCTTTCCTGGAATTGCCAACTAAAATCAGATTTAAATTTCAACCAGGGCTTGTGATTGTGGGAAAACGACGTTAAACTTTTACTAAACACTAACTGCTTACATTGTTATAATAATTATCATGACAAAATTTCATTCGGATGAATTGCTCCGTTTTGTTTTACTCACTGCTTACTTTATCCAGTTTTTGTTTCTCCTTTTAGAGATAAATTTGGTAAAGTAACTAATGCTACTTTGATAAAGAAAAGTTGGTCACTAGCCTTGCAATATCAAGTTTATGTTTCTCCTTTTAGAGAAAAATTTGGTCAAGCAACTAATGCTACTTTGATATGAAAAGTTGTTCACTAACCTTGCACTGTGTTAATGTAGCGCTGGGAGACACTGATGGAGAAAGTTTTTCAATTTTATTTCACTTACTTATTGTGTTAGCATGATCTGACAGTGGACTACCTTTTCTATTTTACTTTCTTTACATGATGAGTGCTATGCATTGAATGCAGATTATTTGATCGAAACCTTCAGAGACGTACATAAAACTATAAGGTCGAGTCCCCTCATTCACGTTGGCCAAATTTTCTTCATCAATTTCTAAATGGAATTCATTTTCTGCAAATAAGTGGAGACAACTGGTATCATACCATTTTATTTGGCAATATATGTCTCCTAAGTAATGGAGCTAAATTTTATGTCCAACTATTTTGTATTAAATCATTATATATAGTCGGCAGTTGAAGGACATTTTTAGACATAAATTTCATGAAAATTATCTCTTAGGATTCGATCGCCCTGGCTCACTTCAGTTTATGTTTACACTGGGTGGGAGCAATAATTCCTGTTATATTGCTTTTTAGTTGATGAGAAACCTTAATGACAAAGTGTAAAGGAAATTGAATATGATATTTGCTATTCGAGAATCCCTTGAGATCGAGGAAATAATTTATTTTGTGTAACTAATGGATATAATAGTGTATCTTGTAGTTACAGGAGTCAAATTTGCAAAGCATCCGATGGTTGTTTGATAAGCAGCATGAGCAAAATGAATAGAGGGTTTCATAGTGGAAAGTCATGTTTTTACGCCTTCAATTGTATGAAACAATGCAACAAGTCTCAAATGCAAACAGTAATTGAGTCATAATTTATGTTCATGTACCAGAGTTGGACCAAAGGGCATGCAATTTTTGAACTCCTGCACCCCTGATTATCAGCCCCCATTGTTATTGACATCGACTAAAGAAATGATGGGTGATGAGGAAAACAAAGTTGCTGTTAGTGGGGCTGGAGTTATCAATTTTGGCACTCAACTTAGTTTAGATAAATTTGTTGGGGATCCGGATCCGCCCCCGGCGAGGCAGCGGAAGAACATAAAAACAGGTGCCGGGAGACGATCAATACGAAAACAACAATTCATAATTGTCATACATAGGGCGTTTAGGCGGGTTACCTTGCTGGCACTTGTGCCTGGCTCCAACCGGTATTACAATAATCCGGCTCTTCTCGGTAGATTGCGGTAGATTATCGCCAATCCGGTCCACGATCAGATCCGAGACTCCTTCGTCAGGCTGCACTAGAAGCGCTGACGAGATCAGCACGAACGGATTCTCCTCGTCGAACTGGTCGGAAACAATTTTCCGGCGACGATCGGCGGCGGCGCGTGGGCGACGGCGGCGGCGGCGTGTTCGAGGAGAGGAGGGGCGGCTCGTTTCTAGGTTTAGGGTTATGAGAGTTGAGAGAGTGTAGAGTGATTATGAAGTCTATTAAGTCTAATTAAATAGACTTAACAATGGACTTGGACCGGCCCATCGGGCCCGGGTCCAAATGACGATATCCATTGCTGCGACTTCATCGTAACTCCGATCGCCGATCAGATCGGACCGATCGACTCAGTTTCCAAAACTGAATGTTATGATATGAAAAACAATTTTTCAGATCGTCTAACCCTAAATTGCCCAACGCTTGCGCAATCATCGTCGGCCAGTAGCGGGAGGCGACGACCAGCGCCCGAGCAACGAAACAGCATCGGTCGGCCGCTTTCGCGTGAAGCGGCGCCTAGCGTCGCCCGTGACGCTCGACCAGCAGCGCAAAGATTCACGCCGAGAGCGTCCAGCGATGCGGCCAGCAGCCTTGGAAAGTCCGAAGGAGGGTAGTTCGATAGATCACCAGGTCACTATCTATCTGCATGCTCAGAACATCACAATGTTCCCTACCAATGAAACATGGTACTTTGCATCGCAGATACTAGTCTCGAACTCGGGCGGCCTTATCCTCATTTTGACGGCCCAATCGACTAGGAACATGTTCAGAATACACAGAGACTATTAGATGTGTTTCATGATAGCCGTCATACCCACTATCACATCCAACATACGTTTTAGTGCATTCTAGGTCTTTACTCAACGCAATTGTAAATCATTACACACATAATGAAAGTAAATAATGCCATATAAAAGAATGCGAATATCATATATAAAGATTCTTTGTACAAGAGTCTATAAAACCCACACGCCACAAGTTGGCTAGTTGGGCATCTACTCTAACAATCTCCCACTTGCCCTAAAGCCAACTACTCATCAGACGCAGTCCCATTGTTTCGCGATGTTTTTCAAACAATGGTCCAGGCAAGGGCTTCATAAGTGGATCAGCAACGTTGTCCGCAGAGGCGACTCTCTCAACTGCTATGTCACCTCTAGCCACAATATCCCGGATTATGTGGTATTTCCTCAGTATAGGTTTGGATCTTTGGTGAGACCTAGGATCCTTTGCTTGCGCAACGGAACCCATGTTGTCGCAGTACACCGAGACTGGACCAACTCCATTAGGAATGACGCCCAACTCTTGGACGAAATTCCTTATCCAAACGGCCTCCTTAGCAGCAGCTGATGCTGCAATGTACTCAGCCTCAGTGGTTGAATCCGTGATGGTGTCTTGCTTGGAACTCTTCCAAGAGACAGCACCACCATTGAGCATGAATACAAATCCAGAGGTTGATTTCGAATCATCCACGTCACACTGGAAGCTAGAATCAGTGTAGCCTTCCAGTTTCAGTTCACCACCCCCATAGACCATGAACATATTCTTAGTCCCTCGTAAGTACTTAAGAATATCCTTCACAGCCTTCCAATGCAATTGACCGGGGTTGGCCTGGTAGCGGCTCGTGACACACGTGTCATACTCTCTATTTCCTCATCAGTCTTTGGACACATAGACTTAGATAGAGTGACCCCGTGGCACATAGGTAGGTGCCCTCTCTTGGACTCTTCCATAGATAACCTCCACTTTTAACTACCTTTTTATAGACACACGGCTCCTCGGGATTTTTGATGAAACCAAATTCCTTAATTGTTTCATCGAATCTCAGGTTCCAACTTCGCAATGCTTGTTTGAGACCATAGATCGATCTCTGAAGCTTGCATACCTTATGCTCGCTTCCAACAGATGTGAAACCCTCAGGCTGCGTCATATAGATCTCTTCCTTAATGTTTCCATTAAGGAACGCAGTTTTCACATCCATTTGCCATATCTCATAGTCGTACCATGCGGCTGTGGCTAACAATATTCTAATTGACTTGAACATTGCGACTGGCGAGAAGGTTTCGTCATAGTCAACACCTTGTCTTTGAGTGTAACCTTTCGCGACCAGTCGCGCCTTGTAGGTCATTACCTTACCATCAGGCCCAAGTTTCCTCTTGTACACCCATTTGCACCCAATAGGAACAATTCCTTCGGGAGGGTTAACGAGAGTCCAAACTTGGTTAGCATGCATTGAGTCAAACTCAGACTGCATTGCTTCAAGCCATAAATTAGAATCAGCATCAGAAATTGCCTCCTTGAAAGTCCTTGGATCAGATCCAACAACTTGATCATCTTCAAGGAGAAAACCATATCTCTCAGGAGCCCTAGGAATCCTCTCGGATCTCCTAGGTGCGACCATTTCTGGTACTGGCTCAGTAGGTGCGGGAGATTCACTTGGTACTTCAATTGGTTCTCGAACCTCTTCGAGTTCTACTATTTTGCCCTTTCTATCAAGTAGAAATTCCATTTCCATAAAGGTGGCATACCTAGAGACAAACACTTTTGTCTCGCTGGGATAGTAGAAATAGTATCCAATGGAATTCTTTGGATACCCAATGAAGTAGCATAAGATGGATCTCGTATCCAGCTTGTTGGATCTGTTTTGACAGATCCTGATTAAGTTTTGAATTACACAAAACCTATTATTGTGTTTCTAACAATTCCAGTTAAGTGCACAGGATTTAGGAACGAAGAAGAATATCAGCGAGAAGAAGCTTATTGCGCAAAGAAGAGAAGCAGCTATATCTGTCCAGCAGTTGGTTCAATATAAAGATTCAGCAGTTGGTTTGGTGTTCATAGTATCGGCAGTTGAATTAGCGATGGAGACGTCCAGAGTTAAATCAGTTGTTCGTAATCAGGCGAAGGCCAAGTTGAATGAGCTGGAGCATGATGAACCAGCTGAAACGATGAACCAGCTGCAAGCGCTAAAGAGATAAAGTGAACCAGCTGGTACATGTATTGAGAAGCTTGCTGAAGAAATATATCGAAGAAGAAGATGCGCTAGTTACTGTTGACGAATCTGTTAGCAGTAGCAATTATAAGTACTGTTGATGAATCTATCAACAGTCGCCATTCAAGAAGCTACGAAGAATCGCAAGCTGGAGCTGGAGCGATGAAGATCAGCTGGAAGCGTAGATGACATCAGCAGTGACGTCATCATTCAGCAGGAAGCTACAGTGATCAGCAGGAAGATTCAGCAGATAAGAATAGATGCGCTAGATATGGAATGAGCTGTGATGATATCAGCCTTGATGTCATCACAATCAGCAGTTGGCTATCAGCAGATGAAGCAAAGCGCGAGAGATGATGCGACGTCGTAAAGGAGATATTCAGTCGCAAGCTACAGTGCAACCAGCAGATGCTATTTGGAGATAAGCGATAGCAAAACGATGTCGTTTACATAAGTTGATACGACAGCGTTTTGCTCTTGCGCTAAATATTCAGCAGGAAGACTTTGCGTTGATTTCAGCAGTCGAAGCTACAGTAGATCCAGTCGCAACGCAAAGATTTCCAGACGCAGTGTTTGAGTATCCAGTCGCAAGACGAAGTATCAGACGCAAGCAACAGCAACATCCAGTCGAAGAGCTTATATGAATCAGCTGTTGCTACTCAACCAGTCGCAAGCTTTGCATATTCAGTCGACTTGGTTCCCAGGCGCAAAGAATTAAAGAAGTAGCAAAGCGCAGCAGTCGTAGTGATAATCCATTAGCGAAGCAGTTGACAATTTACGAAAGATGAATGTCAACTGCTGAGCTCAATTCAAATGGCGAAACCGACAAGAAGCCTGCAAAAGAAAAGGACACAGGTACTGTTCTCCTGTTGGTACTTTACAGAGAAGCGTTGCACTAAAATGGAAAGAAGACATGATAGCCATATGAAGCGTTGAACAGATTTGGAAGCTATCCAACGGGAAGAAATTCAACAGAGGCTATATATATTCGAGCAGCGCCATTGAAGTAGGAAGTACGTCCAGTTAAGAGACGACGTTGGTGCAACTACATAAGTGTGGCAGAAATACATTGAATATACAGTGCACCAACAGAGGGAGAATAAAGAGATAGACGAAGTAATCGACCGCCATTAAAGAGGAGCTTTCACGAGAGTTGATTGCCGAGTCTAGATTAGCTTGATAGAGCTTGTCCCTCGTGTGTGAGAAAAACAGAGAGTTTGAGAGCTACAATGTATCAATCTCACACACCCGGATTCATTCACATCTATCTGTGAATGAATCTCGAAATCTGTTCACAGTTCCCGTCCAAGCATGAAGACGTAAAACTCTTGTGTATGTAGTCAGTCACACAGCTGCGGCTGTTGTGCAATTGAGGAGTCTAGGAGTTCTCACAGCTGCTGGCTGTGGGATTGGGTCTGTACACGCAGTTGTAAGATCAAATCTTCTAGTAGAGCCTTCCGAGGTGGAAGAAGGGGAGATGTAGGATGTTGATATCCGAACTTCCATAAACAAATATGCTGTGTTGTATCGTGTTCTGTTATTCATTCAGCAAGCAATTACTTTAGCACGCATACACGCATAACGCATCCAGCACGCACGCATAAACAGATAAATCAGCACTTAGCTCTTTCAGCTTAGCATTGCATACATAGTTAGCACACTAGCACTTGCAAGTCTCGAACAGATTTATGTTGTACATAAATCTGTTTGAGTTGTTTTAAAATATAGGATTCACTTCTGGTATTTTCCGCATGATTTTTAAATCATACCAGATCTGTCTCCGGTGCTCTTCGTGATTGTATTTGTTCAAGAACAACGAGCTATTGCAGCTCAAGAATTAGCAGCGCGCAAAATTTTAATTGCTCATTTTAAACAGCGGCTGCTAGTTTCCTTTTGATCCTAATTTCCTAAGGACCAACAA
>KV013947.1:35495-64834 GCA_001598015.1 Dorcoceras hygrometricum
CGACTTCCTAAAAGTCAACAGGGGTCAAACCGGGATTTGACGCTGTTGAGGGGCAAAACGGTCATTTTGCAATTTAGGGTTAGATGATCTGAAAAATTGTTTTTCACATCATAACATTCAGTTTTGGAAACTTAGTCGATCGGTCCGATCTGATCGGCGATCGGAGTTACGATAAAGTCGCATATATCGTCATTTGGACCCGGGTCCGATGGGCCGGTCCAAGTCCATTGTTAAGTCTATTTAATTAGACATTAAGGACTTCATAATCAACTCAACTCATAACACAACTCTAAACCCTAAAGCTAGCCGCCCCCTCCTTCCCTCTCTCACGCCGCCGCCGCCGCCGCCGTGCGCCGCCGCCGCCGCCGCCGATCGTCGCCGGAAAATTGTTTCCGGCCAGTTTGACGAGGAGAATCCGTTCGTGCTGATCTCGTCAGGGCTTCTAGTTTAGCCTGAAGAAGGAGTCTCGGATCTGGTCGTGGACCGGATTGGCGTAAACTACCGCAATCTACCGAGAAGAGCCGGATTATCGTAATACCGGTTGGAGCCAGGCACAAGTGCCAGCGAGGTAACATGCTAAAACGCCCTATGTATGACAATTACTGTAATTGTCTGATTTTTCGTATTGATCGCCTCCCGGGACCTGTTTCTTGTTCTTCCGCTGCCTAGCCGGGGGGCGGATCCGGATCCCCAACAAACTCTACCAGTGGCAAACTTGCATCCCAACCTGCTGAAAAATCTACAATACATGCTCTGAGCAAATCTTCTAAAATTTGAATCATCCTCTCCGATTGTCCATCAGTTTGTGGGTGAAACGCAGTGCTGAACGTCAATTTTGTACCCATAGCTTTATGTAGACTTTTCCAAAATGCCGATGTAAACTTAGGATCTCTGTCTGATACTATGGAAATTGGAACACCATGTAGCCTCACTATTTCTTTAACATACAATTCAGCATACCTGCTCACCTCATATGTTGTTTTAACTGGTATGAAATGAGCAGACTTAGTGAGCCTATCAATTATAACCCATATGGAGTTATATCCTTGTACTGTTCTTGGCAAACCAGTTACAAAATCCATCGCTATGCATTCCCACTTCCACTCTGGAATCGGCAGTGGTTTCAAAAATCCTGCTGGTCGCTGGTGTTCAGCCTTCACCAGCTGACACGTTAAACATTCAGCTACAAATCTAGCAACATCTCTCTTCATACCGGGCCATCAATACAACTGCTGGAGGTCCTTATACATTTTCGTACTTCCTGGATGTACTGAATACGGAGCTGTATGAGCTTATTTCAAAAGTTCAGCTCTTAAATCATCCACTTGAGGCACCCATATTCTGCCCAAGTACCTAACAATTCCATCTTCTGAAAAATAGAGGCTGCTGCCTCTTTCTCTATCCTGCTGAACCCATTTCCTCAACTGCTGATCTTGCTGCTGACCCTCTCGAATTTGATTTAACAAATTAGATCTTACAGAGAGGTCTGCTAAAATCATATTACTGCTGCTGCTGGACACTATTTCAAGTCCAAACCTTTCAATTTCGTTCGCCAACTGCTGCTGGACAGTCAATCGCGCTAATCCTGCTGATTTCCTGCTGAGGGCATCAGCTACCACGTTCGCTTTTCCTGGATGATAACTGATAGTGCAATCATAATCTTTAACCAGTTCTAACCATCGCCTCTGCCTCATATTCAATTCTTTCTGGGTAAAGAAGTACTTCAAACTCTTATGATCTGTAAAGATCTCACACTTCTCCCCATAGAGATAATGCCTCCATATCTTAAGGGCAAAGACAACAGCTGCTAACTCCAAATCGTGCGTTGGATAATTTTTCTCATGATCCTTCAGCTGTCTAGATGCATATGAAATAACTTTATGATCCTGCATCAGAACAGCTCCTAATCCCAACTTAGACGAATCAGTGTATATTACAAATTTTCCTTCATCAGTTGGCATTGTCAGCACAGGTGCTTCAATCAGCGCTTGCTTTAATTTGTCAAAACTGGTTTGACACTCTTCTGTCCAGTTATACTTCACTTGCTTCCTTGTTAAAGTGGTCATAGGAACAGCAATCTTTGAGAATCCTTGGATAAACCGCCGATAATATCCAGCTAAACCCAAGAAACTTCTTATCTCTGTGACATTCTTTGGTACTGGCCAATCGCGAACCGCTTCAACTTTAGCAGGGTCGACTTCTATTAAACCGCCGATAATATCCAGCTAAACCCAAGAAACTTCTTATCTCTGTGACATTCTTTGGTACTGGCCAATCGCGAACCGCTTCAACTTTAGCAGGGTCGACTTCTATTCCATCCCTAGAGATTATATGGCCTAGGAACGATACTTTCTCCATCCAGAAATCACACTTGCTGAATTTAGCAAACAACTGCTTGTCTTTCAAAATTTGGAGCACGATTCTTAAATGTTGAACATGCTCCTGTTGAGTCTTAGAATAAACTAAGATATCATCGATAAATACAACTACAAACTGGTCCAGGTATGGTTGAAAGACCCTATTCATTAAGTCCATAAATGCTGATGGAGCATTTGTAAGTCCAAAGGGCATAACCAAAAATTTATAATGGCCATATCTAGTTCTAAAGGCTGTCTTATAAACATCAGTTGCCTTAATCTTCAATTGGTGATATCCAGACCTCAAGTCGATCTTAGAAAATACTACTGACCCTCTTAACTGGTCGAAAATATCTTCTATCCTAGGTAATGGATACTTATTCTTGATTGTCAATTTGTTTAACTCGCGGTAATCAATACATAATCTCATACTCCCATCCTTTTTCTTAACAAATAGAACAGGGGCTCCCCATGGTGAAGTACTTGGTCTTATAAATCCTTTCTCCAACAGGTCTTGTATCTGTTCTTTCAATTCTTTCATCTCTGTTGGAGCTAGTCGATATGGTGGTCTAGATACTGGAGCAGCTCCTGGGATTAGATCAATGGAAAACTCCAACTCCCTGTCTGGTGGCAATCCTTGAATGTCTTCTGGAAAAACCTCAGGGAATTCATTTGCTACTTCTACAACTGACAATTGGGGTCTAACAGTCGCTGCTAAGGAGGATATAATTGAAGGGATTTTATTAACATGATTGGCCAAAAACTGGAATGGCTCTTTTCCTGGTGGGTTAACAGCTACTGCTCGTAGTTTCAAGTCAATTACTACCCCATACTTAGTTAGTCAATCTATTCCCAAAATTAGATCAAATTCTGGCATTGGTAACACAATTAAATCAGCAGTAATCTTATGCCCTTGAAGTTTAAGTTCTAAACTTCAAAACAATTCGTGCGATACCAGCTTTTCCCCTGATGGTATCGATACACAATAACCTATCATTACTTGTTCCGGCTGGATGAACAATTTCTTAATAAACTCAGCAGAAATGAATGAATGCGTAGCTCCTGAATCTAACAAAGCTAGAGAAGTAAATCCAGCTATCATAATTTCACCTGTCACTACTGTCGACTCTGGAGGAGCTTGATCAGCTGTCATCACATAGGCTCTGCTGGTCACCAGCTGCTTAGACTTTGGACAATTTTTTAAAATATGTCCAGGCATTCCACACTTGTAGCAGACGTTTTGTCCAATTCTGCATTGTCCCAAATGAGGCTTTTGACATTTTGGACATAATGGCCTATTATTACCAGCAGGGACGGAGCTTATTGGTTGAATTTGTAGAGGCTTTTGCTCCTGAGGCCTCTGCTGGTTCTTGTTCTGTTTCTTAAATGGCCTTTGATCCTTCTGCTGAAAGGCTTGTCTCTTTTGTTGCCTTTCTTCATCAAGATCTTTCCAATATCTTTCAATTTGCAGGGCTCTATCCACTGCTTCCCTGTAAGTTCTTGGCACTGACAACCTCACATTCATTTTAAACATTGGTTTCAACCCTTCTACGAAGTGACTCAATTTCTCTTCTGGATCACTTCCTATCAGTGACACGAAATAGCACCCTCTTTCAAACATTCGCACATACTCCTGTACGGTTGAACTCCCTTGCTTGAGGGTCAAAAATTCCCTCTTCAACTCAGATCTTTTTCCAGCTGTGAAGTATTGCTCATAGAATACTCGCTTGAAATCTACCCAGGTGAGATTCAGTAGATCCACAGACATCTTGACTCCTTCCCACCAAATCATTGCATCTTCCCTTAGCATGTAGATAGCGCACCTTGGCCTATCCAAATCAGACAGTTGGAGGTACTCGAAAATAACCTCCATGGATTTAATCCAACTTTCTGCAACTAGTGGATCAGTAGTTCCACTAAATTCCTTAGGCTTCTGGCGCCTAAATTTCTCTTGGGGATCATCGTTACTTGGTCCCCTGCTGCTGGAAGAGTGACCATTTCCTCTGTTGTTATTTTGTTCTACCAGCATTCTTAACAATTGAGTGATGTTAGCATTGTTATCACTCTCTGTTTCTTCTAGAGGAATACTGCTTCTAGTTCTTCCTCGTCCTCTTCCTGACATTCTATATTCTATAGCCCATAATCCACCACGTGCATAAATCAGAACATGCTAAATAATTTTAAAGACAATGCTCTGAAAATAAACTCACAACTTAGAAGAACAGACGATGAACTTTGATCCAGCTGATGGTGAGTGTGTTTATCTCAGGAACGTTGCTCTGATACCATGTTGTGACGCCCGAACCCAACGGGGCCACGAGAATTGGGATAAATAAAAATTTTCGAATAAAAGAAGGGCTAAATGATAATTCACTATAGGCTGTATTTCCTATAACTTGAAAAGAACAAAACAAACGACAAACTCAAGGATCAGCAGGTACTTAAGTTGCGCACTAACTGCTAAAAACATTTGCGGAAAAACAGTTTGTATTGATAATGGCAATTGCGATTACAACAGCTGCTATTCTAAGTAAATATACAACCGTTGCTACTGATCTAATACAGTACAATCTATTCAAAACGATACAACTTAGACACGGAAAACGTAGGCCTTGGATAAACACAACGCCACCCATCTGCTGATTTCAAGTTTCACCTGCTGTTCCTCCATCAGTTGTCGTACCTGCACCATTTTAAAAGCTAGTGAGCCTAAAGGCTCAGCAAGTAAAAACCTGAGTAGTAACAATTTCATAAAAATACAGGCAGACATATGTGCAATGCATTGCTCAGCAAGTAAAACCTGAGTAGTAACAATTTCATAAAATACAGGCAGACATATGTGCAATGCATATGTTAAGGAACTTAAATGAACAATGTCATTTTCGTAAACATTTCAGTAAACATTCAATGGCAGAAACAGGGGATGATAGCCCAGCTTCTCATTTCTTTCAATTTCATTTTCAGTTGATCATGGCATATAAGTTCTATGTGGTCCAATTTGCACTTTGATCAAAATGACTCCCGATATCAGTTTTAGCATATAGCTCATATGAAAAGGGCAGTCGACATCTAGACAACTGCTCACCCTTCTCCTTGGTGACCGTAACTATCTATGCCATAATCTAAAACATCTTTTGTTCCTTAACAATCATTTCTTTAAACATTCCTGTAAATCATCGGGTTCCCTCGTTTTAAACATTTGCTTCCTATTTTAAAACTTTACTGAGTATCGAATTCGACTTTGGAACTATATCGTTAAAATGGAACTGGTTGAAAGAAAACCAGTCGCAAAGGAATAGTACCAGTCGCAAGACTAATACCTGCTGAATGGACAGCACCAGTCGCAACAAATAGGAACCAGTCGCAAGACAAGAATCCAGTCGCGAGGTATTTTAAATAAGTATGAAATGAAACGATGTCGTTGGAGTGATCAGCAGATGGAATAACGAGACTACCTGCTGATTTTCTATGACTTAAAGGAACGACGTCGTTAGCGCATCAATCAGTCGTAAGGAAAGCGCTAACGCGATTATATAATTGAATAGTACCAGTCGCAAGACTAATACCAGCTGAAATGAACAGTACTTAAAACGAATAAAGCAACTGCTGAATTATCACTATGGAATGCATCTGCTGATGAACAGTGCATCTGATGATTTTATGTAAACAATGCAACTGCTGGATTCTAACTAAGGAAAATACAGTTGCTAAACTTACGATAACAATGCAGCTGCTGATTTCTAACAAAGGAAATGCAACTGCTGATATTAACAAGTAAAGACGCATCTGCTGATGAACAGTGCATCTGCTGGAATTTACGAAGACACTTGCAATATCTAAACAACGATTGCGCTACCAGCCGTCGCATATTAAACCAGACTTTATACTGATTCAACTAGCAACTGCTGATTACAAAATCATCAAATTCCGACATTACAACTACAGGAAGAACATTCGTAAACGTTATAACCATACACCTGCTGAATCTTAACAAGTAGATACAGCTGCTGGATACATAACTCAACATTTGTAATATCAAAACAACAACGATGTCATCAGCTGTTGCCTATCAAACCATACCAATGATTCAATCAGCAACTACCAATTACACAGTTATCAAATTCTACTATTACAGCTACTGCAAGAAGAACTTTCATAACATTTCTGGAAATAAATTCGAATCCTCAGTACATATAAAACTCCATAAACTTTCTGGAAATCATACTGGAAGCATCATAAACATCAAAACATCATTTTCGAACCCATCTTTCTTTCCTTATCATGTCTAAATCATTTCAAACATGAACTTTAAAATATATCAATAACATACAGGCAAGCAGATCCATAAAAACACAATATATGCTTCAAACGGTGTATCAAAGGGTCAGGTTTTACTTGCCTTAATTAAAGCTTTACGACAACAGCTAATTCCTGTAGAAATCCTCCCTTTGAGCAACGCATGAACTCTTCTGGAATTTCTTTGAAGAACACTTTAAAACTTTTCTTTGCAAATGATGAAAATCTTACTTTGAAAACATGTTTTTATATGAAAGGGATTAGTGGCAAGCTACTTGATAAATCAAGCATGACACAGTTTTAAAATTTAGTAAAATTCCCTTCATATCATTTTAATTTGTAAAACACCAAACCTTCTCTTAAAGAAAGCATTTCACCTCCTTAAAGCATTTTCCAATCGATTTAAAAATCAGCTCGTGCATCGGTCCTTGGAGTCACCTGCTGGAACCAGCCGCAGCGCATCTTACCTGCTGATTTCAACAATTCAGCAGACACATAACATTTAAAATTTCCAAATGGCCCAAAATATTAGTAAAATTCATAAATGTGGTCCTATGGATTTTTGGGGCGTTACACTATGCATGCCAGTAATCTTTACTCTGTCTCAGTGCTGATATGAATCGAATTGATATGGGAATACAGAATTCTGCACTCTGATCATATGATATGATTAAGGCCTCGTCCCATTAGAGGAGGAAAAATTAGGAACTGATCAGTAGTACTCAGAATTCTGCACTCTGAATCACTATGTGATTAAGGCCTCATCCCCTTAACGGAGTAAAAATTAGGGACTGATCGGTAAACCATGAAAGTCGAGGAATATCAGTGCTACTCGTTCTCTGCTCTGTTCAGTGTTCTTGAATTGTTTCCAAGTTCAGTTCAGTTGTATATATATATATATATGAGTTGTAAAGACAATCATTTTGATTATATATTAGACTGGTTTTGAGCTGCACTACGAGTCTTGATGTTTTGTAATGAATAATTATTAAATATCGTCGATGTTCACGTCTAGGCCTGTTCTTGGGGCGTGACACCCTAGATCACTTTACCAAGTCGATTGAACCCCCAAATGAACCAAAAAACCAGTACCACCGTGATTTGGATGAGTACAACAAGTGGTTGGATTGGGATACTAGTGTATGCTTTACAATGTTAAGCTGCATGCAAGATAATCTTATCAGAGAGTTCGAGAAATATCCCATGGCTAAGGAGTTATGGGAGGTATTAGAGGTTATTGTAACGCCCAGAAATTCTGATTACGTGGAAATAAGTGCATGACTAGGGGGAAAATGGTTTTAGAATATTATGTGTCATTTTATGTGATTAAATGATAGTTTTAATGTTTTATGATGTGCATGACATGTTATTAGCATGATCGAGTTCCGGGCGCATGGACGAGACTTTTTTTGACCTTCCTAATCTGGTCGTTTGTACTAAGTTGGGTTTACTTTCCTAATCTGAGTTGACCAACCCGCCCGGATCTGTTTGCCTACTCAGAGCTGATCTCGTGCTCTGTGTTCCTACTCAGATCTGATTTAATCTCGTGATTTGTTTTCCTACTCAGAGCTGATCTAATCCCGTGAATGTTATCCTACTCAGAGCTGATCTAATCTCGTGACCTACTTTTCTACTCAGAGCTGATCTAAGATCGTGATCTGATTCTATATTCTGAGCTGATTCTAGAATTTCTTCAGCTGTATTTAATCGTACTCCCGGTAGTCTTTTCAAATAAAAATGGAGTCTTTAACAGAACGCACCGCTTGTGTGCGTGAACTGATGATTTAAAAATGAAGTAAATTTCAAAGCTTTTATGACCTGTGGCAAAGATAACAGGCTGTTAGCTTATGGGAGTGTTCAAGGGCTCCTCTCAAAAATCATGGTAAATTAACAATAATTGGTGTTCAAGGGTTGCTCATAATTCAACACTATGTAAAACATTTTGAAATATTTTTAAGCCCTCATATTTTTAAGAGCTAAAATTATTATGTAGCTGTAAATTATCATTAGATTAAAATAATAGAGTGGATTTTCGGTCTATACTACGAGGCTCAATGTTTTTACAATAAATTATTGTCAAACATCACTGGTGTCAAGATTTTCGATCACGAGGTGTGACAATACCTGAAACTGGTTAACGGAGCTCTACGTACAGATATCCTCATGTGTGTGAATCTTTCCACATTCCTTTTTCTATTCAGACAATTTACACGAGAAGTCGCCTCATTCGACAAACCACCCAAATTTGTTATATTTTTCTGCAACAATTGTCCAATACATTGTTGATATTAATTTAGTTTATTTAATGACAACAATATTTCACTTCAATACTTGATCTTAATCATGTATTAATATTATCAAAACAGTAGCTCATATATCTCCTTTCTATCAGAAGTCCAACTAAAATTTGAACATAACTTTAGTTTGTCAATATTACAGTCTTTGTGAGCATATTAATTGGACTCTTATTTCTAGAAATCTTTGCAAGTATTAAGATTCTATCTTCTAAAACTGAAAATGATACCAGACTTATATATTGTTTGTCCTTGCAAGGTAAACATTTAAATGTGAAGCATTTTGACTATCACAGTTTAATATGTAACCCTCAAACTTTTGACCCAATTCCTCAAGAAATATCACAATCAAATTATTTATTTCTAGCTTCCATCAATGCTATATAATCTGCCTCAATAGTCGATATTTCAACAATATTTTGCAACTTAGACAGTACCACCTAATGTGAATACATATGTAGTAATAATTTAGCTGCCATCTAGGTCACCACCCATGTCAACGTCGAAAAATCTATGTAAGTCCTAATTTGACTTAATGAAGCAGAGATAAACTTACACTATCTTTCAAGTACCTAAGAATCAATTTAACTGATTCTCAATGTTATTTTCCGGATTGCTCATATATCTCCTCGCAACTCCCACTGCATGTGCTACTTCTGTTTATGAATGTATCATTACATACATGAGGCTTCCGACAGCAGACACATAACAAGACTTGTTCATATAAACATGCTCTTACTCAGTAGAGGGTGAATGTGTTTTGGTTAGTTTAATGACTGATGTTGAGTTAAGCCTTCATGTGTGAGAGACGTACTGGGATAGATGACCTCCTGGGAAGCTTTCGTACGTCAAGCTGCTGACATTGCGCCACTTGATCTGGTTGTCCAGGTGGGCTGTAAAAGTGATGCAAGATCTTAACTGGTAATACTATCTCTGTTGGGTATAGGGTCGGCAGTAGGGTAAGGGGTAAAACTGATCTCTAAGAAAAATGAGACAATACTAGCAGATAGACACGGACCTCCCCGGACTCATGGCCTAACAGTCCAACCCTAATGGACACAATAAGTGCACTCTGCACTGCCACATAAGGAAATAAATATACATTGGCTACCAGCTATAGATTTTGGTCTAGTAGTAAGCACTTGATCCTAACAACTGATCAAAGGACTACTCACCGGTTTAGCTTTTCCATTTTGAATATGCCAACCACAATTTTCACATCTTATTCTTGAGATAACTTCAAGATTGCATTCACCCTGTTAGGATCAAGCACTTACCACTAGGCCAAAGCTATAGCTAAAAAGCTATAGCTAACTTTCCTTACAATGTGACAGCTCAGATTGCACCTATTATGTGTATTAGGATCGGGTTGTTAGGCCCATGAGTCCGAGTAGGTGTATGTCTAACTGCTGATGCTGTCTCATTTCCCTTAAAGATATTATTACCCATTAAGATCTGGCATAACTTTTACAGCCCATCTGGCCAACCAAATCAAGCGTCATAACGTAAGCAGCTTGACGTATGAGAGCTTCACAGGAGGTCACCCATCCCAGTACTTCTCTCACCCATGCATGCTTAACTCAACATTTTTTGTAATAATGCCTTTATTTTGGGTAATCGCATACTTTTGTAGTTGTATTTTGTTCAAGCCAAGAGAAAAAATTTAACCCGCTTTTATGCTTCCGCATTAGTTCGTTAATTGTGCTAAATGTTGGATTTTGAGCATCGGGTCTGACTGAACCATTCAAGCATGACAGAATATACATACATTTATATAAAGAACAACTGAGCACACAAGGGAACATGTAGAACTGATATCCACTTCACTTTCTATGATTTACTGATCAGTCCATAATTTTTATTCCTCGAAGGGGACGATGCCTTAATCATTTTATGAAAAGTTATTTTGGACTTATGTTAGTTATTCTTCTCTTTCCGGATAACCCTGTTCATTACTCGGTGATCATTCTTAAATAGTGGACTTCTTCTTTTCTGGATAACTTTGTCAGCCATGTTACGTGTTGGATCTGTTTATACAGATCAGAATCTAAGTTTTGATTAACACAAAATCTGTTAATATCTTACTAATGGTTTATATGACTTGTGCAGTGCACTTGGTTAAGAAAGAAGGAAGATATCCAAACCGGAATAATTCTCATGCTCTTACCACGTTCATTGAAGGTTATTCATCCTTTCAACTACACACTCTGTTGAGGTATGCCATGAATGGTTTTTTCCATCTTGATAATGTTTTGTGTACAATACTTATACCATATTCATATTCTCCACCATTATCAGATCTTAAGCACTCTCCTTCAAGTTTGTTTCATTCTCAACCATGACCTTTCACCATTTAAAGGTCTCAACTAAACTTCATATTTATTGTTAAAAAAAATAGACCCAAAATTTTTTGTTGGAATCATCAGTTAATGTGATATAATATCTTGAGCATTCAGAGACATCATAGGAGATGAGCCCTATATGTTATTATGAACCAGCTCCAACTTTACTGCATTTGGTTCTCTACCGCCTTTTGAAAAACTTATCTCCTTTTGTTTTCCAAATACTACATCTTTCACCCAGGTTTGCGTTCAACAGACTTCTATTCTGGTAGCTTCCCATTTGACATCTACATTTTCATTCCCTTCTCACGCATATGTCCAATTCTATAATGTCATAGGCTTGAATTAGCTTCTGTATTCGTTGTTGCTAATGTGTCTCTAGAACTGAAAGTCCAATAAAGTGTTCTAGTTTTCATTCCTCGAACAAAAACCATGGATCCTTTGCTCATGTTACAGGAACCATCATCATAGGTCACATTAAAGCTTTCGTTATCGAGCCGCCCCACTTAGAGAAAATTTCGTGTCTTTCTTGGCATGTGCCTTGCTTTGTTGATTTTCCAGAAAGATCAATTCGAAATTTTCAAACTGATGGAACCTATACCAACTATTTCCAAAGTTTTTCCATCAGCCAGGAAAAAAATTATGTAATCACCTAAATGTATGAATACATCACACGATTGCATGTGTTATGAAACAAAGCTCCTGAGTCCATGACCCAAGAATAACTCGGACTTTCCATTTATAGTAGTAAAGCATAATGCACCTCCTCAGTAACAATGTTAGCATTGTTCTTGAGTGATTTGCTGTTCTTTCTCAGGTGAGCAGTTTCAACATAGCTCCAACACTTAAATTCATTTTAAAATGAATTTTGTCTTTTTCATTTCTTGAATTGGGTCTACCACACCATCAGTTATAAATATTTTTCTCTACTCATTCCTGTCTACTATGATCAAGATTCAGAGCAAATCTTGATGTTCGTCACATGAATCCATCCTGCGAACATCTTCTGCAATAATTTGATCGCTGACATCATTGAATTGTAACTTTCATTTCCCAAAATTGCTAAACGATACCAGCATCAATTCCCAAACATTTGGTACAGACACCAACAAAGTAAATACACAGATTTAATCATCATAATTAATTTCAACCGATTGTAACTATGAAACAATATTTGAACATATTGATGTGAGCTGCCATTGAAACACCTTCTTCATTTTCAAGTTAATTTTTTTTTCAGCAGATGTACTTTATTGTTTGTTGATTGATTCTCATACATATCCGATAAAATTGACATCATATTCTTGTGGTTTGTGCCTCTGCCACGTTGTTTGCCATGGTTTTATTAGGGTCAAATGAATTACATCTAAAACCTATCGCTCAAAGAGCTCTCACTCATCAGCCTCCATTTTTTTCTTTCTTCTTTCCAAATAGAATTGATGCATTTTCTTCCTATACAAAAAAAAACTTGCTTATCTGTAACTGGCAGAACGCAAAATCCGTATCATCAAACTTGTTGATTCCATTTTACGATACGTCATTTCCATTCATAACTTATTTTGTCGTAATAAAATCTCAAAAATATTTTCTATGTGGAAGATCAGTCAAACTGCAAGCACAATGCATACTTATAATTTTAAAAAATATTATTTGGCTACCAGACAACATAAAATTTATTATACCATTGTTGTGAACTAAAGCGATGGTAATGAAGACGAGAATAAAACGCCAAAATTTTGAAATCAAAATAATCGACAAGAACACAAATAAGTTTACGTGGTTCAAAATACTGGATACATCCATGGAACTACTACAAATCTTCAATATAGATATAAGTTTACACTTATATACACACACAGTATTTCACAACTAAACCTAAGTATAACCAAGAAATTAATGTTTCTAACTTAGCCAATAAAAGACACTCAGTATTTATTTTCTTATTATGCTCGTTTACGCTTTGGGATACCTGAAGCCGGAGGAATGAAGCTCTATTTATAGAGCTCCTCATGCATGTGAACATTTCGTCGTTCCCATTTTTCTTCGGATAATTTGCACGATAAGTCACCTCATTTGAAAAACCACCAAATTTATAAAATGTTTTTGCAACAATTGTCAGACAAATTGTTGGATATTCATTTAATGAATCTGATGTCACAAGAGGTATTTAATCTAAATTTTTGTTTACATAAAAGTTTAGTGGTATTCAGAGTATGTATTTGTAGAGTTTTAAAAATATATGATACTCAAACTTGGGTTTTAAAACTTCACATACTTTAGATTTATTAAAAAATGTCAATATCTATAAACTCTAATAGGTGCAAGAACTGTTGGACCGAGCGCTTGCCACTTTATCAAAAGTTGTAGCTAGTGGTAATGTTACAACTCCAATATTTTAAATCGTATAGCAATATAAGTGACACGACTCGATCGCTCTACCTAGCAGAGGTAATTATTGCACTTCAACAACCTCACTTCCAATAATTGAACTCCTTGTAATCAGTGAAAATAGAACATGTGACCTTGTCTTTGATACCACTTGATAGGATACAGTGAGAATAGAACATGTGACATTGTCTTTGATACCACTTGATAGGATCGAAACACAACAGTATATGGTTTAAAAGAGGGGTTGAATAAACTCTTTTGAAACTTTGTGTTAAAAAACTATTTTTAGAATCAGCTTGGTCCTGACTCAAGTACTCAATCTGATCTGATATGCTCTTCCGATCTGATCTGTTCTTTCGATCTGATCTGAACCATTCTTAGCTGTTCTAATCTGATCTATATACTTTTCCGAGATGATCTGTTCTACTGTATGAAACACAAAACTAAGTTGACTTTACTCATCCTGTTTCGACTTGACTTTTCTCAGCTTATACACAATCTTCGACCTGATCTGGTATACTAACCTTCGAGCCGATTTTTGTATCGCCAAACTTAGAATATTTTCCTCAACAAGAACTAAAGTGCAAAGTACAACTAAAACATGTTAAAAATTGCCTTTGGTCCAACTTAAATATGCGGATTGGCATTTAAGTCATGAAATTCTCTTTAAACTCACTCAGTTTCTTTGCATTTAATAATTTTCTCAATACAAACAGTAGTTAATTAATTAATTTTCGTCCATATTTTTTCATTCTTTGCACTTTACAAAACAATTTTTTTGTGTTACTAACTCAATTACGTTTTACAAGAATAAAAAAAATACTATATCACAAAACCTTGCGGTAATTAATATTATTAAAAATCTTAATCAAAATTTATTATAATACACAAAAAATAGAATGTTCTATGGCCCATAAATTGAACGAATAACTTATTTCCATATTGTGGCACACACTTGCACTCACAGTAATAATATTTCATTAACATACTTTTTAAAACTTATGAACACATCACACACTATACATGTAAGGATAATTTTATGGAATAACTACATTAAAAATCTATAAAATTTGATTAATTACTAGTTATATTTTTAATTTGTCTTTTAAGGTATAAAATTTTTTATTTGTCTTGTTACTTCACATACTGTGACAAACATAATTGAGATATTTTTTCATCAATTAATACTATTTTAGAATAGTCTTCTCACATGACTAGTTAGCCCATTTAAAAGGTTATTTTTCAAAATAGTCTCTTTACTACAGCAAATTTGTAAAAATAGCCTTACATACTGTAAATCTAAAATCTTTAAATGTCCTTTATTTTCGCTCGCCTCTTTTTAAAATTTTGAGAAGGTGAATAATAACATATATGATAATTTAATTTATTCTAATCCATCTTAAGTATATACTTTTAACTCTCAAAACCCTTTTTCTCCTTCTGTTATCACTCTCGGACCATCTCCAACCCATAACTCAATTTCTGCAATAAAATAACTCAATTTCTGCAATAAAATAGTACAATTTCTGTACCAAATACGCATTATCTACGACCCATTTACTTCAAATCTTATCTATGATTTTTGGGCTTTATCTTGTGTTGAGACTGATTAGGGCTTGAATTGGTTGGAGTTGAAAAGATTGTGTATTGGAAAGGAATCGACTGGACTTGGTTTTCGAGATTTCTCAAATTTCAATTTCTATGCTCGATAAACATGGTTGGAAATCGTTGACGTACCGATAGTCTTATTTACAAGGTTTTCAAAGCTAGATATTAACCGTGTGCAGATTTTCATAGTGCCCAACTTTGGCACACTCCAAGCTATGTTTGGAATTGCATCTGGAGTTCACGACTGTTGATAGAAAAGCAGTTCAGTGGAAGTCTGGAGATGGTCGACAAGTCAAGGTTTAGAATGATCCTTTGTTAAGATTAGTAATATGAAACTTGAGACGCCGCTAATCCCAAGTGTTATCTGATTGCTGATCTTATGATACTCGGCCAAAAGGAATGGGACACTGAGCTCTTAGAGGAACTTTTTACTGATAGGGATGCCTCTAAGATTATCCACCGTGTTTTCCAAACAATTTAGATCGTCTACCAATTTCCCCGAAAGTGGATGTTATACTGTTAAATAGAAAACCATATCGCAATACACTTCCTCTAAGAAAGGAAGTACTGTTGGAATTGAATGAAAACTCTTCACATGCCCGTGACTCTTCACATGCCCGTGACTCTTCATATGCACGAAAAGACACAATTATATTGATTGTGTATTCAATATAGGCAACTAAAGAGTCACATACTTCCCTATATATAGGACCAACATTCTTCATTCCAAAACAACCATTCTCTCAATTCTCTCCATTCTCTCCACGTTCCCACGCTGATACAGTGCAGGTTCGGTTCAGTTCGCCGGTGTAGCGTAGCCTCGTGCTTTCGGTTAGTTGCTCGGTTCCGTCGTTGTACCCTGGGAAACAGACACCACGCGTAGCTTGGTCCTTGGAAGCACTGGTGCGAGGTGAATCTGTTTTAAGGGAACTGTGTTAAAATACAGGCCTCGATTTACTTTCTGTTCCTGATGTTGTTCTTCAATCTGATTATTTCTTGTTATTATGCATTGTGTATGTTATTACCATTCTTTTGCCTAACAATCTTAAAACAGATTCATATAAATTATGGCTTCGAATGGTGCTGGCCCTACTAACTCTGATCCCCCTGTGACTATGTCGGTTAACCATGCCGAGAAGCCGGACAAGTTCAACGGTCTGGACTTCAAGCGGTGGCAGCAGAAAATGATTTTCTACCTCACCACATTGAACTTGTCTAGGTTCCTCACAGAGGAGGTCCCTAGGCTTAAGGAAGGGGAACAGAATGCTGAATCTGTCAGCGCCGTTGAGGCTTGGAATCATTCAAATTTCCTATGCCGAAATTACGTCCTAAATGGACTGGCCGATGCATTATACAACGTTTTCTGTGAGAAGAAAACGGCGAAGGAACTTTGGGAATCCCTCGATCGGAAGTACAAAACCGAGGATGCTGGAGCCAAAAAATTCCTTGTTGGCCGATTCTTGGATTTCAAGATGTTGGATTCCAAGCCAGTTATAAGTCAAGTTCAGGAACTTCAGCTTATTCTCCACGATATTCATGCTGAGGGGATGACCTTAAGTTAATCTTTCCAGGTGGGTGAGATTATCGAGAAACTGCCGTCGGCATGGAAAGAATTCAAAAATTATTTGAATCACAAGCGAAAGGAGATGAACGTTGAAGAACTTATTGTCCGACTTCGAATTGAAGAAGACAATAGAAACTCTGAAAGACGTTTCTTTACTCCTAATGTTGCCAAAGCAAATGTTGTTGAACATGGCGACAAATATAATGCAAAAAGGAAGCCACGACCATCAGGAAAAGACTCTAAATTGGGAGCAAAGAAAGGCACTTTCAAGAATAAATTCGTGGGGAAGTGCTACAATTGTGATGGGATGGGTCACAAGGCTTCGGATTGTAAGAAACCAAAGAGAGCCCGAGAGGCTAACATCGTGGATGACATCTCTCATGATGTCTCAAATATAAATCTCTGTGCAGTTGTTTCTGAGGTAAATCTGCTTGGTTCAAATCCAAGAGAGTGGTGGATTGATACTGGTGCCACTCGACATGTCTGCTCCGATAAGGAGATGTTTGCTACAACAACGTGCTTTATGTCCTGGATATTAGAAAGAACTTGATATCCGGTTCTCTGTTGAATAAGCATGGTTTTCGTATTGTTTTTGAGTCTGACAAGGTCGTTGTGTCTAAGAATGGAATGTATGTTGGTAGGGGATATGTGGTGATGGCTTATTTAAGCTAAATATAATGGCTATTAAGCCCAAAGTGAATAAAGTTAATCCTTCTGCTTATTTGCTTGAGTCTCCTTACTTGTGGCATGGTAGACTAGGTTACGTAAACTACGACACAATTCACAGATTGATTAATTTAAAAAACATACCTACATTCCAAATAGACAAGAGCCACAAATGTGAAATTTGCGTTGAAGCAAAACAAACACGGTCGTCTTTCAAAACAATTGAAAGAAATACCGAACCCCTTGATTTAATTCATACGGATGTATGTGATTTAAAAGAGTGCAAACTCGTGGAGAAAACAAGTATTTTATTACTTTCATTGACGATAGCACCAGATATTGTAGCGTCTATCTTCTTAAAAGCAAAGATGAAGCCATAGACAAATTCATCATTTACAAAACGAAGTTGAAAATCAACTTAACAAGAAGATTAAAGCGCTACGAAGTGATCGTGGAGGAGAATATGAGTCTCCATTTGCCGAGCTATTTGCTCAGCATGGAATCAGACATGAGACAACTGCACCTTATTCTCCACAACAAAATGGCATTGCCGAAATGAAAAATCGCACTTTAAAAGAAACGATGAATGCACTGCTTCTAAGTTCTGGTCTACCACACAACATGTGGGGGGAAGCTGTTTTGACAGCCTACTACCTTCTAAATAAGGTGCCCCGAAAGAAATAAAATAAAAGTCCATATGAGTTATGGAAAGGAAGACCACCTTCTTATAAATACTTGCGAGCGTGGGTGTCAGGCCTCGTGCTCACAACCGAGTAAAAACCCAAACACATACGGAAGCTTATCAAAAAGTGGGTAAAATTTTCGCTTTTAGGCCCGACGATTTAAAACATATAATTTAAAATAGAACGATACTCAAAATAAGTTCCCAGTTTACAAAACCAACAAAAGCAAGTATAGCATCAATACAAATAAACGTATCAGACTCCACATCAGAATACAACAACGAAGCACAGGGCATCTCCCCGGCCACTAGACTGATACATAAATATATGCTATACGCTACTGGGACACTCAACCACCTCCTGAGGCACCGTCGGCTGGGTTACCTCCTCAACCAGTTGTATGACCTGGACAACACAACAGGCAACAAACAAACCAAGCCCCAGAGGGACATGGGTTCAAACCAACGGAGGGCAAATAAACAGCAAAGATACAGCATAAATAAAATGCAGATGCTATGCATGAGACACCAGATAACAACAGGAGGCTACGACCAACAAGGGAGCCAAGGAAACCCAAATCATATCTCAATCAAATCTGCAACGGATAGGTGGCCACTTTGAGTGTAGGACATGTGGGAGTTACCCACTCACCCCTACTCGCTCACCAATACCAGGTGCATCAATCACTCCACCTGCTGTTGCCCAACCTATGAACTGTGGTAGTTAGCCACTCGACGCATAGGGGCTAACACATCCCAGCAGGGAGATGAGAGTGCGGTATTTCCGCTCGCCCTCGTTACCTGATAAGAAACAACAGCAATACAACAAGGCACAACTGCCGAAGTACAAGGTTCGATATAACTGAGATATGAAATGCAAGTGATGCGAATGCGCGTATACATATAACAAGCAGTAAACACTGGCAGCCATACACGTAAACAACAAACAGCCATCACTGCATTTACTCATGCCAACCTCACGCTGTAACAAGCTCGAATCCGTACCTTCACGTTGAGCACAATTACCGAATACAAAGCCTGAGAATACTGACTCCAACCTGTAAACACACGCAAGATACAGGGAATCATCAACCCAAAACTCAAGGCCAACACACATAAAGCTCACAGCTGGGAGTCACACGCTCAACCAGCAAACACCACCCTAATACAACTTAACAGGGAGCTAAATCACAGCTAGGAAACGAGATCTCAACAACTAAACTCGAAAACTACCTGCACGCACAACTCACGGCCGAGAGCAGTAGCTTCGCGATCTCTCCCTAGCGAACACTAGCCTCTGAAACTGGTATAGGGTGAAAGAGCTTTCCAAGAGGAGTCCAACGCTACCTCAAACATGAAAAACGGTGGCCGGAATCGACGGGAATCTACCGGAGAAGCTCACGGTGAACAGTAGTCGAGGGTTTGAGAACAGAGAACGAAGATAAGAAATATTTGCTAAGTATGGATTCTGTTTTCTCAATAATTGAAGGCCAAAGCTTCCAATATATACACGCGAGAAGTCTGGATAAAATGCCCACCGACAAAAACAGCTTTCAAGACTTCTAAATGCACAACAGATTCCACAAAAACCAACGCATGCGCTAAAACACGGTGAAATCTGAACACAAACAACGCGGGAACCAAAATGACGTCGCACAGGTGAAATCTGAATGCTAGCGTTAAAAGCTGGACACTGAAATCTGGAAACAAAGCTTCCAATATATACACGCGAGAAGTCTGGATAAAATGCCCACCGACAAAAACAGCTTTCAAGACTTCTAAATGCACAACAGATTCCACAAAAACCAACGCATGCGCTAAAACACGGTGAAATCTGAACACAAACAACGCGGGAACCAAAATGACGTCGCACAGGTGAAATCTGAATGCTAGCGTTAAAAGCTGGACACTGAAATCTGGAAACTCTCTAACACTAATACAACAACGCACAGCGCCACGGTGAAGTCTGGAACACTAAGCACAAACGCGGGAGGATTCTGAACACGTCATCAAATCTGAATCCAACGCTCCACGTCAACAGATCTGATCACAACTCTAAACGCTGGAACGCGCTACAGGAGAGTTGACCAATCGTTGACATCTGTTCTCACAACTCGCAACACAACAGATCTCACGCAAACGCTATACCAGATCTCTCCAACTCGCGTTAATCAAAATGACACCGTTCTTACTTATCCAAACGACAGCGTTTCAAGCCTTAACAAAAACACGATAGAACCAGATCTCTATACCTTAGCGTAAAACAGATCTCATGAAACGACGGTGTATGAAGCAAAACGCGCCACAACGCTAAGCGCCCAGATTTCACAAACTTCGAACAGATCTCTCAAACCAGCAACGCTTACGTCATCCACACAACGTTAACACGCGATGCTTACATCATCAAATCTGCTACCATATTTCACCAAAATTTTCGAAAATATCAAAATTTCCAAAATTGTTCCAAATGTGATTCTCGACCCGAAAATGCAACCCAAACATTCAAAATGAAATCTGAATCACCAGAAATCACTAAAACCCGATTAATTCAACAATTAATCCTTAATAAAATTTCTACGTCTCACATTTCTCCCCCACTAAAAAGGATTTCGTCCTCGAAATCAAACAACAATTCAAATACCAAAACACAGCAGCAAGATACAAAACAGGAACTCGCTCAACACAGGCCAAGAATTCAAGATAACTGAGCAAAAAATTTACAACATCTAGGGAAGAAATACAAACAAAAGCTACAACCTACTGGAAAATATAGCCCAACGGCTATTCAAACAGATGTGGCCACTCGCGCTGCATCTTTTCTTCCAGTTCCCAAGTAGCTTCTTCCCTTCCATGTTTGCTCCACTGCACCATTACCAAAGGAATGGTCTTATTCCTCAACTGTTTCTCTTTTCTGCCAAGGATCTGCAAAGGATATTCTTGATAACTCAACGACTGATTTAGCTCTACCTCGTCAGTTCCAATCACATGAGACGGATCTGGCTCATACTTCCTCAACATGGAAATATGAAAGACGTCATGTAGGGAAGACAACTCGAACGGCAACAACAGACGATACGCTAAAGGGCCAATCCTCTCAACAATCTCATACGGACCAACGTAACGAGGGGCTAACTTTCCATTGCGTCCAAAGCGCATCACACTACGAAACGGAGAAACCTTGAGAAATACACAATCACCAACCTGAAACTCAAGAGGTCGACGCCTCTTATTCGCATAACTGGCTTGGTGATCCTGGGCAGCTTTCATCCTTTGTCGAATAAGATCCACGTGATCTTTCATTTGCTGCACAAAGTCTGGGGCAGATAACTGCTTCTCCCCTACTTCTTCCCAACACACTGGCGATCTGCACTTTCTGCCATACAAAGCCTCGAAAGGCGCTATGCCAATCGTCATTTGGTAGCTGTTATTATACGAAAATTCAACTAAAGACAACGCGTCTTGCCAGCTAACTCCGAAATCCAACACAACAGCCCGCACATATCCTCCAACGTCTGGATAGTTCGCTCAGATTGGCCATCTGTCTGGGGGTGATACGCGGTGCTCATCGCCAATCTGGTTCCCAAAGCTGTTTGCAAACTCTTCCAAAAACGGGAAGTAAACCTCGGATCTCGGTCAGAAATGATTGAAACGGGCACACCATGCAGTCTAAAAACAAAATCAATGTACAGCTTCGCCATCTTCTTCAACGAGAATGTCATCCCATAGGGAATGAAGTGTGCAGACTTCGACAAACGGTCGATAACTATCCAAATAGCATCGCATCCTCGGCTAGAATGAGGCAGATGCGTCACAAAATCCATCGCAATGTGCTCCCAATTCCATTGGGGCACCTCTAAACTCTACAACAGACCACCGGGTCTCATCCTTTCGGCCTTTACCATCTGGCAATTCAAACAACGAGCAACGAAACCAGCAACGTCACTCTTCAGGCCAGCCCACCAAAAGTGCGGCTTCAACGCAGGTACATCTTCCGTGCACCAGGATTAACGCTATGTCTGCTGCAATGCGCCTCACAATTCAACACGAGCAACGAAACCAGCAACGTCACTCTTCAGGCCAGCCCACCAAAAGTGCGGCTTCAACGCAGGTACATCTTCCGTGCACCAGGATTAACGCTATGTCTGCTGCAATGCGCCTCACGAAGGATCTCCTCCTTCAAATCAATGAGGTTAGGCACAACCAACCTGCCACAAAACCTCAAGCAACCATCGGACGAGACAGAATACTCCTCAAGTTCGCCAGCCCTGACTTTCAACTTTAACTCATGGATGAAAGGATCAGTCCTCTGAGCTGCTCGAATGCTGGAAACAATCTGCGGTTCCACTTGGAACGATGAAACCATCACACAATCCTCAGCCGGATAGAATCTCCAACTCGTAGTGTTAAGGTGCTCTTGGTCCTTGGAGATGTATAACGACGTAAGCATCTCACTAGCCTTCCTGCTCAAAGCATCAGCCACTACGTTCGACTTCCCAGGCTGGTATTTAATCTCACAATCAAAGTCCTTAAGCAGCTCCATCCACCGACGCTGTCTCATGTTCAAGTCAGGATGCGAAAACAGATACTGCAAACTTTTGTGGTCGGTGTACACCACAAACTGCTCGCCATACAGGTAATGACGCCAGATCTTTAACGCAAAAACCACTGCTGCTAACTCCAAATCATGAACTGGGTAACGAGTCTCGTGCGGTTTCAACTATCGCGAGGCATACGCAATGACTCTACCATTCTGCATCAACACACAACCCAATCCATTGAGCGAAGCGTCAGAACAAACAACAAAACCACCTGAACCGGACGGCAGAGCCAACACAGGCGCAGTAGTCAACTTTTCCTTGAGCAGTTGAAACGCATTCTCACACTGCTCAGTCCAAACAAACCTCTTGTCCTTCTGGGTCAATTGGGTCATCGGCTTCGCTATACTAGAGAATCCCTCAATGAAGCGACGATAATAGCCAGCCAGACCTAAGAAACTGCGAATCTCAGACACATTTCTCGGTCGCTTCCAGTTCAAAACAGCATCCACTTTACTGGGATCCACAGAAATGCCATTCGCTGAAATGACATGACCCAGAAATACCACGCGATCTAACCAAAACTCGCACTTGGAAAATTTCGCATACAACTGCTGCTCTCTCAACCTCTGAAGAACCCTTTCCAAGTGCTCCTTGTGCTCCCTCGGAGTCTTCGAGTAAACCAAGATGTCGTCAATAAAAACAATTAAAAACTGGTCTATGAACTCTCTAAAAACCCGGTTCATCAGATCCATAAAGACTGCAGGCGCGTTGGTCAACCCAAACGGCATCACCAAAAACTCAAAATGTCCGTACCTCGTACGAAATGCAGTCTTCGCGACATCTTGTTCCCTCACTCTGAGTTGATGGTACCCTGAACGAAGATCAATCTTTGAATACACGGCAGAAACTTGCAATTGATCAAACAGATCATCAATTCTCGGCAACGGGTACTTGTTCTTAACAGTGGCTTTATTCAACTGGCGAAAATCAATGCACATCCGCATTGAGCCATCCTTCTTCTTCACAAACAATATGGACGCTCCCCACGGTGACATACTAGGGCGAATAAAACCTTTCTCCAGCAAATCATCTAACTGCACCTTAATTTCTCTCAATTCCACAGGCGCCAGACGATACGGGGCACGAGAAATCGGAGTTGTGCCAGGCACCAGCTCTATGCTGAAGTCTATCTCCCGTCTCGGAGGAAAACCAGGAATCTCCTCCGAAAACACGTCGGGGAAGTGTCGCACCACGGGAACGTCACTAAGCTGAACACTGGAAGAAGAAGACACATCCAAAGCATAGATCATAAAGCCAGCATTTCCCAGAGACAACAAGCTAAACATCTCCATCGTGGAAACCAACGGAATCTTCGATCGCGAATCCTGGCCGTAGAAGTCCCACTTCTCGCCAGACAAAGGCCTAAAGCGCACAATCCCATGGAAGCAGTCCACGGAGGCCCTATAGTTGGACAACACATCCATTCCAACTATGCAATCGAAATACCAAAGCATCAAACGGATCAAGTTCGCTAACAAAACATGCTCACCAAACCGCAACACACCATCCAACAAAACCTCTTGGGAGAACAGACGCACACCACCAGGGGTAGAAACAGAAACGACATCACACAAAGGAACGGTACACAGACCATGCTCAACATTAAACGAATCAGAAATAAACGAATGCGATGCACCGGTGTCAAACAACACACGAGCAGGAAAGTCAAAGACAAGACATGTACCTCCAATCACCCGGCTCGGTGTCTCCTCGGCCTGCTCCCTCATGATAGCGTTAACCTATGCTGGGGTCCTGGGAAGAAAGGCTGAGACGACTGCCCAAAGCGCGAAGGGCCAGGCTGCTGAAACGGTCTAAATGGAGTCTCACCCATACGGGGCTGTTGAAACTGCTGAGAACCGGCCCCTAGACTGACCTTCACGTCCCTGAGGCTGGGCCGCGGTCTGCTGTGATCCAGCTGACGGACACACTCTCGCAAAATGCCCGTACTGACCACAAAGGTTGCAGGAGCCCTGCACACCTACACACTGTGTGGAAGGATGCTTTCCACCGCAAAAGCCACAAAACTCCGCCCGAGAACCGCTGCTACTCGAGCTACCTGAACTGGAAGACCCTGAACCAGAATTTTTCTTGAATTGCTGACCGCGGGGTCGAAACCTCTGGCGGCCGGACTGCTGAGCCACCTGCTGCTGCTGCTGGGGATAATGAGCGGACTGAGAACTCTGAGACGACTGAGCTCGGATGCTTTCCACCGCAAAAGCCACAAAACTCCGCCCGAGAACCGCTGCTACTCGAGCTACCTGAACTGGAAGACCCTGAACCAGAATTTTTCTTGAATTGCTGACCGCGGGGTCGAAACCTCTGGCGGCCGGACTGCTGAGCCACCTGCTGCTGCTGCTGGGGATAATGAGCGGACTGAGAACTCTGAGACGACTGAGCTCCCTGACCAACAGGTCTACCACCCTGCACTGCTTGCGCTACCTGCGCTCTATGCGTATGACGGCTCCTCATGCCCTCCTCAATGTTGATAGCACTATCAACGGCCTCAGCATATGTCTTGGGCTTGCTCGTCAAGACACTCTGGTACAACTCTTCATTCAATCCCTCCACGAATCTGGTACTCTTGGCCCTCTCCCGGCCAGCAACGTGCGGAACATAAGCCAACAACGTATAAAACTTGCGAGCATACTCGCGCACAGTCATCGAGCCCTGCTCCAAAAACTCAAACTCCCGCTCACGGGCATCCACATACGAATCGGGGATATACTCCGGCCTGAAGGTCGCACAGAAAGTGTCCCAAGTGATACCAACTCCAGTCTCCACTAAGGTATTAGACGCGCCTCACCACCAGCGCTCTGCGGCCTTACTCAGCAACAAGGTCACTAACCTCAATCGGAGTCCATCATCATACTAAGCCCGATAAAAAACGATGAATGGCGTTATGGAGCCACGAATCAGCATCCTCACTCGACTCATCGCCATTAAAGATAGGAGGGTTCATCCTCTGAAACCGAGCTATAACAACATCCATTCTCTCCACCGGAGCCGACGGAGCCTCAGCTTCCCCTTCTTCGCTACTCTCATGAGTACGACTAGGAGCACTATACTGATCCTCGTTCTGACCTCCTGACTCCTGGAACTGCCCCTACCTCTACCATGACGTTTAGGCGGCATCTAAAATACACTCAACAGGATAAGGAAAAACAGAACAGATACAACATAGAAAGCATATAACACAAATATGCAGCACGTAGTCACATAAGTCAAGCACATGCAACACATAACACTGTGCCTAGACTCAAGTGTGATCAAAGAAATTGATCTTATCCCAGCTTAAGCTCTGATACCAAAAATGTCAGGCATCGTGCTCACAACCGAGTAAAAACCCAAACACATACGGAAGCTTATCAAAAAGTGGGTAAAATTTTCGCTTTTAGGCCCGACGATTTAAAACATATAATTTAAAATAGAACGATACTCAAAATAAGTTCCAGTTTACAAAACCAACAAAAGCAAGTACAGCATCAATACAAATAAACGTATCAGACTCCACATCAGAATACAACAACGAAGCACAGGGCATCTCCCCGGCCACTAGACTGATACATAAATATATGTTATACGCTACTGGGACACTCAACCACCTCCTGAGGCACCACCGGCTGGGTTACCTCCTCGACCAGCTGTATGACCTGGACAACACAACAGGCAACAAACAAACCAAGCCCCAGAGGGACATGGGGTCAAACCCCAGTACGGAGGGCAAATAAACAGCAAAGATACAGCATAAATAAAATGCAGATGCTATGCATGAGACACCGGATAACAACAGGAGGCTACGACCAACAAGGGAGCCAAGGAAACCCAAAGCATAGCTCAATCAAATCTGCAACGGATAGGTGGCCACTGTGAGTGTAGGACATGTGGGAGTTACCCACTCACCCCTAATCGCTCACCAATACCAGGTGCATCAATCACTCCACCTGCTGTTGCCCAACCTATGAACTGTGGTAGTTAGCCACTCGGAGCATAGGGGCTAATACATCCCAGCAGGGAGATGAGAGTGCGGTATTGCCGCTCGCCCTCGCTACCTGGTAAGAAACAACAACAATACAACAAGGCACAACTGCCGAAGTACAAGGTTCGATATAACTGAGATATGAAATGCAAGTGATGCGAATGCGTGTATACATATAACAACAAGCAGTAAACACTGACAGCCATACACGTAAACAACAAACAGCCATCACTGCATTTACTCATGCCAACCTCACGCTGTAACAAGCTCGAATCCGTACCTTCACACTGAGCACAATTACCGAATACAAAGCCTGAGAATACTGACTCCAACCTGTAAACATACGCAAGATACAGGGAATCATCAACCCAAAACTCACGGCCAACACACATAAAGCTCACGGTTGGGAGTCCCACGCTCAACCAGCAAACACCACCCTAATACAACTTAACAAGGAGCTAAATCACAGCTAGGAAACAAGATCTCAACAACAAAACTCGAAAACTACCTGCACGCACAACTCACATCCGAGAGCAGTAGCTTCGCGATCTCTCCCCAGCAAACACTAGCCTCTGAAACTGGTATAGGGTGAAAGAGCTTTCCAAGAGGAGTCCAACGCTACCTCAAACGTAAAAAACGGTGGCCGGAATCGACGGGAATCTACCGGAGAAGCTCACGGTGAACAGTAGTCGAGGGTTTGAGAACAGAGAACGAAGATAAGAAATATTTGCTAAGTATGGATTCTGTTTTCTCAATAATTGAAGGCCAAAGCTTCCAATATATACACGCGAGAAGTCTGGATAAAATGCCCATCGACAGAAACAGCTTTCAAGACTTCTAAATGCACAACAGATTCCACAAAAACCAACGCATGCGCTAAAACACGGTGAAATCTGAACACAAACAACACGGGAACCAAAACGACGTCGCACAGGTGAAATCTGAATGCTAGCGCTAAAAGCTGGACACTGAAAGCTGGAAACTCTCTAACACTAATACAACAACGCACAACGCCACGGTGAAGTCTGGAACACTAAGCACAAACGCGGGAGGATTCTGAACACGTCATCAAATCTGAATCCAACGCTCCACGTCAGCAGATCTGATCACAACTCTTAATGCTGGAACGCGCTACAGGAGAGTTGACCAATCGTTGACATCTGTTCTCACAACTCGCAACACAACAGATCTCACGCAAACGCTATACCAGATCTCTCCAACTCGCATCTGATCACAACTCTTAATGCTGGAACGCGCTACAGGAGAGTTGACCAATCGTTGACATCTGTTCTCACAACTCGCAACACAACAGATCTCACGCAAACGCTATACCAGATCTCTCCAACTCGCGCTAATCAAAACGACACCGTTCTTACTTATCCAAACGACAGCGTTTCAAGCCTTAACAAAAACATGATAGAACCAGATCTCTATACCTTATCGTAAAACAGATCTCATGAAACGACGGCGTATGAAGCAAAACGCGCCACAACGCTAAACGCCCAGATTTCACAAACTTCGAACAGATGTCTCAAACCAGCAATGCTTACATCATCCACACAACGTTAACACGTGATGCTTACGTCATCAAATCTGCTACCAGATTTTACCAAAATTTTCGAAAATATCAAAATTTCCAGAATTGTTCCAAATGTGATTCCCGACCCGAAAATGCAACCCAAACATTCAAAATGAAATCTGAATCACTAGAAATCACTAAAACCCGATTAATTCAACAATTAATCCTTAATACAATTTCCAGGTCTCACAGTGGGGGTGTCTTGCCAAAGTGGTAGTACCGACTGCTAAAAGGGTGAAAATAGGACCAAAAACCGTTGACTGCATTTTCATAGGATATGCTCAAAATAGTAGTGCTTATCTATTTCTTGTGTATAAGTCTGAGTTCTCTGATATCCATAAGAATACAATAATGGAATCAAGAAATGCCTCATTCTTCGAACATGAGTTTCCATACAAGTCTCAGGAGGAACCTAGTTCTTCAAAAAGGTCACATGGTCAAGTGACACAAGATCAAGAGGTTGACGATGAGGTGGGACCCAGACGAAGCAAGAGAGCGAGGATAGAGAAATCTTTTGGTCCAGATTTCTACACTTTCCTGATGGAAAATGAACCTCAAAGTTTTGAAGATGCCATAAGTTCCTCTGAGGGTCCTATTTGGAAAGAGGCAATTAATTCAGAGATCGAATCGATTCTGCAAAATCACACGTGGGAATTGGTGGATCTTCCTCCCGAAAACAAACCTTTGGGTTGTAAGTGGATATTCAAGAGGAAGATGAAGTCAGATGGAACCATTGATAAATACAAAGCCAGGTTGGTAATCAAAGGTTACCGTCAAAAAGAAGGACTTGATTACTTTGATACTTATTCTCCTGTGACAAGAATAACCTCTATCAGAGTGATACTCGCCACTGCTGCTTTGCGGAATCATTTTGTTCATCAAATGGATGTAAAAACTGCTTTTCTAAATGGAGATTTGGAAGAAGAGATTTACATGGAACAACCTGAGGGTTTTTCTGCTCCTGGACAGGAAAACAAGGTTTGTAAATT
>KV013947.1:64850-316186 GCA_001598015.1 Dorcoceras hygrometricum
TCCACTAAGAAAATGTTGAGTTCAAGATTTGACATGAAAGACATGGGCCTGGCTGATGTGATTCTTGGAATCAAAATCCATCGCACATCAGAAGGACTTGTACTTAGTCAGTCACACTATGTTGACAAAATTCTTGAAAAATTCAACAAAGAAGATTCAGCATTGGCTAAAACACCGATAGATTCAAGTCAACATCTATCGAAAAATCGAGGTGAGTGTGTTTCTCAACTAGAATACTCACGAGTTATCGGAAGTTTAATGTACTTAATGAGTTGCACAAGGCCAGATATTGCATTTGATGTAAGCAAATTAAGTCGATTCACCAGCAACCCAGTAGCCGAACACTTGAAAGAAATTGTACGATTGCTACGATACTTAAGATATACTCGTGACTATGGACTGCACTATAGTAGATATCCTGCTGTTATTGAAGGATACAGTGATTCCAATTGGATATCTGATATGAAAGACTCAAAGTCTACTAGTGGATTCGTTTTCACTTTAGGTGGTGCAGCAATTACGTGGAAATCCTCAAAGCAGACTGTAATAGCCAGATCCACCATGGAATCTGAATTTATAGCCCTCAACAAATGCGGTGAAGAAGCTAAATGGTTACGGTTATTTGTGGAAGATATTCCGAGATGGCCTAAGCCTGCACCAGCTATTTGTATTCACTGTGATAGTCAGTCTGCCATCGGTAGAGCTCATAGCAGTATGTATAATGGTAAGTCTAGACATATACGTCGTCGACACAATACCATTCGGCAACTACTTGACCGGAATTATCTCAATTGACTATATAAAGTCAAAGGATAATCTTGCAGATCCATTAACCAAAGGGTTAAATAGAGAGTTAGTCGCAAAGTCAAGTGACTTAAGCCTATAGAATAAGTTGGTGCAAGGGAAAACCCAACCTATGCTGACTGAAGATCCCAAGAACTAGGTTCAATGGGACAACCTAATTGCACTGACTTGATGGATCACTGGGAGGGTTGCCCTCATCCATTCCTATGATGAAACAGTGAGAGTGTAGGATAAGCATACGGCTTTTAATGATTCTGATGTTCAGAATATTAGTGATATTCTGAGAATCACCTATGCGAGAGAGAAGTGGGGCCGCTTCAACGGAATTGCAAGGCTCAATTCTACAAGCTCTCGCAGAACCAGGCAGGTGTTCATGGCCAAAAAGAACACAATCATGAGAACTGAATTGCATCAGGACGAATCCTGTGTGAAGTGCATTTTGACTTACACAAACGGTAGAACAGTTCAAAGACACATGTCTACTATTCACCAGTAAATGGATGTGCTTTACGAGGAAAGGTTCGAAGACAACATGTCTACCTCTCCAATGCAGGATTCAACCATAAAACTGTATCGCAAGATTTCTATCATTATCATTTTCATTCATGTGGGGGATTATTGGAATTGAATGAAAACTCTTCACATGCCCGTGACTCTTCACATGCACGAAAAGACACAATTATATTGATTGTGTATTCAATATAGGCAACTAAAGAGTCACATACTTCCCTATATATAGGACCAACATTCTTCATTCCAAAACAACCATTCTCTCAATTCTCTCCATTCTCTCCACGTTCCCACGCTGATACAGTGCAGGTTCGGTTCAGTTCGCCGGTGTAGCGTAGCCTCGTGCTTTCGGTTAGCTGCTCGGTTCCGTCGTTGTACCCTGGGAAACAGACACCACGCGTAGCTTGGTCCTTGGAAGCACTGGTGAATCTGTTTTAAGGGAACTGTGTTAGAACACAGGCCTCGATTTACTTTCTGTTCCTGACGTTGTTCTTCAATCTGATTATTTCTTGTTATTCTGCATTGTGTACGTTATTACCATTCTTTTGCCTAACAAGTACATGTACAAGGAGATTGTGGAGTAGGTTGTGGGCGTTACCACCAAAGTAGAAATATTTATTCGGATGCTTGGTGCAAATTGGTTACCTCTCAAAGCCTCCAGGAAATCCACTAGAGTGTGAGTTCTGCCATAATGATATTTAAAATAGTTGTCACCTCTTGTTTCTTTCAGTTGCATAATTGTTGGCAAAACTCCCAGATGCATGCGAAAGATTGAATCTTGTCTCTAAAATGTTTAATCTTTCCCTGACTTCTTCTTATTGTTGGCTAAGTTGGATGATTACCAAATCTGTATGATGTTGTGGAGTATTTGGAGGCAGGGAAACGATACAGTCTGGAACAACACTAACACAAATGTGGCCAAGACAGTTAGATTTGAACATGATTTTTTTTATGTGACTGGCTGGGAGCCAAAGAGCTAGTCCATGCAATTGATACTCATAATATTCTGGGCGATATATGCATATAAGACCGGCTCATTCTTTTGTTAAGTGCAATGTGGATGCTGCATTTTTCTCAGGAGAACAAAAGCTTGGTGTAGGTTGTATTCTGCAGAATGACGAGGGGATGTTTATGAGATGTCGAACATGTGCTTTTAATGCTTTAGTTAGTGTAAAGGAAGGGTGAGGTCATCGGACTTCTTGACGTCAATTTATGGGTTCGGAGATTTGACGGAGGTATGCTTGAAGTTGATGCCGTGGGAGTGGTGGATGCGATAAGTTCCTCCAATAATGGTGTCTTGGACTTTGGAGTTGATCAGGGATGAACACGATTCAAGTTGCTTTTACTCGAAGGAGTGTACCCATGCTATGACAAAAGCTTCTCAACCCTATGCTGGTACACGATTTTGATGCATAACCAAGGTGCTTGGCCATGGAAACCTCTAATCTGGAAAGATAGCACTCTACCAAAACACAGATTTATGTTTTGGCTATTCGCTCATCGCAAACTGCTCACCAGAGATAAACAACCATATGTTGCTAACAAAATTTGCTTACTGTGTAACGCATCTTTGGAAACCTTTGATCATTTGTTTTTTGCTTGTGATTTCTCGAGAAAGCTATGGACCAAGTTCAAGCAATGGATCAATATCCACCAGCAGATCACTAGTGCTACCAGCCTTCTTAGATTTGGTCTATCAAAGCTGAGAGGTACCAGCCACGCCACTAAATTCAAATACACATCTACCATCTATTCTATTTGGAACCAAAGAAATAGGACCACATTTGAAGGGACAGATCCAGATGTTGAAGCATCTTTTCGAAGAATCCAGATTTTTGTGTTTAGATATATAGAACTTGATTACTGTTTACAAATTTGTTGGATGTAATTTAATGATTTATTCTTGGTCCCTGGGTATGCCAATGGTTTTTGGAAACATTTATTTACCATCAATGATATGTCCTCATTGATGAGCCTCCAATTTATATTGTTTCTTTTTAGAACGGTTATGTAATAATCCTGTTCATCATTAATAATGTTAGTCTTTAAAAAGGAATATAATTTACCTTCAAGAACTATTGTTGATTTGAAATGTTTGAACTTTGAAGAATATTTTTCACCATAAATTTAGTGTTTGAAGACCTTTTCCAATTTTTGTGATTCTGGTAAAAACATGATGAAATGCAGCTTCAGCTTCAGTGGAACTTCGTCGAAATAGAACGAAGGTGTCGTGTTTATTATTGTAGGAGAAGTGTTAATGGTTATTTATTGAATTTAGGTAGTTAATTTAAAAAAATTATTCAAGGCTGAAATTGATTACAATACTTTGGTGGAAACTTTTTAAAATAATACCGGCTTATGGAAAATACTATAAAAGCACCTTTTTTTTTGGATGAGATATAGTTGATTAATAAGAAGTTAAACGACATGGATATGTTAGATCAATATTTTGATGATTAATTTGTGTATTGTACTTCATATACATTTATGATAAAGTTATAAAGAAAGCAATACCTGATGAAATTGTATACTTGTTGAAAAGTATATACCGGATGAGACCACGTACTCAGATAAAACAGCTACCGGACGTAAAAGATATACCTGAAGCTATACACTGAATAGAGAACCACCTGAAGAAAGACAGACCAGATCAAGGCATCGGAACTAATGATTAGCTCAAAGATAGACCAGATAAAGGCACTGGAACTTAGGACTAGCTCAAAGCTCATACCGGATTTCCACTTCTAGCATGTCCACCGGATCGTTAATATCCTTAGAACACATTTAAGGGTATGAATTTAAAGTTTTGCCATATGAAGACAAATAGGAGAAGACTGGAGTTCTACAATAGTAAAATAACATTTAATGATAGACAAAGAGTATTAAATACTGATGGAGCAAGACATACCACAAAGAGGAAACTGTCTTTCTATAAGTCAAAAAACCTATCATCAATAAAACTAAGAAAGAAAAGCTCATTTAATGCATGTAGACAAGAATACTTCGAACGTTTGCATGTTATCGTTGGAAGGCAACTATTTGTAGACGAAGATTTGAAGATTCAACTATAGAAGGCCAACAACAACATAACAGTGAACCAGAATAACAAAGCCTTCGAAAAAGAGTTGAGCAAAATACTTGTGAATTCATCTTTCTGCTCAACCTCGCAGAGACATTGCTTCATCAGATCAAGAGGATCAATCGGGTTTTCCATATACAACTTCTAACATGTTGTTTTAAATATTGTAGTTGAATTAACGATGCGATATGAGGACACACTAAAAAGCTTGTAGTATCAAGCATATGCTGTTGTTGTATTAGGAGGTTCAGTGTAGGCAATTGATAATTCCCAGCTGAGATGGGCTATTACAAAGTGTTGTCTAGCCAAAGTTTTCTAGTGAATCCTTCCTGCAAAGGAAGAAGGGGTGATGTAGAGTATTGAATCTCCGAACATCCAAAAAATATTGTAGTTTTTACCCTGCCACTTTTTACACGACAAACACACCGGGGTTAGATACCGGTCTTTTATATAACTGGTTTTAGGATATTAATTCTGCACTCTATTAAGTTATATTCTAATACCGGAAGTATCAAAACTGGAATTCTTTTCATTAACAACTGACAAGATCCACTAAAATAAATTTTAAAATATTTAGGTTTATTCACCCCCTCTAAACACCTATCGATCCCCAACAAGTGGTATCAGAGCGAGTTTTTCTTTGTTATCCATAAATTTTAATGCGTCCTTCTTGGTCCAAAGAAAATTATAATGATTGGAAAAGTTGTACAAGATGATGACATGTGGTATATCATCACATATGGACAAGGTGATGAAGGTCAACGCTACTTTCGGTATAGCTAATCTAGTTATACGAAGGAAATGATCAACCAAAGGAAATAAGCTTACTCTAGCATCCGGAAATTGAAAAATATCAAAATGAAGTCCGGAGAAACTCTTAAGGAGTTTAATGAATGGTTAAAAAGCTTACGCATTGAACTTGCGGGACTTTGGAAGGACTACACCAACCGGGAGATTGCTCTAAAGGTGATGAGAGCTCTACCAATAGAGTGTGATGTAGAGATGATACCAATGAGGGAATCCAAAGATCTTACAAGCTTGAGCTTATGATTTATTTACTGATTCCAAAGCCTATGAGTTCTAATTGGAAATCAGAAGTAAAGAAGAACCTTCTACATCCCAACCATCAGAGCAATTGCCATGACAACCCCAACTCTAACAACAACTCATGAGGAATTAGCATGCAAGAAGTCTGCAGAGTAGATAACTAATGAAGTCATGTATTATTTTGTTAAAAAAATATGGAAAATTTGTGCGTAAAATTATTCTAAGTTTACTCAACCCCAAAATAGAAAGGACCATACGAAAGATGGTCAACCATGTTTTATCAGTGGCAAACTAGGCAATTTTATTGCTGATTGTAATAGGCCCGAGAAGGAAGATGGCAAGAAGATAAGTGAGAGAAGAAATCTAAGAATGAATTAACTCATTTAGAAAGAAGAAAGGACGAAAAGCTTTGGTAGCCGAAAAAAGTTCAAGTGGATAGATACAGATTCTGAGTATTGCAGCTCAGAAACAACTTCAAGTGAGAGTGATGATGAAGTAAAATGTCTAATGACAAATACTGAACCAGATGATGAGGTATTTAATTTCAGTTCTAGTGAATTTACATGAGATCATCTTATTAATGCATTATATGACATGGTAAATGAGTACAGAAGCTGGCGAATTATTCGTGGAAGTGAAAACAAGAAATGGAAGCTCTATAAATAAAACAAAATTCAAGAACTAATTTAGTTCAATGTGTAATTTATTTTATTTTATTATAAGCTAAGATCTTAAATGATCGAATTGCATAAAAGAATTAGAAGAAATTAAATCCAATGAAGCGTGTTAAATAAAATATATAATCATTGAACACATTAATGCTCAAATGGTAATTACAATCCAAACTCGAAAAAAAAAAAATTTTAGTTGTGACTGGTTGGTAGCTAGCCCGCCAACCCGTGGCGGGGTGGGATGGAACATACCTTTAGGAGCCCGCTAGATTTGCGGACCGGCCGTCCCGCACCGTCTAAATGCGGTCCACGGAGGGGCGGGGCGGGGCGGGCCTGTTTGACTATATGTGACAATGGTTTTCTAGTAAAATTTTCAAGCACATGTGCACAGTTAAAAAATAATTATGGTTCTGTCTTGCTAACCAGAATTAGGGAATTAAATACATGTAGAATAAACTGGAAAAATGAATATTTATCTTATCCTACATTTGCTAATAGTGATAAGCATTGGTTATGGAACAAATGACTTGGTCACCTGAAATTCAAATCACTCACCAATCTGAGCATGATTCAGTAACCAATGCCCAAAATTGATTTTGTTAAAGAAAAGATCTGTATAGCCTGTCAGTTAGGGAAGCCAATACGATCTTCTTTAAAACAAGAACTGTAAATCTTCCACCAAGTGCTTAAATTTACTGCATATGGGTTTCTTTGATCCTATATTAGTAAAGAGCTTAGTGATACTCTTGTGATAGTATATGATACTCACTAAACACATGGGTGATATTTCTACCGTTCAAAGATGCTACCAGTAACCATCTTATAAAAATTTAAAACATTTGCAAAATGATAAATCTATTGTGATAGATAGGATAAGATGTGAAAGAGGGAATGAGTTTTTAAACAAAAACATTTCAAAAAAAACCTCTCATCCTATCTAGATGATCAAGGAATTAAGCATGAGCTATCTGCTACAAGATCCCCTCAGCAAAATGGAGTTGCTGGAAGAAGGAATATAACTTTAAAGAAAGCAGTCAGAACTATGATACCTGAACAACGAAAAGAAAATAGAAGAACCTGTACGAGGAGTTCTTTGTGGCTTCCCAACAATCAATGTTGGATTCAATGCTGGTAATGGAGGATGGCAAGCTCGGGAGAGAGTATACATCACCCTCTCCGAAGCAGGAATGTGGGCATAACTGATCCGGAAATGGTGAGAGTAATGGTGCAAGAATTGTATGGTTGGCTTTGAGACTGATATGTCGCCCATAATTTCATAAACCTTACCCAGAGATAGTTGAGACTAGCGCACATTCACATGGACGGTAATACGTATCATTGGTTTCAGTGGTTACGTTCGAAGGTGCCGAACATCACGTGGGGAAGGTTTGCAGAAGAGCTGATCAAACGTTATGGCGGAAGGAGACAAGCCAATCCTTTCTTCATTCTAGCGTCGCTAAAACAAGGCAACCTCACTCTAGATGCTTACATTGAACAGTTTGAGGTTCTATTGGCTCAGGTGGGCAATCTGCCTGAGGACCAGTGCTTAGGATACTTCTTGAGTGGATTGCGTGAAGAGATTAGCAGAAAAATCGGAATTCATGAGCCTAGGACCATCATGCGAGCGATGGATTTAGCGAGGGCTATTGATGAGGAAATAAATGGGTACTGGGGGACGTATAGAACTGGACAGATGATGGGGAGTGCATCAAAGAGCTATAGAACAACGTCTTTTAACGAACGTATTGATAGGTCAGGGGGAATACAGTGGGACAGGAGTCGAACACAACCATTGAACAACATTACTAATCGAAGGGAACCACCTAGTTACACCCAGGACCGAAGGAGTGCTAATAATTCATCGACAACCGTACAAAAGTCAGACGGGAGTAGTAATGTGGGGGGACAGGAGGGAAGACACAGTGGAGCAAAGAGGGAGAGTAAGATTGTGTCCCAACAAGAATTTCAAAGAAGGAAAGAAAAGGGATTATGTTTTCGATGTGGGGAGGCATACTCTCCGCTGCACAAATGCGCTTTCAAATTGCTACAAGTGGCAGTGGTTGAAGAGGGAGGAGAAACTGAGGAGGAACAAGAAGAATATCAAACCACCGAGGAGGATAAGGAAAACAGGAGCAACGATTATGGGATGGTAGAGCTTCCCTTGTTTTCAATTAGCGGCATGTCACAGCCACAGACAATGAAGCTCAGAGGTAAAGTTCAGAACACAGTAGCAGTGATCATGATTGACAGTGGCGCAAGTCACAATTTCGTTTCGCGGAAGTTGATAGAGACATTGGGGATCGGAATTGATGAAGCAGTGCAGTTTGGGGTATGTTTGGGCGATGGAACTAAAGTCCAGTGTCAGGGCATCTGCAAAGGGTTGGAAATTCAGATGGGGACATACAAAACTGTAATAACAGGCCACCTATTTGAGTTAGGAGGGGTGGAGTTAATACTTGGGGTAGAGTGGCTAAGAACATTGGGAGAAGTGTTGGTGGATTGGAACAAAATGGAGATGAAGTTTAGTGAGGATGGACAGCAGGTAAAGTTAACAGGAGACCCTACATTACAAAGATCTATCCTTTCTCTCAAATCGATCGGAAAAGTAACAGAGGTGGACTTTTCAGCAGCAATATTAACAATGGAGAGAATTACACTGGGAGAAGGGACAGAAGGCATAAAGCAGCAGTACCCTTCAGCAATCCAAGAGGTGCTAAATAATTTCAGAAATGTTTTTGATAAACCCCATGGATTACCTCCCCATCGCATACAAGATCATAGCATTATGATAAAGGAGGGACAAGGACCAGTGCAAGTCAGACCCTATAGATACGCACACAGACAAAAAAAACGAAATAGAAAAATTGGTCACAGAAATGCTGACTGCGGGGGTGATACAACCGAGCACTAGCCCATACTCAAGTCCAGTTATTCTAGTCAAAAAGAAGGACGGTAGCTGGAGATTTTGTGTCGACTACCGAGCCCTCAACGACGTGACTGTGTCGGACAAGTACCCTATACCGGTGGTGGATGAGCTATTGGATGAATTACACGGATCAAAGTGGTTCTCCAAACTGGATTTAAGAGCAGGGTACCATCAGATTAGAGTCAAGAGGGAAGATGTGGAGAAAACAGCCTTTCGAACACACTTGGGGCATTACGAATTTCTCGTAATGCCGTTCGGATTGAAGAATGCGCCCTCAACATTCCAAGCTATAATGAACGATGTACTTCGACCCTACCTCAGGAAATTTGTATTAGTATTCTTTGATGATATACTCATATTCAGCAAGAGTGTGGATGAACATGCTAAGCATCTTCAGATTTTGTTGCAAATCTTACAAGACAACAGGCTAGCTGTCAACGAGAAGAAGTGCGGGTTCACATTAGAAGAAATAGAGTATCTGGGACATGTTGTATCAGGGGCCGGGGTTGTAGTGGATAAGAAAAAGGTTGAAAGTGTTGAAGCATGGCCTATCCCAAGCAATATCAAAGGGGTGAGGGGATTCTTGGGCCTATCCGGGTATTACAGGAAATTCATCAAGGATTATGAGAAGAAGGCGAAACCCCTCACAGAACTATTAAAAAAGGGGGTGTTTAAATGGAATCCGGAAGCAAATGCTGCCTTTGAAGAACTTAAGAGAAGTCTCACGACAGCACCGGTTTTAAAACTGCCCAATTTTGAGGAGGAATTTGTAGTAGAGTGTGATGCTTCAGGTAGGGGTATTGGAGCAGTATTAACTCAGACAGGGAGGCCCATTGCTTTTTACAGTAAAGCATTGGCAGACAGGGCACTTAGCAAATCCACGTACGAGAAAGAATTAATGGCATTAGTATTAGCCGTCAGGCATTGGAGACCGTACTTAATTGGCAGAAGGTTTGTAGTGCTGACGGATCACAAATCCCTCAAAGAACTCTTGCACCAAAGGATCACTACTCCAGACCAACAACAATGGATAGCTAAACTCATGGGGTATGAGTTTGAGATTAAGTACAAGGCAGGAATACTTAATGGAGCAGCAGATGCTCTCTCCAGGTGCAGCGATACATCACTGGGCAGTGTCTCTATTCCACAGTGGCAAGACATAGATGAGATAAAAGCAGCAGTACATTTGGATCCAGCTTTGCTAGAGATAATTTCCAAATTAAACAAAGGAGAGCTAGTAAACTCACAATATACCATGCCCCATGGCGTATTGTTGCATAAAAACCGGCTAGTATTACCAGCCCAGTCGAAGTGGATCCACAGAATTCTGGAGGAAGGACACGGATCAGTAGAGGGGGGACACGCAGGGGCCTTTCGAACATTGAAACGAATTTCACAGGGCTTCTATTGGAGAGGGATGAAAAGGGACATATATCAGTTTGTAGCGGAGTGCCTAGTATGTCAGAAACAGAAATATCAAACCATGAAACCAGCTGGACTCCTACAGCCCTTACCGATTCCAGAACAAATATGGGAGGATGTATCGATGGATTTTATAACAGGGTTACCCAAATCACAAGGATTCGAAGTGCTTTTCGTGGTGGTTGACAGGTTATCCAAATATGGACACTTCATTTTACCGAAGCATCCATATACAGCACAAGCAGTGGCAGGAAAATTCATAAAAGAGGTGGTACGGTTGCATGGAATTCCCAGATCAATAGTCAGCGACAGGGACCCTATTTTCACGAGTGTTTTTTGGAAAGAATTCTTCAGGTTACAGGGAACTAAATTAGCAATGAGTTTGGCATACCATCCGGAGTCGGATGGCCAAACGGAAGTACTAAATCGGTGTACAGAAACGTACCTCCGTTGCTTTGTCTCCGAGCAGCCACGCAATTGGAGTTCTTGGGTTCACTGGGCCGAGTATTGGTATAATACGGCTTACCAGTCGGCAGCGGGAATGAGTCCCTTTGAGGCAGTGTATGGTCGCAAACCCCCAGTGATTAGCAGATTTTTACCGGCGGAATCCAACGTAGCCGCAGTAGCAAGAGAATTGAAGGATAGAGATGAAGCTCTTAAACAACTCAGATACAACCTGGAGAGAGCTCAGCAGCGCATGATTCGAAGTGCAAATATACACAGGATGGATGTGGAATATGCAGTGGGAGAGAAAGTATTTCTTAAGCTGAGACCACACCGGCAGCAATCGGTTTGCTCCAGAATATTTCAGAAGTTGGCTCCAAAATATTTTGGACCATTTGAGGTGATCAAAAGAGTGGGAAAAGTGGCGTATCAACTACAACTTCCAGAGGGGTCGAGAGTACACCCGGTATTTCATGTATCACAGCTTAAGAAAGTAGTGGGCAAACATGGACAAGAGAAAGGAGTACCAGTGGGGTTGGAACAAGATCTTATCTTTAGTTATGAACCTCTCAAAATACTTGCACATCGGCAGAAGAAACAAGCTAGAACAATGATACAGCAAGTCTTGGTGCAGTGGAAGGGCAAGCCGGCAGCAGAGGCCACGTGGGAAGAGGAGGCGGATTTCAGAGCACAATTTCCAGATACAAGCCTTGAGGACAAGGCTTCTTTGGGAGGGGAGGCTATTGATAGCAACTTAATAATAAACAGGCCCAGGCCCATAGTTACACATGTATATGCTAGAAGGCCCAAGGCCCAAGCTAAAGAGTAGACGTAGTATAAGTAGATAGTTAGCGGGAGAGGGAAGCATTCATTCATTAGTAGAACAGTTATACATCTAGCAGGGCTAGAGGACAGGATCATTCCTGGGTTGAGTCATCGTCTCTGTAATTCTTTCGCATTTCCTGTAATTTCATCAATAAAATTCCTCACCTTCTCTGTCAATTGTGTGATCTCGAGTTAGTTACGAGCAATAGCGTAACAGTCAGATTCACAAAAAGTGTGGAATGTTAGCAAATTTGGAGAATCTTGCATGCTTGTTCTGTTATTATGTTGGCTGGGGTTAGTGGGGAGTATACTAGACAGGTATTATCGAATAGCACCTAATTCATTAACTATCACAATATTCACATGGCACCCGTTGTTGCTAAGAGACCATGTTTTGACTTGGCAAGACATGGGAAAATTGTTTCATACACAATTTTATCGAACTGGACTCGAAGTGTGTCTTGATGATCTATCCAAGAAATTAGTTGCTCTGGCAAAGCTACGGACCAATGATCATGCATATGCCCCTACTTAAAGAAATCCAAGTGAATTCGAAAAGAGAAACAATAACCTCCCTATCAAGGATATGTAATACAGTTTTTTATGTTTCAAACGAGATGAAATATTAGAATGGATATTCTCATTTGACACGTTACCAAGTAAAAGAATGGAATACGATTGGAAATGTCCATTGCATCTATTCTAATTTTGTGGCTAGTAAGTTGAGGCTGACTACACTTAAGTGATATAGAAACAACAGTAGTATTGAATTTAAAGAATTAGAGATTGAGGTTATATATTTGGAAGTTACAAACTGAAGTAAAATTTATATATGAATTAATTAAAAATGTAATTAGAATGAATAGGCTCAATTAAAATAGAAGTTAGCCGAGTTATAAGATGTTACTTCTAATCAAGTATTTTCCATCTAAGCCCTTCCATTTATCTGACTATGAATTTTCCGGCATATTGGCAGCAATAATACATTATAGATTCACAGAACTTGTAAACTCCCATCACGTTTTTTGAAATTCATGATTAGGAAAAATATCTGGAAATTTATCAAACTTTTACATCATACTGCAGTTTTTCCCCACATCATGTTCAAACTTCGATAAAGCCCTTGCTTCCTTGTACTGATTGATTTGCCGCCCATTTAGACAAATTCAACGAATGTAGTTCTCTTTTCCATTGAGGTCATGATATGAAAAGCTAGAACTCGAGCACAGCCGATAGCCAAGTGGCAAATTAAATTTACTAAAGTAGTGACAACTGCTCAAAACTCATTCTTGCTGATCCGTCGAATCATTCTGACCAAATCTTAAGACCAAGTAATTCAGTAATGAGTACAATCAACTTGGGCACAAAACAATTCTTCTGAGTGGCTCGAAAACTGTCCACCGGTTTGAAACTTTACCTACCAAACTTTCAATCACTGTATTTATTCTTCTTTCTTCTACTATCATCCCAACTCTTTTCTAGAACTTCGATGAGATCTACCCAGAGAATCATTGCTTCTGTGTTTGTGGTCCTCTGCACGCTTTCGGCTGCCACTCTTGTCGCGAGATGAACCCTTTCTTTTCCTTTTTGAATTTGAGTGATATCTGTCCCGATACTTGCGGGATGTATCAGATGTGTCAGTTTCTGGACTCCTGCTTCTGCTGTTTCTATTCCTTTGACTACCCCTAGAGTGTTTTCTGCACTTTCCATCTTCTGATAAGCTGTTGCTGCCCCGACTGATATGTTTCACAGTGTCCAGAGTCCTATCTTCACGATAAATATCTTCAAACCTACTTTCTTTGTTCATATCTCCAATAGGACGCCGATCTCTCTCTTTACTTTCTGTTACAAATGGACCTGCCAAACTTGAAATGGTATTTGGCATATTAGAGTATAATTTCTCTGTTGATGGCAAATCTAAATCGCCAGTTTGTTTCAGGGCATTAACACTCTTCTTCTCAACAGGTCTAGTCCCGGCTTTAGTCACGGATTGCGGTAAATCAGGAGGAACCTCTAAACCTAGTTCTCTTCCCAACGACTCTAAGAAGTCTCCAGCAATTAAATGATTTAGAGTTGTGGTTGCAGCTTCAGTAATCTTTTTCCTGTCTTCCACTTTACCGGCCATGGTATTTTCCACCTCCTCATCTGAATCATCAGAAAATATCGCCTACAAAAGGATGAATATTGACATCACCAACCACACACAATAACAATACAACCACATGAGTTGTATCAATGAACAAAAAATTAAACACAGGTTCTTATTTGTACAAATAGAACATACCTTGTATAGATCCACGGGCCTCTCAACATTTCCAGCTTCCACTTCATTCTCATTTTTCATCTCCGGTGTTTCTAGGTTTTGCATTTCATTGGAACCTTGAGGAACTAAAGATGGTGCTGGTTTTGCTGCAACATGTTCTTCAGCAGTCACCGTTCCAGTGAAATTCGGCATGCCAATTAGTGTGTCCATTTTGCTCCTCATACGTGGAGCAGCGGGTGGCTGTGATATGAAACATATTAATGTTTTTATTGCAGTCTAGCATGTCACCAAAAACAAAATATTTGGTGAATATACAAGTTTTGTAACATGAACAAGAGGAGATTGTGTACTGTTGTGTGCTAGAATTGAATGAGATTTGGCGAGAATCTTAAAACTAAATAGTAAATTTCAAACAAGGCACACGTTCGACTTATAAAGATTGATTGGGGAGAAGATATTCCATATTATTTTTTAAAATTCACGCTAGAAAGTCACACAACCATAAAGTGCAAACCGTCATATTTTAATTCAAATTTCCTCGTTTCTTTTTAAAGCGTGTCAGTAACAGGGCTATGAACACAGTGCAGTCACCAAAAAAATTCTCTAATAAACACTTGAGATATTTTTCATAATTATTAATGAGATATAAATATTGTCTAAATCTTTAATATAACATGTTAGAAGCTAGGATTGCTCACTGGAAATACTAAGAACAGGAATAGTGAAAATGTAAAAATTATTTGACCAACGCTCACATTTGACATAATGTTTCTTCACTACATTTTTACAGTCAATAATCTGACATAACAACAACTCGGAAAGGCAGATAGATATAGGGGCGGACTCATAATGAGAATGTAGTCTAAAGATAGAAGTAAATGGAAGCATAACAAGACTGTTCAAGCTAAACACGACCATTCTCGAATAAGAAGCGATATGAATAACATTTATATTTGACTCACATAGGGATACAGGATATGATAATTAACAATTAGGAAACAAGTTCAACTCATATAAGAAATAAGTATTTTAAAAAAGTTCTTGATACAGATTCTTAATCATTAAAACCAAGGTGTACACTCAGAAAAAGTAGGATTCATTCCTAATCAAATTAGTATTATTAATCTGGATCTCTATTCCAGCTTCTGTATTCCAAATTAACATAGGATATCACGTCTATTAATCACATTATATGAATCCATAAGCAAGACGTAGAGAAATGTGCTATTTTACGCTAAACAGCAAAAAAAGATGAAGCACTGTAACAGTAATCTGTAAGTTAAAACGCAAAACATTGGCACACTTCGGAGACTTCTTACAAACTTTCTTCTCAAGCATGTTATCACGGATGTAAAACAACGAAAGAAAGCAATGCTTTTGTGTGTAGACAACAATGATTATGGAAAAGACAATTTTCAGATATTTTAGGAGTATTTTGGATATTTGTTAACCTCAAAACCACTGTCGTGCCAGATAAGCATTAAATTAAGCATGTATGTGAGCCCCCAATGGCATGCTAATGCATGTTTCGTACCCCAAGATATTAAGGTATTCCCTTTTTATGTATGATTGAGTGGCAAACTAAAGCAATCACATAAAAGTGATTAGTGGCAAAAGACTCACCATTCACAACTAATGAATACTCATGTTAATCACATATCAGATAATCTTCAGTAACCAAAAAAAATATGCATTATGTTTTTTGTTCAGTTTCATTACAGTTCTTCAAAAAATTGATGTAAGATAACTTTTGTTTCTCAAACCAAGCTACAGGTGCCTGATATTTGGGCTTGTACAGTTGCCAAGCACCCCTGTTTCCGTGAACATGTTTTGAGTATTTCAGGCGAGTATTTCTGAGAATCTGTATAGTTAGGGAACTTGGTAAGTGAGGACATGGAACTCAAAAGTCAGCATGCCTTAAAATTGACAGTTTCAGAGGCAATTTTATGTTTTGTTCCGAAGAAGTAGATGCACACTCAGATGCATTGTCAGAGCCTACCTCTAGATAGAGAAAATTTAGATATTAGGCAAAGTTAATATTGTCCTGCTTATTTTTCCTGTTATGTTCCACAGAAGCTTAAACTGGCACTTCGACAAAGTTTTAAAAAATTATAGATGAGAAATCCCATCTAATCATCGTCTCCATTCACAAATAAAACTTCTAAGATAAAGAGTTGTGATAAAAATTGTCACGAATGGTGACACATTTCTTCAATTTTGGTTTCCAGTCGGGTTGAGGCGTCACAGAATTAGTCAAACAATCTTTCTGGAATACTATGCAATGCAAAGTTCTACCCTTGCCAAACAGTCGCTTAGTCAAACAATGGCCCTTCTAGAAACAGTTCAAAGCCAAGTTCTACCGTTGTTTAGCATTCAGACGCAAGAAACAAGGAAAATATGAAAAAGAATTTAAAAATTAACTCATGTATCTCAGATTTCAAAGAGTGGCCAATCTACCACTATCACCATAGTTGGGCTAATTGGCTAACAAATCAATCTCTCTCTCTCCCTTTCAACCCCCATCTGTACCATGAACCTGCCATCAACATAGCATCAAAAGAGTACAGAACAGCAGATGATAATTTCGATGTCCAAAAAACTTTACAAATCCTCCTTGTCGTAATCTGAATAGATTAAATGCATGTGGCATCCTTTCTATCACAACACGGAGAATGCCATGACAAGCTACACTACTAGTCCAAGAAACAACTTGTCGAAAGGGGAAAAAAAAAGAGCAGACATCCATATACCAGTCAGAATTTGTAATGGTTTAACATCACCAGCTATGAAAGAAAAAACTAGAAGGAATTATTTCAACGTCACCGCTAATGAACGGAAAAACTAACAGAGGAATTGTTGGGAGAAAAATATTGCATGCACTACCTTTCCCATGTAAGGATCAACTAAATCAAAGCGCTTGCAAAGAATTGGTGCTGGTCTCCATTGAAACTCTTCCCTCTTAGGATACATTGACTTGGTTATTAGCTCTTCATCTTGCTTAGTTTTATCACCTTTTTCACCCTGAGCAACAATTTAATAAAATAACCACCAGGGCCCACAGTTTCAGTATCAAAACAAAACCCACATTGCCTTGAATATACCTGCACTCCACCAGAAGTAAACTGTAGCCCTGCATTGGCAGCCAAATCTGATAGCAACTGACTAGCTGCCTGGTTTTCCTTTCCAGTCTTCCCTTTATTCATGGCCTCTGCTGCATCTTCAAATTCTAATCTTTCACGAGCGCGAGCAGCTTCAGACATTTTACTGGATCCACAAAAATCTTTAGTGCGAAGACCTCCTTCGTACTTCTCCTTCAGGAACTGTTCAAATCTTATTTGCTTTGCAGGATCATCACTAAAAGGTTTTCTGCTTTGAGGTTCTTCACTCTAGCAGAGAATCAAACACATAAAGAATTGTTTAATACTGCTTTCAAGCAGATGTAAAATTAAAATTATGTTGTTTAATATTCATTGAAGAAAAATAATAAACCATGTTTCAGAAATCATATAGTAAAAATTCTACTAGATTTGTGCAACCATTCTTGCTACTCACAAGTGATGAAGGTTGGATGAATGTATCTGAAAGTTTAAATTGGACAGTAACAGAACCAGCTGCAGCAAATATAGAACTTGAATCATTTGACTTTCTATCTAGAGGCTTTTCACCCAGAATTTTCCCCCGACTTTCGGCCGTTAGCTTCTCTACATCGTTAAATACTTTGAATTCCCCTAGTTTGGATTTTTCTGCAAGCTTCTGATGCTGTTCCCACAATTTCCTAGCATAAAAGTCACAGCCATTTCCTCCACTTAGAAAGGCAAACATTGGGTTCAACTGATTCTTCTCCCTAGAGAGATCCTCAAATAATTTGCCACAACGTGCCACTAAAGTAGCCATCCCTTCAATCAGAACCTTAAGATTGTTATCCTCCGGAGGAGGAACCTCAGGAGGTGAGATCTTAGCAACCCTGTCATCACATCCAAGACCAGCAGGAAACTTGTGGTGGGGAAGAAAATCCTTGGGAATTTCTGGAGGCTCAAATCTGCATAAACCAAAAGTATTGGGTAACCGTCCACAAGGTAAAACGCATCATCAATATTAAATACAAATTTTATAACACTAGAAAAAATAATTGCAGTCATCCCTGATGAGTTATAGAGTTCTCCATACCAAAAGGTATCCATACTGTTGAAGAGTTAAGAGTAAAAGAGTGACTAGAAGTTAGAGATAGTGTAGGACTCTAGATAAAGCAGGTTTCTTGATCAACATGTATATATATTTGCAGTAAGAAGATTGCCGGTGCTAAATTAATATCAAGACTTTATTATCTCGAAGACAATTATCCATGGGCAACCCCGTTGACAGCTACTCTTCTAATCCCAGAAAACATCAAATAATTCTCCAACATGGTCGATTAGGACATCCAAGGTTTCTTTATTTGAAGTGCTTATGTCCTTTATTTCCAAATAAGATGAGTTTCATTGTAAAATATGTCAGAAACACACTCGTGCAACTTTTTCTCCTAGTTTGATAAACCTTCAAAACCATTTGCTTGAATTCAGTGGTATTTGGGGCCCTTCTAGAGCGAGCTTGTACTTTTCGTAAAAGTTGGATACATCTTTTAAAGGAAAATCTGAAGCATCACAAGTGTTTCAAAGATTTTTATTGCATAATAAAGTTGCAATTTAATGCCAACAGTAAAAAATACGAACTAATAATGGAACTGAATATCTTTCTAGGAGTAATAATGGAATTGAACGTTTCAATTCAGCACTTAACGATCTTTTGGGTGAAAAAGGACTTGTTCATCAAAGCTCGTGTATTATCACCCCACAACAAAATGGAATTTCAGAGCGAAAAAATTGCCATCTCCTGGAGGTTTCACGAGCCCTTTTCATGTACCCAAGCATTTTCTGAGTGACGTTGTTTCAACAGCTTGTTTTTATAAATCAAATGTCAACTCGTGATTTTAAACTTTAAACTATAATTGAGTTTGAATCTGTAACAGGTAGAGCCCCATTTATTTATGAAATTACATTTCATTGTAAATTTTACCTCATCATGTTTAATACAAGATGCGATCATTATTAACACAAAAGCAATTGTTGGCATAACTGGAAATTCTTGTTTAACACCCCAATCAAGTTCCTCACAAGATCTAAAATTCTCAAGTTCGCAGAATAAGTTCTTTGCAAAAATACCTCTCTGGTTGGCCGTCAGCGTTTGATGCAACCTTAAAACCAGGAAGAACATCAGTTTCCTTATCTAAAATTTTCAATTTCTTTGTATCTACAATCTTCAAATTATCCACATTCATGCTTCTGGAAGGTTCTTCTATTTCTTGCACATAGGTGTCTTCAAAATCATAAACTGTTCACAGATATTATATGCACATATTAGTGATAAATGGTGACGCATAGTTTGAACAAACTGTAAACGTACATATACTGATGTTTGCCTGCGTCATGTATCAGGAATTGGACAATATTGCAGAACATAAACCACATTGCCACAACAAAGGTCATCAAAAGACATTCGAATAAGCTCATTTTGCTTCAATTTCATGGAATTTTTTGAATTAAACAAAAACTGGGATATCCTTAATCAAATTTAACAAATAAAAACCACTTGACTACCCCTATGAGTTGCAAATGGTCCACAGAGACTTTTGAGCAATAGTCCGCCAAAAGCCCAAATGCAGAAAAAAATCTGCCCATTCTTGTTGGATATAAAAATCAACTTGAAACAATTGCTAACCTGAATCATAAATATCTTCATCTTCTGCATCTAAATCTTCAAGAGCACCAATGCCAAAACCAGGAGCAGCTTTTCCTGGTAATTCATTCTAGCTATAATTAGATGAAGCCCACAGAACAGAATGTCACAAAATTTGTGGAGGTTGACAAAATCCTAAGATAAATATGTTCACAGTTCCAGTGAAAGATCATACGTTTCATGGAATGAGGCCTCCGTTGATCCATCTCAAGTTTACCAGAATATCGTAGCCTTTTCTTTTCTAAACCAAAATAAGAAAAGAAACAATTAACCTCTGGAGGACACACGAAAACGTAAGTTGAATAAAATACTATTTCAGCATGTATCATACCTCTGAACTCAGGAGCTTGCCTGAATGGATCATAACCTAAACCATACAAATCCTGCTTGGGGTTTAACACATACTCCTGGGAAAAGTAATTCCTAATTAACCTAATTAACCAATCTGAGGCAACGGTTGCAACATTAAAACATGAGTAATGCGTCCAACAATTCTAATTATATCATGAAGCCAAAAACCACAACTATTCATGCTTAAAACTATGTAGTAATCTATCTCCCAATATCCCCAGTATGAAACAGTTATCACCATCACTTTCCACCAACGCAATAATTAGAATTCCACCAAGAAAACCATGAAGTGCAGCAGCAAATGCTGAAATTCGGTTTCAAAGAGCCCAAGTTCCAATGGTGTCTAGTGATTAAAAGAGGGAGATCGTCAAAGCATGTAATCACAGATAAGCACATTACAGAACAACTTTGATATAATTCTATCACCGCACAAAACAAAACTAGCGCCTCATGTAAAGTCTGAATGATGATGTCCAATATTGAGCCTTGAATATACTCCATTGTTAGGTATTTACATATACATTGAGGCTAAATAGTCGAAAGAGTGGAATTATTGTGGGCTCAGATAAATTGGGCCTAATAGTTGCTCGGGGACGACTAGCATCACGTTTATTTTTTTAGATCGTGTGCTACTTGAGCTAGGGTAAGCTAGATTCAAGAAAGTTGTACAACGATTTTATTTCAGACTTTGGTATCAATTTATTATATCTTCAATTCTCTTATGTGCTATGGGAGGATAAACTCGTCCTACCTGTCGGATCAGTCAATCAGAGGATGAGATAACAATCATGGATCAATGCTAAATATGATGCACTGGAAACACCGGTACATCGATTAGACAAACAAGAACGTGGACGTAGCAAAGGCTACAGATATTGAAAGCAAAGGTGGAAGAAATGGCGGCTACTTAGCTGAGGCTGTAAAGGAGGAAAGTAGGAAACAATTATCGGAAGAATCAACATATCTACATTTGACGACTTGGTGACACGTCCCGTGAAAAGAACCACTTGGTGGAAAATGAAACGAACGGAGACGACACAGCAAAAACAAAGAGGAGGTGAAACAAGTTACCGAACAAATAGAGCTGCCAGGAACTGAATGACATGACCATAGTTGTCAAACGTGTGAGGCGCAAAAAAGCGACCTGGGGCTTAAGCACAAAGCGAAGCGCACAATTCAGGGAAAAAAAGCATATTAAAGAAAATAATGTAAAAATAAAAATAAAATAAAAAGTCTTTTAAAATGTGACAGATGGAATATCAAATATCAAAATAATCATCGACGTCATCTCCATCTTCATTTTCCAAGTCTAGTTCTTCGGCTCCATTGCTTGATTTGTATCCATCGGTTCTTTTTTTCACTTACAGCATCAAGGATGATCTATTCTTCATCTAAAAGACTAGCTCGAGCTAAAGATTGTTTTTGCTTTGTTGAAGCAGATGATGATGCTCTTTTTTGAAATAGATGTATATCGAGATCGAAAACCATACGCTCTTTCACCAACCCCAGCCGCTCGTGCTACATCACTCCAAAGCAAATCATCATCTCCATAGACATCATCATCATCATTATCAATATCACTATCATCCCTTTTCAACCATTCATTACTACCATGTATATCTACAAAGAAGTAGGATCGATACTATCTATCAGTGCATATATTCGTCTCAAAGCTCTGTCGTACTTGATATAAACAACCTAACACATAGAGTAAACATCTATCTATCATAGAGCAAAAACTGATACTAGAATATGTAAACGCTCAAGGTAAACATAGTTGTGCCAAAGCTCAGGGTAAAAATTGATGCGTGAAAATGGTCTTGGCAAGATCTCTCATGATTCCTATTTGTGGAAAAATGAAAAGACTATCTTCTATTTCTAGAGGATAATTATCCTATATTTTGTTACCTTGTTGTAGTGTGTATTTTAGGGAACAATATATCCTAGTTCTAGAATTGGGTTTGTTAAATTGTATATATTCCGTCTATGTTTTTCATGTAAGTAAGAAATAAAAGTTCTTCCTTCAAATCGTGTTCATCTTTTTCTTCAACATGGTATCAGAGCAATAGGCCGTAAGTTTGCGATCCAGAAAGTGCGTCGCGCGACTCTGTCTACAAGCTGTCATCTGTGGACGACCAAGTCTGCTGCCGAAGAGCACCGTGTTCGTCTGCGTAGCGGGGCGATTTTCGCTGTGAACCTAAGGCGTCACCAGGATGTCTGAATTTAAGGACAATACCACTCGGGTTCCAGACCAGAAGCTCCCTGAAGTGTATACCGTGAGCCCAAATGGGCTGGAAAACTCCCCAGTTCATATTACCATTCATAAATTGAATGGTAAGAATTTTTTAGAATGGGCACAGTCCATCAAATTGATTATCGAAGGTAAAGGAAGGCTAGGATACTTAACTGGAGACACCCGAGAGCCAGAGAGAGGTGATCCGAAGTGGAGTTCATGGAAATCAGAGAACTCAATGGTTATGGCATGGCTCATCAACTCCATGGAACCATCTATCGGGGGACGTATTTGTTTCTGCCCACTGCGAAAGACGTATGGGAAGCTGTGAGGGAGACATATTCTGATCTAGAGAATTCCTCACAGATCTTTGATCTTAAGACCCGGTTGTGGAATTCTAAACAGGGAGAAAAGAACGTGATTGAGTACTACAATGAAATGCGAACACTATGGCAGGAACTCGACCTGTGTTACGAAGATGACTGGGAGTGCAAGAACGACAACATTAAGTATCATAAACGCATGGAAACTGATCGAGTCTTTGTGTTTTTGGCTGGTCTCAATCGAGAATTGGACGAAGTCCGGGGCAGAATCCTGGGGAGGATGCCACTGCCATCCCTTGGAGAGGTATTCGCAGAAGTACGGCGAGAGGAAGGCCGAAGACGTGTTATGCTAAAAGAAAAGCCTCCAACGGTTCCTGAAACGTCAGCCTTGGTGTCTAGAAATCCTGGTAAATTTCTCAACACTCAGCCTCGCTCAGGTATGAAAGGGGAAGGCGTTAAGTGTGAACACTGCAGCAAGCCAAATCACACCAAGGAGACCTGCTGGGACTTGCATGGAAAACCACCAAATTGGAAGCCAAGATTTCCCAAGCCAAAGGGCCGTGAACCTAGAGCTAACCAATCTGGAGTTGAGGAAGAAGCTGGAGCCTTTCCAAACACATGGTGTTATTCATCAAAGCTCATGTGTCCAAACTCCCCAACAAAATGGTGTAGCCGAAAGGAAAAATCGTCATCTTCTCGAAGTGGATAGATCCCTTATGTTCACCACTAGCGTACCCAAATACCTGTGGGGAGAAGCCATTCTAACAGCCACTTATCTCATTAATAGAATGCCTTCGAGAATCTTGAACTTCAAATCACCCAGTCTGTTATTTCATGAGTGCTTTCCTACCTCCCACTTAACTTCTGAGTTACAGCCTCGTGTTTTTGGATGTACTGTCTTTGTTCACAAACATGATAGAGATAAGTTGGAACCCCGAGCTGTAAAGTGTGTGTTTGTTGGTTACTCACCCTCACAGAAGGGGTATAAGTGTTTTGATCCCCAAACTAGGCGGTGCTTTGTTACCATGGATGCTATTTTTTTTGAGTCTGAACCCTATTTTTCTCGGGGGCAGAACCTCCTTGAGGACTCGTTTCCACAATCTGGTCCCCAACAGCCTAATAGGTCTGAAGTCCTTGTTGATCTCAACACTAGTCTTGAACCCACGACAGTAGAGCAAGGATACATACCTGAAAAAGGCACAGGGAAAATGTTCGATCATCTCTATGTGAGAAGAAATACTCAAAGGAGGACAGACCCCTTGACTCCACACGACCATGATTCAGAACCAAGAAACGAGCCTGTTGTTCCAGCTGCTCTTAGTCCAGGTATTGAATCTAATTTACTACTGCACAATACAAAGCCTCACAATGATATTCCCATTGCTCTGAGAAAAGGGACGAGATCATGCACTCAACATCCCCTGTCTAACCACATTTCTTACCACAATATCACTAAATCCTACTCTGGCTTCATCTCTCAGTTACAAAGTGTCGAAATTCCTAAGTCTATACGGGAGGCCCTAGTTGTTCCTCATTGGAAGGAGGCTGTCCTTGAGGAGATGAAGGCGCTGGTGAAGAACAAAACCTGGGAGTTAATGCCACTGCCGAAGGATAAAAAAACAGTGGGGTGTAAATGGGTTTTCAACGTAAAGCTCAACTCTGATGGGTCCCTGGAGAGGTATAAAGCCAGACTTGTGGCCAGAGGGTATACACAAACCTATGGAATTGATTATCAGGAGACATTCGCTCCAGTGGCTAAACTGAATACCATAAGAATTCTGCTCTCCATTGCTGCCACTTTGGAGGAAATGTCTGTAGGCTGAAAAAATCCCTCTATGGATTGAAACAGTCCCCTAGAGCTTGGTTTGAGAAATTCTCGAAATCTGTCAAGAATCAAGGCTACTTACAAGGGCAGTCGGACCACACAATGTTCATCAAACCGTCTAGAACTGGTAAAGTGGCAGTCCTGATCGTTTATGTTGACGACATCATCATTTCAGGGAACGATGAGGAGGAAATACACAGACTAAAGCAGTACTTATCCTCTGAATTTGAAGTCAAAGACTTAGGACCACTGCGTTATTTTCTGGGCATGGAAGTAGCAAGATCGAAGAAGGGAATCTATGTGTCACAAAGGAAGTATATACTGGACCTCCTTAAAGACACAGGGATGACAGGTTGTAGACCAAGTGACACACCAATCGATCCCAACCTCAAATTGGGAGATATAACTCAAGGGACCCCGGTGGATGTGGGGAGATACCAACGACTTGTGGGAAAACTAATCTATCTTTCCCATACTCGACCAGATATTGCTTTCGCAGTAAGTATGGTAAGCCAATTCATGCATTCTCCTTACGAGGAACACTTGGAAGCCGTATACAAGATCTAAGATATCTGAAGAATACTCCGGGGAAAGGACTGTTGTTTAAAAGGTCCAGTGTGAGGAATATAGAGGGATTTACAGATGCTGATTGGGCAGGAGCAGGATCAGTCACTGACAGAAGATCTACCTCGAGGTACTGCATTTTCTTATGGGGAAACTTGGTTACTTGGCGAAGTAAAAAGCAAAATGTTGTGGCTAGAAGCAGTGCCGAAGCAGAATTAAGAGCTGTAGCTAATGGAGTTTGTGAATTACTATGGGTACGAAGAGTGCTTAAAGAACTACAGTTAGGATTTGAAGCTCCCATGAAACTGGTTTGTGATAACAAATCGGCCATCAACATTGCAAATAATCCGGTGCAACACGACATAACCAAACACATTGAGATCGATAGACACTTCATCAAGGAAAAGCTGGAAGATGGTACTATCTGCATGCATTATGTTACCTCAGAACAACAGATCGCAGATGGCTTTACAAAAGGGAATTTTCGACCAAAATTTGAGGACTTTACAAGCAAGTTGGGCATGGTGGATATCTTTGCACCAACTTGAGGGGGAGTGTGGAAAAATGGAAAGACTATCTTCTATTTCTAGAGGATAATTATCCTATATTTTGTTACCTTGTTGTAGTGTGTATTTTAGGGAACAATATATCCTAGTTCTAGAATTAGGTTTGTTCAATTGTATATATTCAGTCTATGTTTTTTATGTAAGTAAGAAATAAAAGTTCTTCCTTCAAATCTTGTTCATCGTTTCTTCAACACTATGTAATTTTATAATTTGAAATGTGGTGTTAATTTGGATATTTATTGTATTTTTCAGCTGAAAAGTTAAATAACTACAAAATAATAAATCTTAAATATATTCAATGTTTTATTTACCATATAAAACTATTATGATATTATTTTTTTAACAAATCCGGTTCGACCGTCCGGTGGAACCGGTTGAACCGTTTTCTAAGGCTTTTCCGGTTCGTTTACTGGTCCGATTTTATAAACATCGATCCAAATAAAGATACCGTTTGGCTCAAGTATTGGATTGGAGTATTAAAATCATTCAATCTTATATCATGTTCAGTTAAATATTACCCATATATTAGTTATCATACATCAATCAAATCATTAATATTTTATCTCACAACATTATCCCTTGTATCATTTTTACTTGAATTTATGACTTATTAAAGAGGTTAAAAATATAATTTACCACCTTATCCCAAATTTAATCAATAAGCATATTACTGTTTATCAAATATTATTTCACATATAACTCAAATATTTATTTAAATCATTTTAACATCCCATGAGTGTCTTGTAATCACCTTAAGTTGTGCATTTTGTGATAACTTGCTTAATTCTTTTCCCAACACCTCGGTAAAAGGACTTTATTTTTTAGTACGTTGGATTAAATGGTGATTCATCACTTCAATATGTAATGCGACCTGCAAATTACGTCATTTTTGCAGGTACACACATGATCTACCACATTCACAACCCCCAAATAATTGCAAAAAATACATAATATTAAGTTGCCAAACAAATGGCTTACAAGAAAATAACACCCATCCCCCAAATGCATCACACTTCCTATAAATGAATTAAAATCCAGAATATTATCTTGAAGAAGAAGATACAATCCTTCGCATTCAATTATCACATATAGATGATGGTATTATACTGAAGCATGCTTGCAAATACTAGGATAATAGGCAGAAAGAAAATAATTAATACCTTTGGTGAGCCCAACAAGAAGTGGTACAAAGTAAGTGGGAATAATGAACAACTCGGTTGGAGAACTTAATGCCTGAGAAAATTTCAAATTAACATGAGTAAAGTCATTTGAAAAATAGGTGATCTATTATATCATCAAAAAAAAGGCAGTCACAGATTTCCATGATTACACTGAATTATTGAGGCAAAGGTGATCAACTAAGCCAGCATGTTCCAATATAATACATGTGACCAACTAAAGACCACACCATTAATTTGAGCATGGTCTCTAATTTACTGGTGCAATGGACATTAAACTCATGAATTCATGCTATCTACTCTCATTATAAGTGACTGAAAAGAAGTAGAGATGTGGTAATTGCTCCCACAGGATCATCAGACTCGGAAATAACAATTTCAAACTTTCATTACCACTCCAAAATGAAACTCATACTAGTACTGAGTAGTGTGCCAAGATAAAATGAGGCTTCTTTAAGAAATCACACAAACTAAACACAAGTAATGCTTAAAGTACAGGACAAAAAAATTACTCCTTTTTCATACACAGCGGACATGGTATCTTTGTTTAATCGGAACCAAATATATATACACACACACAAAATCATCAACCTCAAATTACATCCAATAAAATTTGGCTATTACATAAGTGAATCAGTAAATTAATTAACCAACAGAAATTAATTATCAAAGAAAAACCATTCATAAAAGCTCACATAAAAGTAGCATTAGAGTATGCAAAAAAATGAACCAGAGAGAATGCACCTCACAAAAAATAGAGAGCATATCACGTGGGCTACAATGACAGACAAACTGGTCAATAATATTTTTGGTAACGTCAGAACAACTTTCTGATACACAACCAAGCTTTGTCACGACCTTCGGCAACTCAAACGCTAACATGTCTATAATCTCCTGAAATTCATTTGTGCAATATAAACAAGAAGAAAAAGAAATAATATGGCATCCTCTACATTAAAATAAGAAAAAGAAGAACGAAAAAATGGAAAGATAGGAGAATAAGAAGATGATAAAGAATAAGCAAATACATGAACTAAACCTGATTTAGGGAAGGTAAAGAGACGAATTGATGAATTTTATCAAGAATTTCATATGCAGTTTTGCCAGATTCCTCTGTTTCAACTTCTGATATAACAGATTTGGAGACTGAGTCAAGAAAATTTACAAGCTCCGATATTGCTTGCTCCAAAGTGCTACTGCCAACAGCTTCAATCAGCTGCATGCACACGAAAAGAGGTCAGAAATAGTAAATTATTCGAATCATCATTGAAGTACTTATGTGTCATGTGAACAAATACAAGAAATATAAAAGTAAATGCATCTAAAATCTGATGTATTCGATGGGGGACAGGAGTTTATGGTTCAGTGAAGAACGTGAATGATACTTCCCACTCAGCAGAGATGAAGAAATTTCTGATAACATATGAAAGATCTGCTCGCTACATATAACACATTTACAGCTTATATCATGAGAAGACCCAACCCACAAGTTATTGCCTAATAAAAGACCACTTATTGACTATTAAGAGGACTTAATTCCTAATCAAAAACATCAATTTAATATCCATTTGTTGTCTTATGTTTGAGAGTGCAGGTGCTAACCTTCCCACAGAACTTACATGTTAGGACAACAAAAAGTTGCTAGTTAATACATAACCTCCATGAGTATAGTACATCATTCCACAGTTAAAACATTTTTAGAGCTCTAGCGCTTGATGTTACTTCCATCCAGTTTCATGTATTAGATTTTGAATCTTAATTGATACATCTACAAACAAACTGGAACCGCTGCTGAAATTTTCCCATCTAACTATCTATTAAGAATGACATTATTAAGACAAACTGATGTCAGTCTTTTATCAGTTATCTTTTAGCTTTTAACAAAAAGTGAGAGCATTTTCTTTTTAAGCTCCCTCCTCTACTTGGTTTTTTCATGTGTTGAACAAATCTCCATTGTGCCACAACTACTACAGAAGCAAAAGAGAATCACTTTCATACACCTTTTTAATAATACGGAAAAAACAACTCCACACTCAATCACATTAGGTTGTCGAGGTTGACAAGGAAATCGATTTCAACAACATTTAAAGCAACGGGTGATGCCATATCTTTTGGTTATATGTTTGCGGATAAGATTGTAAAGTCCAGTAATATTGTGCATCAAATTTTGAAGCTTGGCATGAAAAAGATCTTGGCATTTAAATTGTGATAGAGTTAAAGGAAAAGGCGACCAAGTCCGCATTTGTCAAGACTGAAGCACCGTGCTTCAATAAAATCTTCGTTTATTTCTAAGTATGTTGGTACGTAGACAAAAAAATAACTCCAGTAACATAAAGAAAACAGAACTCAAAAATACAAACAACAATTCTAGAGCTAACGAGCACTCATTCCAGCTTTATAGGGACAGGAAAAGTGAGCACCACTCAAACTCCACATCGATGAACATACTGGAGCAACTATTCCGACTTAGCTAAAATGATCACGATAAATATTTTCCACGGGAAATTAAAGGAAAACGAGTACCAAAGAAACATCAACGATACCTGATTTAGATACCCATTAGCCCGATACGCTAATTCATCCCTCGACATCTCATTATTCCCTATCCCAGCCATCGGGGAAAAGGGAAGAAATCAAATAACGCAGAGTCCAGTGCAGGCAGCAGGCGAGACACAAGTCCCGCAGACTATATTCAAATGTTAGACTTGTTACAGTTGACATTTTTGTAAGTTTATATATTAATGTACACATTGCCATATATATAAATTAGCGCTAGAGTAGGGATGACCATTTTACCGCGAGTTTGGGGCCCGTGGGAAAAACCCGACGAGACGAGTATGGTGAACTTTTTCTATTTCGAATAAAATGGTAATGGCTGAACCCACCCCAATAACGTGTGTGATAATAAAAATAATATTATTATTATTATTTAATAAAAATCATATTATTATTCTTATTTCATGCATATTTAGATGACTAAAAATATTCAAATCTAAATAATAATATATCATTAACATATATAAAATTTGGATGTCTACAAATTAGTCAAATTTGGATGTCTAAATATTAAATTATGATTAAAATCTTTGTATTATTTTAATCATTTCATTTGCCTATAAATAGGCTTGTAATCTTCATTGTAAACACACACAAATTTATACAAAATTCTCTCCCAATTCACTTCCCTCTAAATTAAGGAAATTATAGAGAAATAATAATTTCCTATTAACATAAAATTAAGAGTTCGTTTGGAGCAAGTATTCAAGGTTATATCAAAGGTAATTATTTCATTTAGTTTATTAATGTTTCTTTTTAATTTATAACACGTTATCAGCACGACCACTCGATTGTTTTTATATGTTTCATTGTATAATATCATGTTATTATATAAAAGGAGTCACTGACACCTATTTATAATAACGTGATATGAATTACAAAATTATATTGTTCATTCTTATATAATTTATGTATAATATCTATTATTATATGAAGGAGCTATGCCACCTCAAAATAATAATGTGATGTGATATACAAAATTATTTAACTATGATTACGATTATAAGTATTACATTATAACCATAAGTATTAAATAATTATTATATTTTATCTTTCGATAATAAACTATCATAAAAACGGATATATATTAATGACTCGTAACGGGTATAAACGGCTAGATTTTATTCTATAAATACGATGTTTTCTAAAACATTCATTCATCCCTCTATTGATATATTCCATCAAATTTTTCTCCAAACTTTATTTTTCGAATTACGAAAGATAAGAAGAAGATGATGATTCATCCAGGAAAATTTTTTTCAATTCTTTGATTATTATACTCACTAGCCTTGTATTTATCGGCGAGTATTCGCCTCGCATTTTTTCGTTATTTCTAACCATGCTTGTATTGCTCGTTTATCCATTGTTTTTATTGTCATGCTAATGAATTTTGACTAATAAAATGTATTTTATTATCAAGCACCACCATGTCGAATTTGGCAAAGCTCGAATTTGTTGCTCTGACATTACTGGAAAGAATTATATGCAATGGACCCTCGATGTCGAGATGCATCTTGAATCATTGGGTTTAAGTGAAACCATAAAAAACAATGCATCATCGTCACAAGAAAAGGCAAAAGCCATGATATTCTTACGACGACATCTTGATGAGGGATTGAAATGTGAATACCTCTTGGAAAAGAATCACATGGCTTTATGGCAAGGTTTAAAAGAACGATTGGAACACATAAGAAAAGTTATACTTTCCGACCGCCAGTGATGAATGGAATTCATTACGATTCCAAGACTTTAAGAAGGTCAACTATTATAATTTGGCAATGTACCGAATAGTCTCGCAACTGAAATTTTGTAGACATGAAGTCACATAATCAGAAATGCTTGAAAAAACATTTTCTACTTTCCACGCATCAAACATAACTCCACAACAACAATATAGAGTGCGTGGATTTGCGAGATATTCCAAACTTATCGCATGTCTTCTTGTGGTGGAAAAGAACAACGAGCTATTAATTAGAAATCATCAATCTCGACCTACTGGATCAACGGCATTTCCCGAAGTAAATGTCGTAATGCAAAATTAACAAAACAAAATCAAAGTCGTGGACAAGATTTTGGTCGTGGAAGAGGTCGGGGTCGGGGTCGGGGTCGTGGACGTGGACGTGGATACAAAAATAACTATGGTCGTGGACGCGATCGTGGATTTAAAAAGAATAGAGGTAGTTACATCAATAACCCCTCTAAAAAGGAAACCACGAACAACCCACAGAAAAGGCAGCATGAGAACACGAGTATGAATGAACATCACTCGAAAAGATTTGACAGTTCTTGTTTTAGATGCGACACACAAGGGCATTTGTCTCGTATTTGTCGAGCCCCGGAGCTTCTTTGTAAGCTCTATAAAGAATCATTGAAGGGCAAAGAAAAAGAGACCAATTTCACTGAACACATGACCGCAATGATCACTTGAGTGATTCGACTCATTTTGATGCTGTAGAGTTTCTCATTGATTTCTCTGAAAATGAACAGTTCAATGCTGGGATACAAATATAACAGTTTTTCGTATATTTTTAAATGTAATAGTTTTCATGATGATATTTATTATATGTTTTATATTTTTTCTAATTGCATATGTTAAATTATGTTTTATTGTTTAATCTACAATTGCAAGGAACAAAGCTATACAAGGAAATAATCCCATGGAAGTTTGCATACCTGATAGTGGTACAACACATACTATTCTCCGAGGCAAAAGATTTTTCTTGGAACTAAAACCAACAAAAACAATGGTAAATACGATATCAGGTCCTGTAGACTTGATTGAAGGATGTGGTAAAGCTCAGTTTTTTGTTACCTAATGGTATAATATTTGTGATAACTGATGCTTTGTTTTCACCACAATCGAAAAGGAATTTGTTGAGTTTTAATGATATATATTCTCATGGGTATGATACTCATTCAATGACTGAAAGAAACAAGAAATATATATGTCTTACCACATATAAATCAGAAAAGAAATATGTAGTTGAAAAACTACCAATGCTCCATACTGGATTGCATTATACGCATATAAGACCAATCGAATCAAATGTGGTAGTTCAAAATTTGCCAATATTAACTACTTGGCATGATCGATTGGGACATCCTGGTTTAATAATGATGCGAAGAATTATAGAAAGTACACATGGTCATCCGTTGAAAGACCAGAAGATCTTTCAAGATAATAAGTTTCAATGTAAAGCATGTTCTATTGGAAAACTTATTATAAGGCCATCATCAGCCAAGATAAAAACTGAATCACCCATGTTTCTTGAACGTATTCAGGGTGATACATGTGGACCAATTCATCCACCATGTGGACCATTCCGATACTTTATGGTATTGATAGATGCCTCCAGCAGATGGTCACATGTATGTTTATTATCAACTCGAAATGTGATGTTTGCAAGATTACATGCTCAAATAATAAAATTACGAGCTCAATTTCCTGATTATACAATCAAGAATATTAGACTCGATAATGATGGTGAATTTACTTCCAAAAATTTCAATGATTATTGCATGTCGGTGGAAATTACTGTTGAGCATCATGTTGCTCATGTATATACACAAAATGGTTTAGCTGAATCATGACTAAACGTCTACAACTGATTGCTGGACCAATGATTATGAAAACAAAACTCCCTATTTCTATATGGGGACATGCAATTTTATATGCTGCTGTATTAATTCGCATCAAACCAAGTGCGTATCATAAATACTCATCATTGCAGCTTGCATTTGGTAAAGAACAGATATTTCTCATCTCAGAATTTTTGGATGCGCGGTATATGTACCTATTGCACCGGCTCAACGTACAAAAATGGGACCTCAAAGAAAGATGAGAATTTATGTTGGTTATGACAGTTCCTCAATCATTCGATATCTTGAACTTCAGACAGGCGATGTGTTCACCGCACGTTTTGCTGATTGTCATTTTGATGAGAATACCTTCCCGATGTTAGGGGGAGAAAAGAAACATACCGAAAAAATTGTGCATTTGCAACGAATATCAAATCAAATGCCAAATGCATTTGTAGACACAAAAGGAGTAACTAAATCGCATATACATGCCATAAATGCTCCTGCTCAAATTGAAATTCCGAAGAAACAAATTGAGAACAAAGATGTTCATGATGTCATATCACGCCTGAAGCGTGGAAGGCCAATCCGTTGCAAGGATAAAAATCCTCGGAAAAGAAAATGGATAGAGAAACACGATGATCATAAAATCGTGAATGATGTTCCAACAGAAACAAATGATGATGAACATGATGATAAAAATGTTCTGTTGAAACCACGAAATGATGGGAATCATGAAATCTTTATCAATTATATTAATACTGGAGAAATATGGAACCCGAATGATGTGAAAAACATTGATGATATATTTTCTTACAATGTGGCATTTGACATAATAAACGAAAATTAAGATCATGAACCAATATATTTTGGTGAATGTAAAAATCGACAGGACTGGATAAAATGGAAAGACGTCATCCAGGTGGAGTTAGATTCGTTAAATAAACGTAATGTTTTTGGACCTATAGTCCATACATCTGAAGGTGTAAAACCTCTTGGATACAAATGGGTTTTCGTTCGAAAACGAAATGAGAAAACCGAAATATTGAGATATAAAGCTCGGCTTGTTGCACAAGGTTTTTCTCAAAGGCCTGGAATTGATTACGAAGAAACGTATTCTTCAGTTATGGATGCAATTACGTTTCGATATTTAATTAGTTTGGCGGTATCTGAAAATTTTGAAATGCGTTTTATGGATGTTGTTACGGGTTACTTATATGGATCGATTGATAGTGATATATGTATGAAAATTCCTGAATGATTTAAGATGCCTGAAGCACAAATTTCAAAACCCAAAGAATGTTATTCTGTAAAATTACAAAGATCATTATATGGGTTGAAACAATCCGGTCGAATATGGTATAATCGGTTGAGTGAGCACTTGATGAAAAATGGATATGTAAACAGTCCAATATGTCCTTGTGTTTTCATTAAGAAAACAACATTTGGATGCGTAATTATTGCTGTATATGTTGATGATTTAAACATCATTGGTACGAATAAGGAAATCCAAGATGCTGTGATGTATTTAAAGGAAGAATTTGAAATGAAGGACCTTAGAAAAACCAAGTATTGTCTTGGTTTACAAATTGAGCACAAAGAAGGTGGATTATTTGTTCACCAGTCAAATTATACAGAAAAGGTCCTTAAACGTTTTAATATGGATAAAGCAAATCCTTTAAGTACTCAAATGGTTGTTAGATCAATGAATATTGAAAATGATCCATTCCGTCCATGTGAAGAAAATGAAGTTATTCTTGGTCTAGAAGTACCATATCTAAGTGCTATTGGTGCTCTTATGTATATTGCAAATTGTACTAGACCTGATATATCTTTTGCAGTAAATTTATTGGCAAGATTTAGCTCATGCCCGACAAAGAGGCACTGGAACGGAATTAAGCATATATTCCGTTATCTACGAGAAAGTACAGATTTGAGACTTTTATATTCAAAAGATACCAATAAAAGTATTGTTGGTTTTGCTGATGCTGGATACCTATCTGATCCACATAAGGTACGATCTCAAACTGGATATGTATTTACTCGTGGAGGCACTGCAATTTCTTGGCGTTCACAGAAACAAAATCTTGTAGCAACTTCATCAAATCACGCCGATATTATTGCACTACATGAGGCAACCCGTGAATGTGTATGGCTAAAATCCATAACAGACCATATACAAGTCATGAGTGGTTTACCATCTGACAAGAAGCCTGTGACACTGTACGAAGATAATGTTGCATGTGTTGCTCAAACGAAAGAAGGATACATCAAAAGTGACAGAACTAAGCATATCCCCCCAAGTTCTTCGAATTCACCCAAGAACTTGTGAAGAACAACGATATTGATATTAGTTACATTCAATCAAATGAAAATTCATCAGATCTTTTCACGAAGGCACTTCCTACGACAGTATTCAGAAAGCATATATACAATATTGGGATGCGCCACCTACGAAATATTTGAAGATTCAGTTGTGTCAACATGAGGGGGAGTTTACGTGACTGCACTCTTTTCCTTACTATGGTTTCTATCCCACTGAGTTTTTCCTGGTAAGGTCTTTAACGAGGCAGAGTCAAAACACGTAATAAAGACATCCAAAAGGGGGAGTATTATGATTTTCAAATTTGGATGTCTACAAATTAGTCAAATTTGGATGTCTAAATATTAAATTATGATTAAGACCTTTGTATTATTTTAATCATTTCATTTGCCTATAAATAGGCTTGTAATCTTCATTGTAAACACACACAAATTTATACAAATTCTCTCCCAATTCTCTTCTCTCTAAATTAAGGAAATTATAGAGAAATAATAGTTTCCTATTAACATAAAAGTAAGAGTTCATTTGGAGCAATTAAGAATATATATTCAAGGTTATTTCAAAGGTAATTATTTCATTTAATTTGTTAATGTTTCTTTTTAATTTATAACACAATCAAATTTAATTTTGAAAAATGCAATTTTGTAAATTATTATTGTTGAGATACAGAAATACAATGAAACACATGAAATAATAAAAATGAAATGATATAGGTTATTTAAGTAATATCAACGTTCCAAAATGACAAAATCCCTGTCAATTTTTTCTTTTTTGAAAAGTAAAAGATAAATTATTTTATTTCCATTTAAATAAGTGTTAGGCCCAAAGGTCATGTTGACTAAGCTCAATTTAAGCCCATGAAATAAAAGCTTAGTTTTGCTAGTTCCTTGTCCAACCTGTCTTCTTTATCATTGAAATTGGAAGCGGAAAAATGAGACATCAGCTGAGTTAACGATTACAATATTTATTTTGCAGATATAAATCAATGGCGTGTCTAAAGAAGAAATGGATGATAAAAAGTCAAAAGAGCAATTATACGAAATCCGGAAGATGGGATTGCAACAAAGAACCAAACCTTTTAAAATATAATCAACTTCCCACCTATGGATTAAAGTTTATACCAAACCTCCGACTAAACTATTAATTTACTGCAAATTTGATCCAAAGTCAACAGCCCAACCAACAAAACGGGATCTTTTTTGATCTGAATGGTGGAATGATCTGAGACGATGGAGATTGTGAAACGGAGAAGTGTGAAATCGCTGGTTACCAAGATGGGTTCTGTATCGGAACAGGTCCGCATCGAGTCCATCTGCGAGCTGCGTCTGCTGACCAAAAACGCCCAGAAAGCCGCCCGATAATCGCGGAGGCCAACGCCATACCCTTGATCGCGGAGTCCCTCTATTCTCCGGTGAAGATACTCCAAGAAAACGCCACCGCCACGCTCTTGAACTTGTCTATATCCTGCAAAGAGCATCTCATGTCTTCCCATGGGGTTCTGGATGCCCTCTCCCACGCCCTCCGCAACCCGGCCTCCCCTTTCTCTGCCCAGTGCGCCGCGGCAACCATCTTCAGCCTTGTCAGCTTCGACTCCTATCGACCCATTATCGGGCACAAGAGGGATATCATATTCGGTTTGGTGGAGATTGTGAGGACTCATGGATCGGCTGCCCGGTCGATCAAGGATGCTCTCAGGGCCCTTTTCGGGATCGCTCTTTATCCGTTGAATAGAGCTCAGATGGTTGAGCTTGGAACTCTTCAGGCCTTGTTTTCATTGATAGTCAAGGATGGGAGAGTTGGCCTTGTTGAAGATGCCACAGCTGTGATCGCACAAGTAGCAGGGTGTGAGGAGAGCTGGGAGGCATTCAAGAAAACATTGAGCGTCGGTGTCTTGATGGATCTGTTGGATAATTCGACGGGTACGAGTCATAGGACCAAGGAGAACGCCGTTTACACCATGTTGAATTTGGTGCAGTGTGGGGGAGACAAGGTTGTGAGTGAGTTGAAGGAGAAAATAGAGGCAAGGGTGATTGAAGGGATTCATGATGTGGTGGAATACGGTAGCGAGAAGGGTAAATCTAAGGCATTGGCACTTCTAAAGATTCTTGATTGGAAGGACGTTCGGCCGGAGTCTTTGTCGAGCCATTCGTCTTGAATGCTTGAGGTTTTGCTTCTTTTGATGATGTTCTGTAGTAGGATTACTTGGATTCATCTGGTCTCTTGTCTGTTATGTATGTATGATTTCCCATGCCAATTACATTTGCTGCAACTAATATGACTACCAGGAAAGGTTTAGAAAAAGATTGGTGTATTGTGCTTAGAAGTGCAAGATTTTTCAAGATTGTTGTGCTGTGCTGCATTGTGTTGTATAGTCTCTTTTATGTGTTTTATTGTGCCTTTGTGCTGACTTTGTCTATGATACAACATCCAAACTGATGGCATGGATTGGTACTATAGGCCTCTACTAGCAGCAATAACAACTTCTTCTTATTCTTCTTTCCCGTGAATGTGAGGAGCACTTCACTCCCTTTCCTAACTCTTTATATGAGCTTTTAATTCGTCACTCCCCCTCACGCTTTTTGGGTCACGGGGAAACTCCTCGGAGGATGAAAGCTCATAGTAAGAGAGGATTCCTTGTGTACCTATAATCTACTTGTGTGGGATGAATCGGGTCCTATTTCATAGGACAGTGTATATATTTTAGTTGTGTCTCGACTTTCTTACTTGTCGCCAACGTTCCACTGATTCAATATCGATAAATCTAGAAAAAGCGAGTCGAGAGTTTGAACGAACGGTGCATCATCCGGCAAATTTTCACCATGTTGTCCTCGTACAAGTGCATTCTGTTTCGAGTAATTTCATATGGGTTGACGTTGATATTGTCGGTGTTTGCGAAAGCCAAAATGGAAAATGAAATAATATTCAAATAAATGAATTTAGAAAACACATATCCATCCGGATTATAACAAAAATACAAGAGTGAATCTCACAAGGCATAATAACAATTGAGTATGTAACTAAGATTTTAGAACTTTAAAAGATTGTTAAAATAGTCTATTTGTGAACTTATAGACCGTTTTTATGACGGTAAAGTCATCACAACTCTTTTTGTAAAAAAAAAAATATTATTTTAACAGTTTTATATATAGAAAATATTCTTATACTTTTATCATAAATCACCATCGTGTGCTTCATAGATCTTTGAATTGTTTTTAACATACCAAACTTGTTTTAGATATGTATGAACATACTAAAATAAATATTTGATTATTAAAATTATCCAAAGAGTATCAATTTCCAAATTAAATCACAAAATAGTTGTATATAATTCGGATAATTTTAATGATAATCTATGTAATATCGGATATATAAATTTATTAAATTTATTTAAATAAGTTGATTCTGATATATTACTAACTTATATTTAGATTAACAAAAACATTCAACCTTTGAAACTAGTAAAGTCGGGACATAAGGAGTTAGTAGTAGGTAAGAACTTTCTTATTTTAGGATTGCTACTGTAGTCTGTAAATCTATTTTGGCTTCAAGATTGAATTTGAAATCTATGGAACTATACAAAAATCCACCTATCTAAACTCACTCCTTTGCAAGCAAAGGAAGGCATCCACTGAACCAGCAAAATCTGACACTCTTCTTCGTTGCTCCAATTCCCATAATGCAAGCTGCTATCTTCTCATTCCACCCTTCACCTCCATCTCTGCCTCTCAATTCTCCTCATGCCCGTCAATCAAACAGTGCTCTGTTCTTCCCTCCCACCGTTAGGGACAGACCCTCTTCGTTACCAACTCTAACATTTTCAAGAAGGCTGCCGTGTAAACCCCCGGCCGGGAAATATATCAGTGATGACTATCTTGTGGTATCTGTCTACACCTTTTCATTGTTTTGTACGAATTCTTGATATGGGATTTCGATTTTATTTGATTTTTAGAAGTCTAAAATGTAAAGATTCGATTTTTACACTTTCGTTCCTCTATTTTGGTTCTTGGATTTTGTTTTTTGTTTTCTCTTTCTGGCTGCTGGGCGGAGTGATATTGTTGAGAATGGATAGAGAAAGATGGTCATTTATCCGTAAGGCAATATCTTTAACATAAATAAATGCTTTCTAGTGCTTTTTTGCTAGATTTTTCGTTTTTCTACCCAAATAAATATTAAAATTTCAAGAAAATGCAACGAAATCAGTTTTATGTTGCTTTTATTTCAATTAGCTCAGTAAAATACGAACATAGACATAGAATTTTTAGGTGGAGATTTATAAAGTGGCAATTTCCTGTATTCCGGTTCTCTCTTATATGATTGTTTTGGTTTTTTTGCAGAAAAAGATATCCGCGGATGATCTCCAAAATCTGGTGAAGGGGGAGAGAAAAGTACCACTTATCATCGATTTTTATGCCACATGGTGTGGTCCTTGTATTTTGATGGCTCAAGAACTGGAAATGGTATGCTTTGGTTCTACTTGATATGCAAAGAATTTTATGTTTAATTATGTCTCATTATGTTTTTCCTTGTCCGTACATACAGATGTTGTGTAACGTGTAATCAGTTGGTTTACTTGATAGGAAAAAATCGTTTCTAAGGCTACAACTATTTCCTCGATTCTAAAGCGATTCTATATTTCTTGGTTTGTAGTAACTGGTTCCTTTCTTGGATTAGAAATAATGTTCAGGTTTCTAGATTGCTGAGTATCACTAAAGAGTTTGACATAATCTCATCTTGCATCTTATCGCACAGGTCTTTTTTGGTGCATGAGTAATGGTGCAGTGATTTATGGTGTTAAAAAATTTTAAATTTGATGCATTGGGTGTGGTGGCTTCTTTTGCAAGTTTGGTCCAGTAAATACGACTCTGGACTTTGGAGAATTATGTCAATTATAATTTTGAAAACAGTATGATCAAATAAGCTTTTCTTTATTCTCATAATAATTTTGAAATAATTTGTGTAACTAGTATGATAAGTCAAGGAACGGTTTCTTGTTCATTCTTGGTTGCTGGTTTGTCTGGTCTGGATTTTGATTTGCTTATGCTTGTCGGAGCACAGTTTGTGGCAAAAATGACAAGTCTGGGCCACCCTTAAGTTCATGGCATCTGGATGCGAGGCAAACTTGGTTGATTAAGCCAATAGTTCCGAACACAACGCAATTAATCAAATCACTGGAGCTTCAGCTCAGAGTTGGCTTGTCCAAGAACTAAACTCCTTTTCTGGCATCAAATATCAATCTCAAATATTATCATGTTCTCTCATGTATGAAAACACTTGGTACTTTGTATATTACTTTCTGGCCAGATCATTTTTTTTCGTCGAATAGCATTGGGAAACAGCCTTGCATAAGCGAGTTATGTTGTAGACAGATATGAGTAATTGGTCGGAGTACATGGGAAATTCTGACTAGTTTGATCTTGGTAACTCGTGGAAGTTTCTCGACCATGATTACATTTTAGTTACTGTTTTTTGATTGTTACTCGTTGATCTGCTATCCCGATGCGGACAGTTATTATCCATCCATGCATGCTTGGTTGAATTTCTTTTTGCGTTAACAAATATATTTACCATCAATTTGTATACCTCAGCTTGCTGTTGAATATGAAAACAATGCATTAATAGTGAAGGTCGATACAGACGATGAATATGAATTTGCACGTGATATGCAGGTAGTCTACTTACTTTATACATTAAGTTTTTCCTTTTACTTCCATAAGTTTGTTCATTTGTCAAAGCACATTCCAAGAAATTGACTTACTCTTCAACAGTTCAACCGAAATTCCTGAAAGTTTCATGTTTTTATGGAAGTTACCGTTTCATTTATCATGCTATCCTTCTCAAGGAGCTGTTAGAATAAGAAAACCATATAATGTGTTGTAGGTTCGAGGATTGCCTACGCTCTATTTTCTGAGTCCGGATCCAACAAAGACGCTATTAGAACAGAAGGGCTCATCCCGATACAGATGATGAGGGATGTAAATAGATAATGAATTAGTGAAATGCGATAAGAATCCTCCACGATAATATCTCCTAGGATCATTTGGTTGTTATATCTATTTTGCTGTTACTGTAGATAGGATCAATTCTGTTGTTTTATCAGATTCTATAGCTGATATCTCATCTTGTAACTTGTATATAAACTCCTGTCTCTCAATAGAAATGTGTGGAAAACATTTTACAGCAAACCTCTTGTCAGATCTAATTTCCTCCATATGGTATCAGAGCCACTGTCTTACGAGACTTAGGTTCCTGAATTCCCTTTTCAAATTTCCTTCATCGTTTCCTCACAATTCTGCTCATGGCCACAGAAAACAATCTAGTTGTTCTCCAAAACAATAAAGACCCGGATCATCCACTTACCTTGGTCACCATTCACAACTCCATAAAACTCACCTCCACCAACTACCTCTCCTGGAAAACTCAGATAGAATCCATCCTCATTGGCTATGACCTCTACAAATTCATTGATGGCTCATATCCCTCCCCTCCAGCCACCATCACCACCAACGACACAGTCTCCGCCAACCCTGCATATCAAACTTGGCTAAGGCAGGACAAACTGTTATTTGGAGCACTTGTTGGCACGATTTCAATAAATCTTGTGCCGCTCATTACCCACTCTACCACATCACATGATGCTTGGCTCACTCTTGCTAACACTTATGCTCGTCCTTCTCGTGGACCATATCAAACAACTCAAAGACAACTTGAAGAGCATCTCCAAAGAGTCACAATCTGTCACAGATTATATGCAAGCCATAAAAACCAAAGCTGATGAACTTGCTGCACTTGGGAAGCCGGTTGATCATGAAGATCTGATTGAGAAAGTCTTGGAAGGCCTTGACAACACCTATCAATCTGTCATTGATGCAGTCAACAATAGAGACACTCCCATCACCTTTGATGAACTCCATGAAAAGCTCATTCACAAGGAACTATCCCTGCGCCACAACTCACCCTCCTTAGCCTTACCAGCCTCTGCTCACCTTGCCCATACACGCTCCAACCCACGGTCCTCCACTTTCCGTCCCTCCGGGCCAGTCAACAATCGTCCACACCAACCAACTCCATCTTCCGTCATCAGTTCCCCCATGCTTCACCACCCTCTCCCCTCTGTGCCACCCCTCCTTGGCAAGCTCAAGCTCATGTTGCTACATATTCCCTTTCACATGATCCTTGGTTGATGGACAGTGGTGCCACCATCATATTACAACTGATCTCCAGAATCTTGCCATGCATAACCCCTACAACGGCCCAGATGAAATCATGATTGGTGATGGCTCTGGTGTTCCTATCACACACACGGGTTCCATATCTCTTACCACTCCCTCTCATTCATTTACTTTATCTAATGTTCTCTGTGTCCCAAATATGAAACGAAATCTCATTTCCATATCTCAATTCTGTAAATCTAACAATGCCTCTGTTGAATTCTTACCCTCCTCTTTCTATGTGAAGGATCTTCAAACGGGATCAATTCTTCTTCAAGGAACGGCTAAGAATGGTGTCTATGCGTGGCCCAGTTCCTCTCCCTCATCCTCTCTACTTGCTTTCTCCGCAATAAAGACCACCTCCAATAATTGGCATCACAGACTTGGTCATCCATCACTGCAGACATTCAAACAAATGGTCTCTACCTTTCACCTGGATGTCTCCGGTTCTTCTCAACCTCATTTTCATTGTAATTCCTGCTCTTGTAATAAAAGTCACAAATTACCTTTTTCAGTGTCTACTTTATGTTCCACTTCTCCTCTTGAAGTTGTCTTCACTGATGTTTGGACTTCACCGGTGTTTTCAATTGACAACTTTAAATACTATATCATCTTTGTTGATCACTTCACAAAATACATCTGGTTGTATCCACTCAAACGCAAATCTGATACTCGTGATATTTTCATTCGCTTCAAAGCCTTAGTGGAAAATTTCTTCAACTGCAAAATCAAAACACTTTACTCTGACAATGGAGGTGAATATCAGGCTCTTTCCTCATTCCTATCGATTAACGGTATTTCCCATCTCACTACCCCTCCTCACACTCCTGAACACAATGGCTATTCCGAACGCCGACATCGTCACATTGTTGAAACTGCCCTGTCACTCCTTTCTCATGCCTCTATGCCTCTTCCCTACTGGTCCTATGCCGTCACAACCGCTGTTTACCTCATAAATCGTCTATCCACACCTACTCTCAACCACGATTCCCCGTTCAGTAAACTCTTTGGCACCATTCCAAATTACAACAAACTCCGATGCTTTGGATGCTTATGCTATCCCTGGCTTCGTCCTTACACCTCTCACAAGCTTGAACCTCGTTCAATACCTTGTATCTTTGTTGGATATTCCTCTACTCAAAGTGCTTATCTATGTCTAGACACATCCAACAACCGCTTGTACACATCTCGACATGTCCGCTTTGTGGAATCTGTGTTTCCTTTTGCCACCTCCCACCCCAATCTCCCTCGTGTAACCCCCTCCATCACCTCGGAGTGGTGCCCCATGACCTTACCTATTACCCTTTCTGTCTCTTCCTCTCAACCAACACCCTTACCATCACCCGCTCAACCCACCTCACCTCCTCTCACCACTACCCCTCCACCTGAACAAGCGCTCACACCTACCCCTCCACCCGATCAAGCAAACACAACAGTTTCCCTACCAACCACGGAACCTCCCACTTCTCCCAAAGGCATCATCACTCGCTCCAAACACAACATCCGCAAACCTATCCAAAAACTCAACCTCAATACCGAACTTCACCATATCACTACTGAACCCACCACCATTACTCAAGCCTTAAAAGATCCCAAGTGGCGCGGGGCTATGTCTGCAGAATTTGATGCTCTCATTCACAATGGCACATGGGAACTTGTTCTGTCTCATCCCAATCAAAACTTAGTAGGTTGTAAGTGGATTTTTCGCACTAAATATTTGCCAAATGGATGTGTTGACAGGTACAAAGCACGCCTGGTAGCCAAAGGTTTTCACCAACGCCCCGGGGTTGATTACACTGAAACCTTCAGTCCGGTCATAAAACCAACCACTGTACGCCTGGTTCTCAGCCTAGCGATAAGTCAAGGCTGGTCTATTCGCCAATTGGATGTCAACAATGCCTTTCTCCAAGGCTCACTGTCCGAAGAAGTATTTATGGCTCAACCTCTAGGCTTCATTGATCCTGATCATCCTCATCATGTTTGCAGGCTTCGCAAGGCCATCTACGGACTCAAACAAGCTCCACGTTCTTGGTATCATGAATTACGTCAATTTCTTCTCACATGTGGCTTTCGGAACTCTGCAGCTGACACTTCACTGTTCACACTCAACAGTCAAGGAATTATTATTTTCATTCTAGTCTATGTTGATGATATCATTATCACTGGAAACACTTCTCAAGCAGTACTTAGCTTCCTCCGACAACTCTCTACACGTTTCTCCCTAAAGGACCTTGGAGACTTGCACTATTTTCTGGGTGTTGAAGTCATATCTCATGCTGATGGTTTGTTTCTCAGTCAACGAAAATATATTATTGATCTCCTAAAGAAGACTCATATGATCGATGCCAAACCAGCGACAACTCCTTTAGCAACAAGTCCGCCACTCACCTTGCATGCGGGTACTCTATTACCCGATCCTACAGAGTATCGTACAACTGTTGGTAGCCTTCAGTATCTTTCTCTCACTCGTCCGGACATTGCCTACACGGTCAATAAACTATCACAATTCATGCATAAACCAACCACTGAGCATTGGGCTGCTACCAAACGCTTACTTCGCTATCTATGTGGCACCTTGGAACATGGCATCACACTTCGCCGCAGCTCATCTCTTACCCTTCATGCGTTCTCCGATGCCGACTGGGCTGGGAACAAGGATGATTTCACTTCCACAAGTGCGTACATTGTTTATCTCGGCCACAACCCCATCTCCTGGAGCTCCAAGAAACAACGAACCGTTGCTCGTTCCTCCACTGAAGCAGAATATCGCTCTGTTGCTGCTACCGTCGCAGAGTTACGATGGATTTGCTCCCTGCTAACTGAACTTGGCATTACTATTCCTAATCAGCCAGTGATCTACTGTGACAATGTTGGCGCCACAAACCTTTGTGCCAATCCCGTCTTTCACTCACGTATGAAACATGTTGCCTTGGACTACCACTTCATTCGGGAACAAGTACAAAATGGTCTTCTCCGAGTCTCCCATGTCTCATCATCTGATCAGCTTGCCGATGTTCTCACCAAGCCACTGAGTCGCCAACAATTCACCATGGTTACTGCCAAGATTGGACTAACCCAGCCTCCGTCCATCTTGCGGGGGCATGATAAGAATCCTCCACGATAATATCTCCTAGGATCCTTTGGTTGTTATATCTATTTTGCTGTTACTGTAGATAGGATCAATTCTGTTGTTTTATCAGATTCTATAGCTGATCTCTCATCTTGTAACTTGTATATAAACTCCTGTCTCTCAATAGAAATGTGTGGAAAACATTTTACAGCAAACCTCTTGTCAGATCTGATCCCCTCCATACCAGCCACGTCTACTCATCCCGATTTCGAACAATTAATAAGACCCTGAAATTCTTTATCTTATATCTTTCCCATCTCTTCTTGCAGTAAGCAGTACAGTCGGAAAAATGTAAAGACAAAAGGAAAAATGTCGAGGAAACATTGAACACAAAATAACTTGTAATTGTCGCATGAGTCAATAATCTGAGTCTCGAGTGGACCTGAGAACATAATAATGGTTGCTTTCATTTCTATGCATTGTATTGTACGCATATGAAAAAAGTGTAGATGATAAAAAGGCCGGTGACAAGATCTCGGTTGTCAGTATATTCATGGAACATAGAGTAATGGGCCACAACTCTCCATCAACTTGTCCGAACTTCTTCTCCCCTAATAATGTTCTTCCAACATTTTACGCCGATTATCTTTTTCATTGGAAACAGTTGAGTTTTTAAAATAAGAAAGGATGTGAAAGTAATGCATATAGAAACATGAAAATGAGAATTGATTCATGACTTCGTCTCCGGAAAAGTAAAATGCGAAGAGCCAAGGATAATTTAATTATGAAGCAATGGCCACAAAAAATTCGCATCGAGTGCCTTTAAGGCTATAAATCATTTTCATTTGGACTGAAAACCAAATGGGCTGAAATCATTTTAAATTGGGCTGAAAACCGATTAATTGGGCCTATGGCATCTCAATATAGTGGAAGCATGCTAGTTCAAGAATCCAAAATTCCACCCCAAAAAGTGTACCAGATTTTTGTCGGTTTAAACTTGGGAAAAAAGCAAAAAAAAATTAAAAAAAAATTAAAAATAGTACAATCATGTCGTATTTAAGTAGACCAGGATCTGCGTTAAAATTTCTTTTGGACCTATGTGGAAAATGAATGAAATCAAAACGATACTAAATTAAAAGTTATTTGTTTGAAAGTATGTCTTAATTTTTGGAATTTCGTTTTTAAAAAAAGAACTTGTAGGTTAAGATGAGATAAGATATAACAGGCCACACAATAATAATTAACTTGTCACCTGTCATATTATAAATTTAACATCATTCCGTCCATAATATCGAATGGTTCCAGAACTTTATCTGAAATAATACTAAATTTTATAATGGGTTTGTAATGCCTAAATAATATTAATATCGAGAGTAGCCCACAATCCTGTGAATTAGGGTGTCCAAATCTTATCCTTTTGAAAATAGAGGAGCATTTAAATTGCTTTGAACTTTGAAAAAACAATACTATGCTTAGGCGTATTCTGGAAAAGGAAATTAAATCAGGGCTAGACTATGTACATTTTAATTATTATACCAATAAAACTTCCATTTTGTTTGGTGTTTTGTTCTATGATCTTATAATACTTACAAAAAATTCAATTAATTGATTTCTTCCTCTTAAATCTTTGCTACTCTTATAATTAATTTTTTTTAAAACAACTCATATTATGGATGGATTCAATGAGCGGGTACGTGTATAGATGAAGATAATCCAATTTATTCACTGGTTAATCATTATCCAGATGAGAGTGACACGTAATGTCTAATATGCTTAAGCTTGAAATGAATCGATCTGACTCTATCCCAACCTTTTTGTGTTCATCTTTATCACAAGTTTGGGGAAGAAAAGTGCGACACTCATTCCATTGCATGAATCATTTTCTAGGTATGTGGTGTATATCATTGCGTCAGAGTATGAGAGTTATAAGCTTTTCAGTGAAGTCGACACTTTTCGCTCTTCAGACTTTTAATCTGTCGCTATTTTCCTATGAATTATACTTTTGGAGTGTAAAAATAAAGGGGGAAGTTAGAGAACTAAATGAGATAAATATTGGATTTAAACATAAATATATGTAACGCTAGGAATTTTTGTATAAGGTTTAAACATTTTCGGGCCCACTGGGACCAGCGATATCAAAAAATTTTCCCAAATCCGTAATATATGCACCATCAATATATGCATCCCAGCTTCATGCGCTGACAACATCCACAATCAATTCAATACTATGGACGATACGTACGAGGCTTCACCTCCCTCCGCTCCACCACAATAATCAATATATATTACTTTTAATTTGTGAAGAGGAAATTACATCGTGTAAGATACAATTAGAAAATACTATTCATGGTTTTTATTATATATGATCACTACATATTTTATAAACTCCACATGTAAACGAATTTTTCATTGGCCGATGAGCCGCCATCAGATCGAGATATCACACATCGGGGTACCATCGTTTCGAGTCCTCATGAGAGAGGCCTCGGGTTACCACCATGTCTGCTCTTTGGGAGAATATACATCGAGATATATCTGAACAATTGAATAAAATTATCTTACATCGGGTGACCTGAAACCACATAAATATGCTAGAGAGCGTCGAAATGTTTCCGGTTAAACTCCTATAATGTTTAAATCAGATCGGGTCGTGATATTGTTTACGTGGCGTATTAATATTTTCGTTAAAAAATATGTAAGCATATTTCTAAGATAGAACCCACCACATCCACATATGTGGGTTCATTGTAAGTATTTTGTGTTATTTTTCTTCTTTTGCTTCTAGAAGTATTTCAAGATACAATTGATATTTTAAATTATTGATTACTCAAAATATAATATTAATTTATTTTGATGAATTAAAAATATATCTCATTCTTTATAGTAAATAGGCCAACTAAAAGCAAGGTTTGTTTTATAGCATGGCATGCCTTAATATTTTTGTCAAAAGACGTATTTATTGTCAAGCTGGTATCCTCCCTATTTATGGTGATCACTCAGCGCGCTGTTAACAGTATCGAAATGACACTGCAGGAAACAGACACAAGCTTGATGTCATAATATTAATCTTTGATTTCTCTGTATTGAGAAGATATTATATCATGGCTGTTCTTTTATCAAGAGCAAGAAACATTGCACAGTTGTTGAAGGCAAAAATCACCTCTCTAGAGAAAATGGAAAGCATGCTCTCAATTTCTCGCTTTCATGCCGATTCTTGTTACAAATCCATGGCCGGAGAATGTCGGAGAAAATCGCCGGACTTCCGGGACAAACCGCCAGGATTTCTGACTTTCCGGCGGTATGAGTCAGCCAGAGCCGGAGGACAGGTGGAGCCTGTGCCTGATACGGATAATGAAGATGAAGAAAACCAGGTTACGTCTGCATAACTCTCTCTACTTAATTTTATTTTCCTGTTGCTATAACGTGCTTTATTGATTCATTGTTTTTTAGCATTGGATAAGCCTTACAGTTATGACCTACAATTTATAAATCATGCTAATTAAGTTAAATATTTGAAACAAAATCATGGATTTATCTACTCGCTCTACTAAGACCGTGCAAGAACGTACTTAAGAGTTAAAAGGGAACATAAATCAGGAGAAAAAAAGTTGTATATTTGGAAATTATAGTTAATAATAAAAATCTTGGTCTGATTGTGAAGTGGTGGTATGATACTCTTCATGAACACCCGTGATGATGCAGTTATACGTAGTCAGATATGGATCCAGAGTCGTCCTATAAATATAGTTCAACATTAAACCGAAATGGAAAAAGTATCCGAGTTTATGTGGTAAATTTTGAATAATATTAGTAAATGAAGAAGGTTATAAAATGCCAAGTTAGCACAAAATTTTCATATTGCTAGTCGAAAGTAAAATTTGGCTCGCTAGAGAGAATATAAATTTTATAGAGTAGTAGATAAGGCTGGAAAAATTAATTAGTCGGGAACCAAAAAGTTAATTGATTATCACAAATCTGCCCACAGCTATGAACTTTGTCAGGTCGTATAAGTTACCACACATGTCTCCATTTTTATTTTTTTATTTTTCAATTTCTTTGAAGATGACACGTCTCATATTCTCTAGTAACAATTTAGTTATATTTATTTATACTCGATGAAATTTGTGAATGGGCCCTGGTTTCGTGTCTGACCCATGGAGTAGTTCGCCATAAATTCGAATGAACATTGCACGAGAAATGCGTAGTACTTTTGGAAAAAAAGAATCGGTTACAGTTTCTTACACATGATAACTGCTGTGTACTAGAGCTGTCAGGACACATCAAACATCAAGATTTATAAAAAAATTAATTTGTCAATAGTTTTTTTTTTTAAATTAACTCATTAATGGATTAATTCCTTATAAGTCAGAGGTCGTTTGACCAATACAGGTGATAAATCGAGTGTTATGCATGAGTAGACAGTGATTCGAGGGAGATGACCCATATAACGGACTAATTCCTAGAGCGTATCTCCACAATATTTCAGTGGGGAATATGCTCCACACGAGAATCGAATCCGTGAAGTCCGAAAAGTTATTCCCACGTCACTTCAAGTCTTACCAACTTGCATGTGTCCTCGGGGACTAATTTGTCAATATTTTAGTTTAAGAGGTGCGCTGCTATATAATTTCAAAACTCCATGTGTAACAAAAAATCTACGAAAAAGCTTCTAGTGGAAACTCTGAGACCCCTGACTAACACAGGAGTCAATGTACAAGTACGCAACCAACTGAATTACGGTGGGAAATTAAATATAGTTTGGTGGGAGACTCTAAAATTAAATTCAGGCAACACTTGTTCACGACCTAACCGAACCCTTCTCTTTAAGTTCGTAGACATAAATGAAGGGCAACAATGTAACAAAAAATTGTTTCCATTAACCAAGTAGTTAATTCTTTCACGCTCTAATTTTTGTTCCATTTGATGTATATAATGTCATGTGACTTTCGACGAACCCTACGTAGAGACATCTTGTCGTTTAGCATTTAGTGTCTCATAAATACATTGTATCAACTTTGTAGTATATCGGTGGAATAGTTCAATTCCACTAGCTCTTTTTTGTTTTTTTGTTTTTTTGTTTTATTGTTTTTTTTTGGATTGATTATCGACCTACACTTAGAGACAGAAATAGCGTCGATGTTAGGGTGTCCAGATGGTACGTCTTTCGGTTCGATCCCACTTATTTTTTGTCAATATCCTAGTTTTATATGAATGTATGAAAATTGCTTAATTTTTGAACACATGCCACGAATAATAGATCTTTGTCTTTTCTGTTTATATAACGAACATTTTAAATTTTTTTATAACTGTACTATTTTATATATATTAAATCAAATTGCTTATCAAAGAGACTTGTGGAAGCTTGTTGGGAATATGTGTTCGAGGACTAATATAAATGTATAGATAATACATTCAGGAGAAGCTATTTATGGTTTGGAAAGGACCCGAAGGCCGTACCTGCTTGGATCTGTCTGTTAATTAATTTGTTTGGTGGATTAGAATCTTTGATGCAAATTTCGCTATAGGAACCCAATGGTCCGGCCCAGCCCATTACAAGATCTCATAGAGTTTAATGTTATATTATAAATGGATATAATTGATAAACACCTGAATTTACTCTTATACTGAATAGGTCATTTCAAGAAATCAACAACAAATGTCTTCTATGGTTGTAATAGTTATTTTATTGGATGTAAAAATCTAATTTATAATATTTGCTAAATCTAGCAGGGAAAATCACATTCAAAACATGTATAAATACGTCGGGAACCTCTTTTTAAAATTAAATGAACTATAACACATGGCAAACTATAGAATTGTTTTGAACATATAATTCTAATGAATTTGGTTTCAATTTTATTGACATTTATAAAATCTCAACAATTGTTTGACGATTTTGGATATATACTACCTAATTGGTTAACGTAGTTATCTTTGTTTTTTTGGTCTCATTTATTTCGTTGATTGTTGCCACCTCATACACTCCAATGCCATGCTCGCAAATTAAATTCCTTCGTCTTCATATGCTTTTATTTTTTACAGCACTGGTAATTAATAATATGAAAGTGGCAAATTCGACTCCTTGAGAAGATGAATTCTCTAAGAAGTATACTGAAAAACCCAATAAAATCTGGGTTTTATCACGCCTTAATTTCGATTCACAACTTACCATTGGTGTCCAAAATCCATGCATCCCATTTCTGCGATTCTCGGTTTGAATCGACAAAAGCAAAACAGCATGCACATTTGTGTAATAATGAAGAAGAAGAAGAAGATTATGATTTTAACAACTTTCAGGCGAGTTTTACTTGTCCAATGTTTTTTGGGTGTTTGTGATCAATAATTTTATGCAATTTTTATTAAGATCGAGTAAATAATCCAGTCGTATGTATTGCTTTCTTTCTTATTTCATGCAAAGTGTTTTTCATTCTTGAATTTGATATGATGAGTATCCATTGAAAAATTGAATGCATGGATTAATGGGACGAGAAGGAAAATCAAGTGCCTAAAGTTAATAACTTTAAATTTAATTTTAAGCACATTGAATCGGTAGTGGTGCCAATGAGGGTGGCAGGAGATGGTCGTCAACCTCAAGTTTTAATTTGTCTGTAAATTAGAAAAAAAAAAAAAAAGATTCTCTGCATTTTCTTGATTGTTGATAAATATATTAGCAGGGACTGGATTTTCCTGGTGGAAGGGTCACATTTACAACCCAAATGAAGTTCATTTCAGAGTACCCGGAAAAGAGAATACCTTGTTATCGAGTTCTTGATGATGAAGGCTATCCAATTGCAAACAGCATGTATGAACAGGTACATTATATTTTCACCGCAAGTTTTCTGGGATGTTTGATTGTACGTCGCATTGTTGGGACGATCTCGTCGTTTTTCATGTACCTAAGGGTATTGTTTTTGTTCACTCATATATTTTCGATCTTGTTTATATGATTTGTGGAACAATCCATGAGAAAAAGAAAATTCCTCAGCAAACTATCATGTCAAGGAAGGCAATTTGAGCATTCAATATTTTATGAGTGGTTGCTTAGAATGCCTCTTTACTTGTTTGTTTTTTGGCACATTCTTTTTTCTTAGAGGGATGATGCGAACAGCAATCTAAGCATAACCTTCGACAATCTGTCACCAATGCCTCCGAATTGGTGTACAGAGAACTCGGAAGGATTTGGAAGAATATAGTTATTTGATTAGTCCACATGAACGCATTGTATACTTGTTCAATTCTTTAGTATGGAAGAGGAGATAAAGGTCTTGTACTTGGTATTTGTTAAATTTTGTAATGAATCGATGCACATCTTTTTTTTCAATAAACAACGCATTAGGTTAACAAAGAAACTGCAGTGAAGATGTATGAAAACATGGTAACGCTTCAAGTATTGGATGCTCTTTTCTATGAAGCACAAAGGCAGGGGAGGATCTCATTCTACTTGACCACTACGGGTGAAGAAGCGATTAACATTGCAACGGCTGCTGCACTTACTCCAGATGATGTTGTATTACCTCAGGTAAGATCTAAATCAGGGATGAAGAAGATAAAAAGGGGCACCATAACTATGTCAGGTTTTCTTCTTTTTTAAAATAAATAAATAAATCAGTAGTGGGTTTGAATTTATATTTTGAGAAAATTTAATTGTGAAATTTCATCTACTATATGCTCTCTGTAATTTAATGTAGTATCGGGAGCCTGGAATCCTCTTGTGGAGAGGTTTCACCGTGCAAGAATTTGCCAACCAGTGCTTTGGAACCAAACATGATCTTGGGAAAGGAAGGCAAATGCCGGTTCATTATGGTTCTGAGAAACTTAATTACTTCACAGTTTCATCTCCAATTGCGTGAGTTGTCCCGCCTTTAGATATTGAAGATTGTAAAAAAGTTATATATAACCAAAGTTTTAAAACACATCCATCTAAAATATCTTTGGTTTCTCTTTGTGATAGAACACAACTTCCTCAGGCTGCTGGTGTAGCTTATTCGCTAAAGATGGATGGTAAAAGAGCATGTGTTGTCGCTTTCGCTGGAGATGGTGCCACTAGCGAGGTAATACTTGCTGAAGTTTAAAAATTTATGACAATTTTGAAAATCAAAGATCAGATGTAAATTTGTCAAGAATCGTTCAATGTTTGGCAGGGAGATTTCCATGCTGGTTTAAATTTTGCTGCGGTCATGGAAGCTCCAGTTATGTTCATATGCCGTAACAATGGATGGGCCATCAGCACTCCTATATCCGAACAATTTCGAAGTACATTCTCTCTCTCTCTACGCACAGAAAAGATAATTCAGATAAGCATGAATTTCCTTTTCTTGCACGATAATTGATTTTTGCTTCCATGTGATAATGGTAGGCGATGGCGTGGTGATCAAGGGCCAAGCATATGGAATACGGAGTATTCGTGTAGATGGAAATGATGCTCTAGCTGTTTATAGTGCGATTCGTGCAGCTCGTGAAATGGTGATACGGGAGCAAAAGCCAATACTTGTTGAGGTGAAACTTAATCTCTTTTGCGTTACTAGATGATGTTTCTATAAGAGAGTGGGAGCGATCAGCCCCTTTTACATGTGAAAAGGAGAAATGGGCAATCCATTCAATGAAAAGTATTGTTGGTGCGGTCACCGCCTTTGAAGTCTATGGTTTTGTCATGAATGAATATGAGGACGAAGCTATACAATTGAATGTTGTAGAACAAGTGTTTCTTGATTCAAATTTATTTGCCTTGTCCTTAAAACATCGCAAAAGGATCATATATTTTCTCTCCATATATACAGATAAATTCCCATATAAAATAAGAATATGACTAATGGTTCTTTGGTTGTGATGTTCAGGCCCTTTCATATCGAGTAGGCCACCACTCCACTTCTGATGACTCCACAAAATATCGACCGCTCCAGGAAATTGATCACTGGAGAACAGCTCGAGGCCCTGTGGGGAGATTCAGAAAATGGGTTCAGAGGAATGAATGGTGGACTGATCGTGACGAGGACGAGTTCCGCGGACACGTTCGGAAACAGGTCTTGTAACCAACAGAGTTGCACGTTTGGTCTTTGTTTCTGCATCTATACTTGGCCTTGATAACGTGTTAACAATGTACAATTGACAGGTATTGAGCGCGATTCAAGCGGCAGATAAGATGGATAAACCATCCCTTACAGAATTATTCAGTGACGTGTACCATGAACTACCATCGAATCTCAGTGAACAAGAGAAATCACTCCGAGAAACCATTAAGAGACACCCCCAGGAATTTCCAGTTGATGTAGCTGTTTAGATACTTGTTTGGCTTCTAGGCTGTCTGATTAAGGGGTACCTAAATATATCTAACCAAACAATTTAAGAGACAAAATACTAGATATTAGTTAAAATAATCGGTTGTTCATAAGATAATAATATTATCATTTCGATTTCATATCTTATCTTGAGATAATATAAGGTCATCCTCAAATTTTAATTTAATCTATCAAATAATGCATATACTTCAAATTAATAAGAATATTTAATATATAAAACTAATTGATATAAAGTAAATAAGTAGAGTGTAAACTCCAAGAACCAATATCGTCACAAAGGACAACGATATTAATTAACTTCCAACAGTACACAAGAATAGATGAATTTAAAGTTGTATCAAATGCTAAATAATAACCGATTAGAAAGATATTGGATAATTACGATTAGACAAGACTTAAATGAAAACTTTGTGCATCGCCCCTTGGTTTACATATATCGCCCTGTTAGGAGTCAATTTTCAAATGATTAGAAAAATTCTTATCTCACTTTAAAACCTATATGGATCAAAAAGATATCTAACATATATATAGGGTTAGTCTATTAATATGAAAAATAAGATTAAGGAAGAGTCCGGGAGGGCAAATAAACATGATTTATGTAATTGAGAATCTGTTGCTTTTGTAGATTTCCAAAGCATATCGATCCTAACTCCGATAAAGAGAGATATCTTAAAGATGGATCGTTTATATATTTTATTTTATTGGATAAAAATGTTTCCATTTTTTAAAAATTAAATTTCTCTCCTTTTGATTAATATTAAAATTCTCAAGTTTGGGGCTGACGCTAATTAACATTATTGGGGGTCATGAATGCATCTGGGCGAGAACCAAGCATAGATACAACACAACTTGGAACATAGTAAAAAGATTCTAATTGGTTGGGTTCCATATAGGACACTGTAATGATAATTGTAAATGACACCACCATCCTAGGGAAAAATCGACAATGTTTCTGGACCCACAATCGACCATCTTGGCTGTTGTTCGCATTATATATAAAAAATTTTGATTTTGATCCCTCTTTATTAATAATTTTGTGTTGTTTCACTAATCAAATCACCCCTTCATTTGAACTCAACTTTCTATTTTTAGTCTCGCATCAGACTGACTTAGAAAGAAAAAAAAAAAGAACAATGTATTGCATCGGAAAAAAATTGCATGCGCGAATTATAATTGGATCAATGCTGGTTCGTTTGGATATTAGAGAAATTTCGGACAAAGAATGGACTACTTGGCAATTTTGTAATAACAATCTAAAACAGCCAGAACCGTGAAATTCTGATGATGGAGTGTTTGAGTGGTCGAGTACTTTGCATTTGATGTGCTGCATTTAAATAAAAATTGGATACTTCAATCATTCAAATTTCAATGTTTAAAAGTAATTTAAAACTGGGCAACTGGGCACCCTTCAATTATTTCATACAATCATATCTCTTTCATCACGATCATGTTATTTCTGATCATCGCTTTCTTGTTAGTTTAAAAAGTTTAGCTCTTGCTTACAAAACCGAAAAAAGATTAATTCTTGCGAAATACTTTTCATGAATGATGGGGAAAGACTTTAATTTCTAGCAAGGAGAAGATTCTTTTTGAAACCACTGAATGTTGTTGACAGCTGGTGCATCTTAGTATTTTGAAAGGTAATTGATTTTCATTCGTTTTACCAATTGATTCTAAATTTCAATCCTTTGCTTCTTTAGGTCAACAGGAGCTATAAGACAGAGGAGAACGATGGTTTTTGGTGCTTTTGACTGTAAGAATATAAAGGATGACATTGATGGGGAAATGGGCGGTCCATGTGAAGGATTAAAGATAAGTGAGTGGAAAGATATTCCAGTGGAGCTTTTGCTGAGGATTCTTTCTAGGGTGGATGATCAGATGGTCATTGTGGCATCTGGGGTTTGCCATGGCTGGAGAGATGCCATTTCATGGGGCCTTACTCGTCTCTCCTTGTCTTGGTATACATGCCTTTAACCTGATACTTTTGTTTATGCTATGATTCTGAATTCTTATCACATTTTTTTACTCAGCAGGTTTTCTTGTCTGAACTCTGATGTGTTGTTTTCATCTCACCATTTTTAGTTGGTTAAATCTTATATGAGTTGAATGATTCTCGTAATGGGGAAACAAGAAAATGGAGTTAGGAAAAACTGTTGCTGATAGAGTGAGGTTTGGATGATTTGTGCCTGTAGAACACAACTCGATTAGTGATATATTTGCGCAAGTGTACACTTTGATTGTCGTATGCGAGAAGGGGAAAAGAATGTACCACCAGTTGTTTTCACTGCAGAAAATTTTCAAGCTCCCACGAAGACTCGTTATTCATTAGATTAGTCAATTTGAGCGAGGTGCATTGAATCATGAAAAATATGAGTATTATCGTAGTTTTCATTGAGAACAACTAATATATCTAGTTTCTAACAGGATTTGTTCCTATGTAGGTGCAAGAAAAACATGAATAATCTTGTGTTATCACTAGTTCCCAAATTTACAAAACTCGAGGTTCTAGTCCTTCGGCAAGATTCGCCTCAGCTCCTTGATGATGCTGTTGAAACAATTGCTCGATATTGTAGAGACCTGCAAGAGTTGGATCTCAGTAAAAGTTTTAGACTTACAGATAGATCGTTGTATGCCTTGGGTCATGGTTGCCCAAATCTTTTAAAGCTGAACATTAGTGGTTGTTCATCGTTTAGTGATTCCGCTGTGGGATATTTATCTGGGTTTTGCCGAAAGTTGAAATCCTTGAATCTTTGTGGATGTGTAAAGGCGGCATCTGATAGGGCTTTGAAGGTATAACAAATTTAGAAATCCTAACTTATGAGTGCAAGATGGCCATAAATTCTCTTGACTCTATCTTGCTGCAGGCAATCGGATACAATTGTAATAATTTGCAATCATTGAATCTTGGATGGTGTGATCGTGTTGGGGATGAAGGGGTAAAGAGTTTAGCCTATGGTTGCCCTGGCCTCAGAGCTCTTGACTTGTGTGGATGTGTTCTAATAACAGGTACACTCCCTTCGTATCTGTTGTTTAGGTTGTTGTCATTTAATAATTCTAGCACAAATTATATTTTGTGGGGTTAAAAGTTAAATAGCGTTGTGCAAATTTGTGGTACTGCTTAAAACTTTGCTGATGATACTATTTCAAAGTGTGAAAAGAACTTCATTGGCGTTGCTTTACGCTGTAAGACAAGCTTGAGCAGACATAGTCTTGGGTATGTAACATAATTCTTGTAATGGTATACAGATGAGAGCGTGATAGCGCTGGCAACCAACTGCCTTCACCTAAGATCATTGGGTTTGTATTACTGCCAGAACATAACCGATAAAGCGATGTACTCTCTAGCGCAGAGGCGAGTTAAAAACAAGCACGAGATGTGGACATCCGCTAGAAAGAACAGACACGAGGAAGAAGGCCTCACAAACCTGAACATCAGCCAGTGCACCGCCCTTACGCCTCCAGCTGTACAGGCCTTATGCGACTCATTTCCGGCTCTTCATACATGCCCTGGCCGCCATTCCCTGATTATAAGCGGCTGTCTGAACTTAACATCAGTGCATTGTGCATGTGCTGTACACGCCGCAACTCACCGTGCTGTACACGCCGCAACTCACCTAGCTCATTAAGTTGTGTGAGGGGAACACCAGATTTCTCTTGGCTGAAAGAAAGAGGGGGCCATGTGTATAAGGATCAATAACTATTTGTGTGTGATAAATGTGTATCATCGACAGTATATTCAGGAATATTAGAATAATTAAAGATCATGTAAATAGTATTTTAATATTATATGTTTGGTATACGCAATGTAACGTGCATTGTTGCACTTGCCACTTGGTGTGTAATGTGTTACATTAATAGAATGCTGATGAGTCGTGATAGTTTCTTTGACTTGGAAGGATAAAAAATAATAAGGGATAATTATTTGAGTATCCGGTAGAGTAAGTAACTAAGGGATTACATGAACAAAATCGAGATAAATATTCGTGGTGCACTCCGATCCGAGGAGAAAAAGGCTTGGGCCATGAACGAGCAAATGGAGGTTGCATTCATGAAAAAATCTTGGGTAAATCGTCGACAGTCTCCATTGTTTTCCTTCTTTCTGTGACTGTTGAGTCTTTTCCTGTTCACGACTCTGCTGTCATTGAATCCGCTACATTTAGCTCCCTCTTACCCGCTCTTCTCTGTAGCAAAGCCGAAAAGAAAATATATTTTAAGGCTCTGGATTATATACAGTCTTGATCGGTTTGATTTGTGTATTTAATATATTTTGATCAAATTCGGTTCTTATCAAATCTTGAGTTTGTGTTCATAAATAAAATATTTCCAATACGATTTGTTTATACACTCTGTGACAATGACTAGGGATCACGGTTTTGCAATTTTTTATTTTTGAATTCACAGATAAGATATAAAAGTATGCAGGGCTTATAGTTATGAGAAATTTTCATGCCTAATATGCCCCGAAATCATAGCCCATCCCATAGTAATCGACGCGACCGTTGAATAAAAGTTTAACAGTTAGTAAGAAAGAAAAAACGTTCGTTGTTGGATCGTTGAATTGGGCATAACAGTGTTTTCTCTTTTCAAATAAGTTTCTGGGCAATACCTATTTTCATAATTAGAATTCTCAAGCTCATCCCCCTTAAGTTTATTTATTTAATTTTTACAAGACTTCAGTTTTTTTAATCTATAGTAGAACATCTAAATTAAATATTGAGACCATACATCATTATTAATTCATAAAACTAAATCAAAAAATTAATAATTTAGTATTTTAAATACTTTATTTTCGATCCAACGAACATATTGTGACGTGATTAAACTCTAGAAGGTTCCGTACTAGATAGTAGATTCACTGAAAGAACATATTTATGATTTTGAGCGAATGATTAATGATTTATGTTACCACAATAAATGGATTATGGATGCATGTTTTGATATTACCCAGGTGAAAGGGATGCATGAGAAAGGTTAGAGATTAAATTTAATTCTATTTTAGTTTCAATAAAAGAATAAACAACAATTTAATTATATAATTAAATTGTCCCGGTTTTATGCTGAAAGATTGGTTCTGTTTGGTAACAAAGAAGGATAGAGTTAATTGAATTAATCATATCATTTCATATGTTTGTTTGCATATATTATTTATCTCAAACCAATAAGATTATAAATGGTTATAAGACATCAATCACATCTTCTAATTAAAATTACTACACTGTTCTTCATATCTTTTACTTAAGCTAATTAATTAATTAAAAGGACAAATTCATATTACAAGTTTATCATAAATTTAACCAATCAAAGCAAATTACTATTTAATAAATGCTACTACATATATCTTACTCACAATTTTATAATAATCACACTATATCAATCTTATCTAATCATTTTCCAATTAGAGTATTATTAACTTATGATATTGACTGAACAAAAATATGTATATAAGCGTCTTTGAAGTTTATTATCTTATTACATTATCATATCATTGATTTATTCAAAATGGCTCATGGGAAAAAGGTTTTAGAAAGGTTATTAAAATATCGACTACTAATATAGATATGATTACCGTATAAGTTTCGATAGCTTCTATTCGATTACGTCTTTAGATGGAATCGCACTTGGGGATTTGGGACCACTAGGTAGGACATAAATTAGATTTTTTTTGTAAAACCAACCACGTCCAACCATAATACAAAAATCAATTAAATTTTGTAATTCGTTTGTTGATCACATTAATCGACCTGTAAGTGGAAAGTAATGAAATATATATAAAATTTTGTATATGGTAAGCAATGATTTCATCAAAAATTTTGTACATAGAAAGTAATGATTTCATCAGATGTTTCAACTTTTCATATCAGTCAAAAGACGATTACTAAGATCATGAAACTGATCACTTCCATATGACTGAAATAAAATGATAAAGTCAACTTGTCACCACGTAAAAAAGTTAGTTATGTGCGCTTATCGAACAAGATTTTGTAAATTCCCATCTATAAATAGGACTGCATGCATGCGTAGCAAGCAAGAGCTAGCGGGATAAGAAATCAAGAAACACAAGAAAAATGAAGCAGGACACTCTAGTATTGATCGTGGGCGCAGGGCCTGCAGGATTGGCAACCTCTGCATGCCTAAATCTGGAAAGCATACCAAACATTGTCTTAGAAAAAGAAGACTGCTGCGCTTCTCTGTGGAAGAAAAGGGCTTACGACAGGCTGAAGCTTCACTTAGCCAAGGAGTACTGTGAACTCCCGAACATGCCCTTCCCTCCCGGTACGCCGACGTTTGTGCCGAAACACGATTTTATCCAGTACCTGGATGACTATATCAGCCATTACAATGTTGCTCCACTGCACCATCGACGTGTAGAGTCTGCTTCTTTCGATGGGAAGTGGACCGTTGTGGCGAAGAACATGCTTTTGGACAGGAGTGAGGAATATGTTACGACGTTTCTTGTTGTCGCCACGGGTGAGAATGGTGAGGGTTTTGTGCCGTGGATTCGGGGTTTGGATTCGTTTTCCGGGGATGTGATGCATTCTAGTGATTATAGAAACGGGAAGAAGTATGTGGATAGGAATGTTTTGGTTGTGGGCAGTGGGAACTCGGGTATGGAACTGGCGTTAGATTTATGGAATTGGGGTGCTCACGCTTCTATTGTTGCCAGAAGTCCAGTAAGTTTTATATATAACACATGATGTTATAATTTGTTCCAACCTAAAATAACATTAGAATCTAAAATAACCACTTATTTTTGCAACAACGATATTCTTTAATATAATGATTTATAACTGTATTTCTAGTGCTAGAAACCAATAATTTCGGACGAATACTCATTTCAATGAATTCTTATAGGGTGTATTCAATCGATGACATTTAATTAATTTCATAGATTTCACTTGATTTTATCCCATATTCAAATTCCTCCTAATTATATAATATTAATTAATAATATTATAATAGTAAATTATATATATAGTATTTGATATATTAGAAGAAGATACAATAATAATATATAGTAGTAAATATTATATACATATTCTTTAATATATTATAAGTAATAATATATAGTATTAAATAATATAGAGATATTATTTAGTTTATTATTAAGGGAGATGCGGATCCGTGTCCTCGAACCTAACTCACGATAATGGAGAGGAAAATCCCGATTAATTCAGGACAGGGATAAGAATAGAAAATCCACACTCGTCACGTCCCATCCCATTGTCATCCATGCACATACCTATATATTATTATAATTTACGAGAGGCTCATTCCTTTTTTTCACTTTTTTCTTTCTTTTTCTTTTTTACGTTCTTTACGTTTCTAATGCTCAATTATTCTGCAATATCAAATGTCTAATTTGTTAATCCCTTCCAAACATAACAGTATTGGATTTTTTATCCTTCTAAAGTATATACATATTTAGTTTTTAATATTTAAAAGTCTAATGTAGTCAATAGGATTTTTTTTACAACTACACGTGATTCCATCAAAGTTTATAAAAATTTATCAACTCTACAAAAGTCATTAAATTCTTCAAATCTCAAGATTGAATACATCCTTATTAATTTCTTCGACTTGCAAACTACTATTTTTTTCTTTTTTTTTTTTTGATTTTGTGTTCACAGGTGCACATTCTTAGCGAGAAGATGGTACAAGTCGGGATGGTTTTATTGAAGTATGTGCCTTTAAATGTAGTGGACAACATCGTTGTAATGTTAAGCAAATTGAAATATGGCAATCTTTCCAATTATGGGATTCAAAGGCCAGACAAGGGACCCTTTTATCTGAAAATGGCAACGGGTAGATCTCCGGTAATTGACGTCGGGACTGTTGAAAAGATCCGAAGTCGAGATATAATGGTACATATATATATCGGCCGTGAAATGTATTTGGAGAAAATTAAACTTTATCTTCTCTAGTTAATCTCAAATATTGAAGGACCGCATGAATCATTTGCAACTTCTCATTACATATATTTAATTTATTTTGGTTTACGTGAGAACTTTGTAGGTGTTCCCGTCCATAGAAAGAGTCGATGGAAATCATGTGCACTTCGCAGATGGAAGCACAAAAACATTCGAATCCATGGTTTTCGCCACCGGCTACAAGTGCACTGTCTCAAAATGGCTCAAGGTATATATTAGATGCTAAATTATGCTATGCATCAGGCATTCATAGTTTTAATCGCTACCGACGATAATTAAGCACACAGCGGGCATGATACTTAAATAGTTATACATATATATATAATTCAGTTAATGTTAGATATGATATAAGATTGTTTTAATCTCGTTTATTCAATGAAACCTATAAATCATGATAATAGGGTAAAGGACAGATTTTTTACAAAAATTATGTATAAGATTTCACGGTTCTTTGGATGTCTAACTTTACATGTTTGAATAAATATATATGTGAAGGACGGCGGGGCAAAGTTTGGTGAAAATGGAATGCCTGAACTGCGATCCCCACATCACTGGAAAGGTAGAAAGGGCATTTACTTTGCTGGGTTTTCAAGGAGCGGTGTGTTTGGAATATCCAAAGATGCCAAAGCCATTGCGAATGATATAAATAATGCGCTTTTGAACATGAAAATTTGACTGTCTTGCAAATGTAAAAGGGGTTGAATAATTAAGAGCTATGTATTTAGAAAACAATATTGGAAGCAGCATAAATGATAAGAAATGAACATATATATAATATGTGATCTTTATTGAATACATTTTTAATGCTGATATTAGTTATAAATCATTGGATAATTTGTCCTTCAAGTTTTGTGAAGCTTTCTTGAGATCATCAGTTGCAATGGGCTGAGCAGTGGGTGATTTCGCTTCATCCGATAATTCTTTCGACAACCTTTTGAAATTCACGGATTTGAGAGAATCGACTAGAGATTCTGTTCTTTCCTCTTCTTCTTCAACCTGCGGTTATAACATGCTAATGTCAATAGAAGCATAAATATTTTTCAATCAAAAAATTATAAATATGGTCTTTTTTATTTTCTACTTTTTGCAATTTATCCTATTTTTCTCTTGTAACCTTTTTTTTTTTTCATTTTTCGTCCGATAACTCGTAAATCTACAGATGAATATATGAAGAATTAAAATTCACTATCATGAAGATCTGACGAAAGCTACACAGAGATGGTTTTTAATTGATGGAGGAATTTACAGATTTAACCACATTTTAGGCAGAACTCGTTTGGTAGATGTAGCATCGCTACTCGCTAGCATGTTTATGATCAACTAACAGTCAAATGTAAATTTGAAAAGTAAATAGATAAAATTAAATAAAATAAACCTTATCGAGAAAGTCGTCAACTGCCCCAGCGTCCTTAGCAGCCCTTTCAGCTAATTTCTCTACGAAATCCACAGCCTCTCTTAATTTTCCACCTTTGGGAAGATCCTCCGCCACATCCTCCGCCACCTTCTCCACCACCTCCGCCACCTCCGCCACTGCCTCCGCCAAATCCTCCGTCATCTTCAATTTTGCTTCAATTCTATCTACAACATGTAGATACATTATTAATTGTGTATTCAAACTAGATTTATTTGTGGTAAGTGGTGGGACATCCAAATATAAAACTTTTTTGCTAAATAATATACATGGACGATTTATTTTGATCAATACAAAGGCTTTAATCCTGAAAATTTCCAAGAAAAATCAATGGAGAATAAGTGTTGTTTTGTTTCTACTTACTTTTAAGTGATATTCCCCATTTGTAATTGACAAACGGTACAACGACGGCTAGCACTATAGCTAAAACCCAGCTCCTGCATTAAAAATACAAACACCAGATTGTGTGAGTAATTAGACAATTTAAATAGTTAACATTAATTACACTAGCTAAACAATGACTTGCGTACTCACAGGCCAATCAACGGAGAATCAGACGGTCCCGGAGGTCCCGGGTCCACGCTGCTACGCACGATCAATTTCCTATATTCAAATTCCATTCATCGAAAGGCCAAAAATATATATGATAAAGGAAATCCTACTCCGATGGATCGAACATGTAACATCGTTTATATCGACAGACTTGGGGTCGATATAAACGAAACAAAAATATTCTAGCTATACTAACTAAGCTTGTTCGTTGCAAACCTTGAGTCAGATTTGTACTCAACCATGATCAGTTTTCATATATATAAACATATTTTGAGGTTAAAGATTTTAACCTTGTGTATAAATACAATATATGTATATAATCAGGTGAGTACTGGAAATATTGATCTCTGTACACAAATAAATCAGTGTGTAGAACATACCTTTTACTACTGTTGCTGATCGCTAAGCTTTGGAATCCACGCTGGGGATTGAATCTCAAGAATGGAAACAAAGATTTTGAAGACTCGACACTTTCCTCAGACCTATGATAGAGTTCAACATATGGCTGGATTGTAGGTTTCGCCGACTTAGAGAAGGTGTTTTCGATTCTCGTAAACATAATATTTTTCTGCATGTCCAGATTTTGTTTCTGCTTTCTCGTTTTCTATTTTGCCCTGAATGAGCAAATTGATGAAGAAGAGAAACGTCAGCAACGACATCTTAAAAAACGTTGAATTTGAATAGTCTTTAGATGTAATAGGAAAGCCATCAACGTACGGATACAAAAATTTAATGATCACAAAATATACTAAAGTGTATCGTGAATATCTATTGTGTGTCTAACGTGAACCGTGAAACAAAAGATAATTAGAACGGTCAATTACATTGCTCACCTCCTAACATTTGATCATTCGGTTGCTTTTGAAATTATACTGGTGGTCTCTCTGGAAAGTTTGACCTGCTATATCATTTACATAAATAATCATTGATATACCTAAATTATCTCAGCCGACGAGCTGATATCATCTCGAGAGCTCAGGACATCGGTCGTCAGGCACTGGTGGATGGAAAGTGCTTCTTCTTCGAGCTTATAACCACATATCACATGTCAGAGGGCGCCGAAAATGTATCCGGTGAAGCCCTCCGATGCTTAAGTCAGGCAGGATGCGAGGGCAAAAAAGAGAGCAAGGGAAATATGCTGGAGGCGAAGAATGCTAGAATGTGTGTATATGAATGAATGAGGCGTACATGGTATTTATAGAGGGGCTAGACGATGGAGATTAGCATATCCTAGCGAATATTCCCCAACACCGGGTATCTCGGGCGAGATACTCTCTGCGATCTTCGGAGATCCTGTCGTTCAAGTAAGGAAAGACATATTGTTCCTGGATTCTTTAAATAAGGAAAGATGTATTTGGGTTGGATTCTGCTTGTCATGACACTGTCCTCCGGAAACATTCCCGATCTGAGCACGATACCTCGAGCAAAATCCCGATCTCAGCGCGAGTGCTCGGGCGACTTTCTGATCTTAATAGCATAGGTCGGGACCTGGAGCTTGCTGCTCGGTCCTCGGGTTCCGAAGTGGTAATAGGGGACATCAATTATGTATATTTTATGGGGAGAACAACACCAGCAATGTTTTTGTGGTTATATATTAAAATGAAATGTGTGGTTGGTAGGGATAAGAATTTTCTTAGTGTGTCATAACGTGCTCTCGATTAATTGGTCTGTATGACGAATTTGCACAATTTCTGGCAAAGTCACTAATTACTTGGGAAATAATACATCGATAAAACGTACAAAATCCTAGACGAATTTGAATTTGAATTTGAATAAAAAATATAATTTATTTTATAATTTTTACATATCAAAGTTCAAATGTCATTATATCTTAGAACACCTGTGCATGTGCTTTATCTTTGTAAAAAAATTATTTTTTGGTGTAGTTAAGTAAACAATTTCAAACAAATGAGAGATCATATTGTAAATAATTGTAACTATTTTTCCATAGTATGTATTTATATGTACGTTGTTATTGCTTGAATAACACATGTGTAATTTTTAAAAATAATAGATAGTTACTATATTAAATGTATGAGAGCTTTAAATAGATAATTTAGCTATTTATAAATATGTGAACTTTGTTTAATGACGTGGCATACTATATTCATTTGAAAATATCAATAGACCAGTCGGTCAATACTATGGGATGAGCCTCTTTAGTATACAATAAATGTGAGAAGGATCCAACGTTGGATCGCATCCCGAAAAGTTCATTGCAATCTATTCTTCTTCATATGGTGTATAGAGAAATAACCAAAGAATGATATAATTAATCTCAAAGAATTAGTCGTGATATACACGTTCCAGATTATAGGAACAATATCCATTAATACATACACCTGATATATGCATCATCAAATTAAATAATTTAATTACAGAATAAATATATAACACATATTTCTATGCTTTTTTAATTATTTACACATTAATCTCATGATCAACCAGTTTTCGCTTCTTTTTGATGTTTATTAATGTCTTCATGATAACCGACCAGAGTTTGAACAATGGTTCCTACCTCTTCTTCAGCTTCCTGAAACTGGAAATTGCGTACATATTATATATCCCGTTAGCAATTTTTCGAGTTGTTTCAACAAACACGTGACCAGAATATCGTTAATCTGGTTCTCCACACTCTTAGTTTTGTACGAGGATAATCAAAATCATTAACATAACTAAAAAACTCACTCGATTGACTAATTAATCATAAGTGTATTAAGACACGATACATATAACGTGGCTACCTTATCATCTGTTGTTGAAGTCTTTTAGAAGTAATAAAATAATTAGTCACCATCTAATCTAACTACTGACAATATACAGTGGTAATTAGCACTCTTTTTAATTACCTAACTCCAACAGAACTGATGGAGTTCCGCTAAAAGTTTAATCTATTTATGCTCGAAACATGTCATTTTCAAAAAATAAAGTAAAGGGTTGGATCAAGGGAAAAAAATTTAAAATGATGTGAAATACTGTTCATGTCACAAGATTCAAAGTTCATCATATTGAGAAAAGTGAATTCTCCACTATATACGATAGAAATGTATACACGCACTTCGCAAGAAAGTAGATGATTTAATTTGTTTACCTTTTTAATTGCGTCTTCCATCATATGGGCATCTTTAGCCGTTTTCTTAGCCACGTCCTCCACAACCAGCACCACTTTCTTGAGTGTTCCGCCGTCTGGGAGATCACCGGAGATGTCCTCCGCCACTTTATCGACAACCTCCGCCACCTTTTCTACTACTTCTGCTAACTCTTCTACTATTTCCACTGTGTCATCGACGTCCTCTGCACGTTTTAATTCGTTCATATGTTTATACAAGTACGTATTTGTTCAGCCAAAGACTGTTTTGTAAGAAATAATTGATGTGGATGTTTCATTCGGAATTGGAACTTACTTTTGAATTTTAGAAAGTGTCCCTGCTTATTAGTCGCCACTGGTATGACAGTTAGGACCATTCCAAGAATCCAACTCCTGCATTATTAAAAAAATCTCATCTTCAGAGATATTCAGTTGTACAGATTTTACTTTCGTGGAGTTGACCGACTCATCTTATTGGTCTGTCACAGATTACTTATTGGATATAGATACATGCATGTAAAGTACTCACAGAAAGTTAGTTGAGGATGGAGGTCCTGGAGAAGGTGCATCCGTTGGAACACCACTAATAACAGAAAAATTCCTGGTAAAAATGAGAAATAGAGACGTAAAAATGATGACAATATAATAACAGGATATTTTTGTACTTGTAATCTTTTTAGCCTGAATATTAGTGCGATGTTAATTTTATATTGCTGCTCATGACATTCCAATGCGTATGTATTCCGATTGAAAATGTTCAGAAAAATAAAAATACCTTGTTATATTAAAACCAAACAAACTATTTAAAGCGTCAAAAACCAAAGCGACGGATCAAGTTATAATAAAATGATCTTGATATTTTTCGCTTCAAAGAAGCATCAGAAAATACTTAATTTCCAGATTCTTTTAAACAATCTGTAGTTAGGAGGTGTATTGATTAACCTACATACCTTGTATGGTACTTGTGCGGTCTGGTGTAGTTGCTTAAATATCGATGTCCCACACTTTGGGCTCCAAAAAGTGTGTGACCCTCATACAAATTACGAGCGGTAGATATAAGTTGAGACGCATGTAATGTTGAACGAAATCTTGAGATCGTCGTGATAAATCTTGTTTTCGACATCATTCGATCGATGCAACAATGCTAGACTTGTGCAACTAAAGATGTGATCAATATACAAATATTGAACAAAATTTATGTCTAATGGATGAGCAAGGGTTATCTATGGTTGGGTACGTTTATATATAAGAAAAAGGAACTTGCTTTTGCATGGTGGGAACTTTCTTGGAGATCCCAAAACAATGGGTTTTTTAAAATAAACGTGTTATTGCTTGTAGACATGCTCATTTTGAACAAGAATAAGATGGGAAATAAAGTAAAACAAGCATCCATTATTGTACGGAAATTTGAAAGTTCCGTTTACATTACGACAAAGGTTACGATTTAAAACTGACCGTTGATATATGGATGTATTATTGAGACTATAGAAAAGATATATAACAAATGTAACTAATTTGAATGCGTGGAAGAATACTCAACTTGATAAATATATTCATATCAATCTTCATCGAAGTTATGGCTTAAGGTGGAAATATGATATTATCTGATTACTCCGGTCAGATTATTTATTTTGGTTCTTTTATTTATTTCCTTGAATGGGGCTGGTAACTATTATTAGAATACACCAATCAAATATTTTAGTCTCTAGTCCTTCAAATCTGTAGCGTTTACTCGGGATAATCTCCAATCCATAACTCTATTTTGGTGCAATTTTAGCACTAAAATGATACAGTTTCTGCACAAAATACATATACATCTCCAACACACTTACTTCAAATCTTATACCAAAAGCTAATTCTTATAATATTTCACTAATTTCTATATATTAATGTTTCTTAATAGTTTAATAATATATTTATTATTAATATTTTAATTATTATTTTAATAATAAATTACAATAATTTGATATATATTAAGAAACGTAATTAAATATTAAAATATATAAATAACTTTAATATATAAAATTTAATTGAACAATGTGAATTTTGGAGGAGTTGGATCTAAATGAGTTATTATTTTGTTAATTAATTAAATATTTTAAATCAAGAGAAATATGAAGTTCATTTAAATTATTGTGTACATTTAATAAAAAGTTTAAAATTTTGTTAATTAAATTATTTATTAATTTTGAATTTTAAAATTTAATTTATATAAATATATTTTTTCAATAATTATTTAGGATAATAAAAAAAAAGATAAAAAATTTGGCGCAGAGCAAAAACTGCATCAAATTTGGTGCAGATGTTAGACTTCATTTTTCAGCACAAAAATGATATAAAACACCATTTTAATGTTGGGTTGGAGATGATCTCACAATAAAATAAATTAAATGTAGCGTATTGCAAAGGAAAATTATTACTACATACCTACAATCAATTTTTTAAGAAAAAAATCCAAAAAAAGTATGCTGATTGATTTTAGGTAAAAAGGTCCTTTTATGTGTGATTTTATTCGAGAAAAATTATACTTTTTGCCTTGTTGTTGGTCAAGTGACAGTATAATTGATTTCCTAACCTGCGCCTTTCCCATTTTCACCATTTTCATTGATAAACGGACACATCATCATTTTCCATTATCCCATTAATAGTCTCACAAAAAAGTGAAATTGAAAGAAAAAAACACAATTTGTTAATTAAGACGACAAAATTAACATGCAATATGACTACAAAAGAAAACTTTCAGATTTTTTTATCTGACTTTAATTTTCGCAAAATACCAGGGATCACATTTCTAACAAAAATGATTCTTTTATGTTATTAACAACGCAGAAATATTGAGAATGCATAGAAAACATTATAACATCCTAACTTTGATTATATCATTTGGTTATAAAGGAACAAAATAATTCGATTGATATAATAAGTTTGGGAAAAAATATCATTTTGATTTTCTATCTTTAACTGTTTCTCTTTTAGTCCTATAACTAGTCAAATTTCCGTATTGATTCTTTAACTTTAACTTTTACCTATTTTAATCCGATTTACTGAATTGATTAATTTTGACATTAAATTGTTGTTTAGTCAAAATTAGTTTGATGATATGACAAGGAATTTGGGAATGTTTGAACTTAATATAATATTATTCTACTTGGAATGACACATCGTTAAACAAAAAATATAAATTATAAAAAAATAGTTAAAAAAGATACGATTAAAAATAACAATCTCTACTTGCTAAATTAATATAAAAAACAACCAATTAATATTTATTTTATCTTATTGTGTTATTCAAGTTAAGCTCTCGGATAAAGACCAATGTTGTTCCACAGCAGGAACCGACACTGATCAGATCCCTAAATAATTTTAAAAAAATAAAAAAACTCACCACTCAGATTGAAAGAGCTTAACAGAGTTCCCGTCTTTACCTTCGAGGAGAAAGATTCACAAATAAGACAACATTTGGCTAAATGAATAACACAATAAGACAAAATAAATATAAACTGGTAGTTTTTTCGAGTAATTTAGCAAGAAGAGATTGGTGCTTTTAACTAGGCATGTTTTAACTAGTTGTTCATAGTTTATATTTTTTTGTACAATGATGTGTCATTCCAAGTAGGATAGTGTTATATTAAATTCAAAAATTCTCAAATTTATTGTCATGTCATCAAACTAATTCGTCCAGTCAGCAATTTAATGTAAAAAATGGCCAATTCAGTATCGGATTAAAATAGATAAAAGTTGAAAATTAAAGGATTAATACTAAAGTTTCATCAATTACAGGACTAAAAGAGAAAACAGTTAAATATAGAGGATCAAATGATATTTTTCCCATAAATTTGTAACTGGTGATTTAAGTAAAAATCATCTGTATGATATCGATAACTTGTAGCTCATCAGATATAAAAGTCCAAAATTTTAGATGAGATATCCAATTCAAGATCCAATTATCGTAACAAATTCACAACCCTTGTACATGTAAAAAACATCACATATGTTAGACCCTTTTATATCATGAATTGATTATATATAATATTAGTGTTTTTTGTTTTTGTTTTTGTTTTCCTAGATTGACTCGCCGCCGCAGAAAGTTAAAGCAGCCACCCATTAATTAATATTTAAAAGTAAAAATTTACAGTAGGCATCTTTTATACGTCTTCATCCCTCTTTTAGCGTACTTTATGGATCCTAAAGAAGCATGAACCATATATATATGGCTGCCACCCTTTGTCCTAACAGCACCATATGTATTCGTGTATATCCTTTGATTTATCATTTTTATGAATTAAGAGATTTTTGACCTATATACGAGATTAGTCTACTAACGGATTAACTTTTTTTTAAAGAAAAATAATTAGGAACTCATCCACGCCATTGCATAAAAAAAATATTTTCCCGTTTATTTTTCTTCATTAATCACATTTACAACTTTTCAAAGTGTACAAATTCAAACGAAACAAGTACAGTGGTCAAATCTTATATATATCTAATCTAAACATCTATTCCAGATAGAAATGAATAGATGAAATGTAAACGAATGATATGAATCAAAGAATTATTTTGTTTACAATATTTACTCCATCAATCCAAATTAAATAATCTTCGTATGTATACGTGTGTCTTCAATTTGCTGCAATGCATCATCAATTATTTGTTCATGACTCTCGTTGATTTTGTGTACTTGCTTCCGATGCTCTTGGGCTACTTCAATCAACGATTCAATAGATTCCTCTAGTTTTTCTTCCGCTCCTTTTACCTACATCACCGAGGTTGTAAAAAGTCAGTAGAAATTAAATTATTTAATTTGAATTGCCGAAACTTTACACCAAAAATAAAAATTTATATATATATATCTACCTTGTGAATTAAATCATCGACCAGATGAGCGTCCTTGCCAACTGTGTCAGCCACATTTTCAACAAAATCCACAGCGTTTCTGAGCTTCCCACCTTCCGGCAGTTGATCGGAGATATCCTCCGCCACTTTCTCCACACCTTCCGCCACCTTTTCCACCAGCTCTACTATTTCGTCTATTGTCTCCACCGCCGTTTCAACTTCATCTGAGCCCATCAAAAAAACCCATTAAAAGGATCGAAAATTAAACGGTCATGTACATGAAAATGAAACCAAGGAACAAAAAATTACTTCTGATTTTGAGAAGTGAGCTCCATTTGTGCGTGAAAAATGGCAGAATCATTGTTACAACTACTCCCACGACCCAGCTCCTGCATAAACAATTACAGAGTTTCAGCATAAATTAAAAATGATCAACCCAGAGAGAAATTAATTATTGTGAATTTGACCACTTACAGTAATTGGAATGAAGATTCTGAAGGCGGCGGAACTCCTGACTGAATAGCACCATACACAGAAAAATTTCTGAAAAACGAATTAATAGTTAAGCAACGATCTTTAACATTAGCGAAAGATCAAATATATATAAGAAGTAAATTTCCTGTAATTTTCTTTGTCGATTAAAGATTGCTGATTACATACCTCTGAACCTTGTCATTCTTTCCAACCTGTCGGCTTCTCAATGTCTTCCCACCCAGAAAAAGGGTCCGATCTCTCCGGATAGAGAAATTTCTAGATGAATACAGAAGCGCAGTCTTCGGTTTATACGAGGATCGGACAGGGATTACGAGATTCTGAGAAATCAATGTACTTGTAGCCATCAACATTATATCTTCAGAAATGACTTTTGATAAATTGTTATAGTCCTCGAATGGACGACGAATGCGAATGAAATTGCTTTAGCGCAGAAAATTTTCGTAAAAGATGGTGTTTGATAACTTAGCTAGTTTTCGTGAGATACGATGTACATTTTATAGGTACAATATATAAATTCGTTGGCCGACACGCTGAGTGTTCAACAAGACACAGAAGCATTATCGCCTTTGAATATTCTTATTACCCCCCAAAGAATAATTGACTTTCGACTTCATGGATATAATACAAAAGTAGTTAAGCTCATGTTTTTTTCGTTCTAGAAACCCATATGCACACATGCAAGGATGGTGATTGGTGGATTGGATTTTTACTATCAAAATCTAAGTCTTTCCCCACGCGTTTGCTACATTAAATAATTCAATTTTGACGTGCATCCCCCATTTTGGTCAAATTCGTTAAGGATATAAATTTGAATCACAATGGATTCGTGCTTTTGGGAGAACATTGTTGAAAAGTAAAACTAGTGAACTGCTCCCATGAACCTTATGGAAATGATCATTTGAAACATTGATTTGGTCTTCTTTGAATTCCCAAATATTAAGTTTTAAATTCAAATAATAGTAAATGATAAATATTAATATCAAACAAGAACCGATATTTCACGGAAACTATATGATTCAACATCACATGATATAACATCATATATCCATCAGCTTATTTCGATATATAAATATTAATTAGTTACATCATCATATGTATTCATGATAAGCACTCTCCCTACCAAGTATTAGTCTAGCCACAACTTAAAATTCCTCAAGGAAACATCGGAGTTCACACATGATACTCTTCAAGTTGAACGTCCTGAGCCTTCAATGGCACATAATCTCCCAAATAAGCCTCCAAATGATCAGAAAGAGCGGACTTATCGATATTCTCATGGTGATAAGATTTGCAAACAAAATAAATAATGGTTTGCAAGACTAACGCAAACAAAATCAACTTAAATAAAAGCAACAAGCATAGAGCCCCATAACCAATAATCTGTATGGTTCCAGCATATCTCCATCCAAACACAACACAAGCTCTGAAAACCCAGTATATCACTCCCAAAGACAGATTCAGGATGAGAAAAACGACGGAGGCCACAAACATCTTCCCTTTGATCAAATCTTTACTCTTGATCATGGCCTTAAATCCATACGAATCCTCCAACACCGAAACGACGCTTGCCAGCTGCCAGATTATGGTCATGTAAACAAACCCTATTGGATATATCATCAATATGAGCATTAAAACCCCCAGACCGAGTCCCTGTATATAATCAAGGCTGACGACCCATAGGAACATGGTTAGGGCAAAAAGCATGTTGTAACAAAAGACTGCGAGAAAAGCACAGAGAAAAGTGACCATTACTCTCTTCCAGACCTTTGGAACAACACTCATGACTTTCCTGAACGTTATCTCGCGCGAAGTATACGCACAAGCTACGGTATACACCACAGCAGAAGTTGAAAGAAGGGAGAAAACAAGCAGAAAAGTGAAGTAAAGACCCTTCAAGAGGATATATATTGCCCATTCGGATGATACTAGGTCGGAAATCCTGTCATACTTTGGCGTGCCGGCTTCTGCATGACGTAGTCTGAATTCATTGAATCGGATCTTCCAGTAGAGTACTGTGGATACTTCTTCATGAGCTAAGAAGATGAAGGCAAGTGGGAGGATCAAAGCGAGAGTTATTTGGCTGAAAATTTTTCTCCATCTGAAAATAAGTTTGTAGGCTTCAAGATATACGCCAAACACTCCAAGAAATTGCATCTCCTCTTGCTCTAAATCCATCGTATTTCAGATTTGTTTCGGCAGAAACTTTGTGTGGAAGAGGAGATTGATTGATTGGGGATAAACGGGAGTGGTTAGGCTTTGATTATCTTGAAAGTCTTTTTCTTTGATCATGTCATCTAATTTTGTATTTCAGTACGCGTTTGTTTTATTTGATGGTGTTTTTCTCGGCTAAGTGCTTACTCTGTTTTTGTGCCGGCAAAATACTATGTAAGCTTGATATTAAATATATAATCTCTCGTTTTTCGGTTTTTGGTAATTTGATGTTATCAATGTGTACCTACATCTTCAACTAATGATGTTGTCATCAAGAGAAAGGTGAAAATTCGATCATATCTTTAAATTTTGTTACATATATAGGTAAAGTACCGTCTGTCGAAATATCATAGGTCTTAAGTTTTATATATGCAGACATAAAGAAATGGAGTGTAACTTGAAAAGATTGGAAAAAGTAAATATTGGAGTATAGTGTTTTTGAAAAATCGTAACAGTTTTAGCTATAATCATTTTTAAATTGGAAATCGGTCGTAGATATTGATTATGTTTTTTCGAGGTTAAATCAATTAGCATTTGTTCCGTTGGATTTCGTAAGTTTTTGTGGAAACAAAAATAAACTAAGTATAAGACCAATCAGATCGGACACCAAGCAATCAGATCGGACCAGAGTTAACATCGTGTTTCTTTCAGTTCAGATCAAGACCAAGCTGAGTAAGGACAACTCAGCTATAGTAAGCAGATCAGATCAAAATAGCTTATCAGTTCAAGAGCATATCAGCTCGGAGCAGAACAGTTTAGAGCTGAACAAGAGAAAAGCATATCAGTTTAGAACAGAACAACTCAGAGATCAGTTCAGCTCAGAAGAGTTCAACTCAGACGAACACAGATCACCTTAGGATTTCAGTTTGCAATCTGCTAAGTCAATCATTACGATTGTTATATGATTTGATAACTTAACTTCAGATGATTCATTTATAGTCGCTAAGTACACGTGACATACTTTAATTCAACGAACCATGCGATACACACGGGAAAAGCAAACGACAAATTTTTAAGAACAGATTGCAAGCTGATTACTTGACATACTTTAATTCAACGAACCAAAAATTCCCTTCATACCTTTATATAAGTTTTCAAATTGTTGCTGAATTCTTAGGCTTGAGATTTGATTTCCATTCTTTTAGAAAAGCCATATAAATCATTATAAACACAGCCAGCGAGCTGTTGTGATTTGTGAGACTACGAGTTCAGTTCGGGTGCGGACTGAATGACTAGATTAGGATACCTTTTTATTATTATCAAATCTTCTTGTGAAATCCTTCCTTAAAAGGTAGAAGGAGAGACGTAGAAGCGTTGATTCAAACTTTCATAAACAAATTCTTTGCTCGCGATATGATTTATCTTTAGCATACTCTTGCACATTTTGTTCACTGTTTTATCAAGCTTCTTCCGCATAAATCCTTATATTGCTTGTGAAAACAGATAAGATTGAGTTACAGATTCAGCTGTTAACTCAACTGATCTGAAAATTATTTTAGAATCACAAAATCTTTAAAAGAGTTATGCAACCCCTTCTAAACTCTGTATCGTGTTTTTCGATCCTAACATGTTCGCAATTGAATTTTGGTGTTATTTGCCATGAAGACAAAATAAATCCATAAAATTGATTTTTTTGTGTTATTCCTCGAACATTCAGCCGTCATAATCCGACAAATAATATATTACATTGTTAGAGCGGGGACAAATTTGTGTTACGTATACGAAAATTTCTATGATTCATTATTTTCAAAACTAAAAAAAAAGGCATATCAATGAAGCAGTAGCAGATATCACACATTTATCATTATAAATTTGTAATGATAGAGCTATAAATAACAAGGTTACAAGAGCTATATGATGCCCTGGAGTATATTTCCAAAAGGTAAAATTAACTATTCTATATTTAAGTGTTATTCAGTAATATCTGTAGACGTAATTTTAAATATAATTAAATCTCGTTTCCAGCTTTATTGGTGATTCGGCTGTAGATAATTGAAATGTGCAACTCGTATCCGTTTATCAACATACACTTAAATGTACAATAAGAGCTAGCTCGAAAAATAAATTAATATGTTGAAGTATTAATTGCAAATATTAATTGATTTCGAATTTCTGTGGTTCGTTTCCCATTGCAACAAATTGGAAGGATTAAATAATAATAAATTGTTTTGTAAGTTTGAAGACCAAATAATATAAAAGGTGAAAATTAGATATCAAACTTTGGTCCAACGTTGATCGACACAAAGCCCAGAATAAAGCTATTGCCTAATGTGAAGCCCAGTCAGAAACATAACCTATTTCTGTCTTTGGTGACTGGTGAGACTATTTGCTAAGAGTAGTTTTGTTTGGCCAATTTAAGTTGATTGAAATGTGATATCCGAATGAATGAACTATTCGGACCATATTATTATATATGGAAAATACCTTTTTTATTCCGTTATTATATTTGTTCTCTTGCCAATTTATTCTGTTATATCGCAATGGTAGACATCTATAGTATCAGTCTTGCATGTTTTATTATTACTATTATTTTTGTTTTGCAATTTCGGTTCCCAAATTACCCCTTCTCCATAATACTATAATTTTTTTTTTAAATAAAAGACGAAAACTGTTGTATTCTATCTACTTCTTTTAATTGTTAACGTTAGATAGTCTTAGTTATATCTGAACTTTCAAATTTTTATCCTCCCAACTTAAAATTTTCTAAAAGACGTAAATTTAAAAGGAACAAAGCATTATTTCAAATCAAAAGGGTTTTTATTGCAAAGACATTGCGAATGATCCATAGATTGGTTCTGGTCTCTATTGTTTGAGATTCTTATAGTTTTTTGAAAGTTTTACGATAATGAATGAGATATAAATTATTGCAAGTTTTAGTAGACACTAAGTGTCATCCCTTATACTCCCATTTCTTGCTATGAATAACATCAATCTGAAAATGTCATTTTCAAAATCTACCTTCTTCCTATTGTAACCGACTGCCTACACAATTTAGAAGCACAAAGCACATAGCACAAACCTCCCTTTCCACCGGGTCCCTGTCTACCCAAGTATATCCCTCGATTTAAAACTTGTATGGGGCAACTGAACTATATAGTTGGTAACCCTCTAATAGGCTAACATTTTCTTAAAAAAAAAAACAAAGCACATATCTCCTATAAGACATCCCACAAGTCAATATTGTGAGACATATTTATCTCAATCGAATATGATCCGATACCGAAAAAAATACTATTTTTCATCATGGATATGATCACAACATCTTATAGGATAATTATCTAGAAAGACCAATATGTACACGATCTCTATGTAATTCCCATGAAACAACAATGGCAGATTTTGATGCAAAAAGGAAGCGTGGACAAACCCTACAGAATTATATCGAAATATGACCAAAGCTTGTGCAATCTCACATCTCTCAATCCAGTGAAATATGAATCATAATAATGCCGATGAAGATGATTGACAAAAAGAAAACAAAGGTTGTTCCATATTTAAAAGTCGAATTTGATGAATTAGCTAACAAAATTCCGGAACAGACTAACTTACAGGATTGATTCGACCAATTTACCAGGGAATACTGCAACCTGTATTAGATAGGAACCGAAATTTACATAACCTAAATTTTGTACCTTGTAAGATGCTACCAACATATTGTAATTCACCAAATTAAGATACAGTGCTACATAAAAACCCTATTTGGGATATCATGGATTCCACGATCTTCCTCGATCAACATATAATGTTGTATATATATTTACGTTCAGCTTGGAGAAAAAAAACTACATATGCTAATCAAGAAGAGATCCACCAACACCAAGAAAATCAATGAAGGGAACATTCTTCTTTTCGACGGATATCTCTTCGATCTGATGCTTCGTGTTCGATCTCATTCTATGTAAATGACCTGATTTTTCTCCTGTATGTGAGAAATTCCTACTATTTTCAAAGGCATGAAATGCTGCTAAATCCCCATATGCACCAAATATCGGGAAATTGTTCTCATTGTGTGAACTATTTGATGTAGAACTAACTAGTTGGCCTTTTCTTGCCAATAAATCAAGAGAGTTATAATAAGAAGATAAGTTATTACTGAGAGGCCACAAAAAGGGCAAACTCGAGGACGATTGGCCGCGTAATTTGGAAATTCCGCCATTCTCGAAGCTGATTCTGTTGCCAAAACCCTCGTCGATTCCTGAATTCTTTGGTCGGAAAACATAATTAGAGGACGGTTTGGTGTAATTTATCGGAGGACTAAGATTTTGAAATCTATTTTTCTTGTTGAAAAACTTGGAATTCTCTCTTTGCTTTCTAGCCATGATCACATGCCAATGGTTCTTCACTGCGTTATCAGTTCTACCTGGGAAAAGCCTTGATATAAGTGCCCATTTATTGCCGTGTAATCTGTGTGCTGCTAGCAATCTTTCTTCTTCCTCTTCTGTAAACGGCCTTCTGTTTATTCGTGGATCGAGCTGATTGAACCATCTTAATCTACAACTCTTCCCTGCATATCATTTATACAATTATTATAAAATGGGATGCAGATACAATTAATTAATATGCATGTATATGTACGTATGTATATACAGAAAGTATACGGTGAGCTCAATATTCTTGATGTCGAATCACCTCTCGTAATATCTTCATAGATTCTTCCTTTTTCCGCCAAAGGGCAGATAAAAATACTTGTCAAAGGGTCAAGAAAGTTTTAAATACACGATGCGATTGATGAACAAAAAGTTGAAAATTAAAACAAATGGGATGCAGAAACTTGTATTTCAAAAGTCCTCATGAAGAAACTAGCTAGCTAGCTCATCCATAAGCCGAATTTAACTCTACATGAGCTTCATAATTCAAGTTACTGTCTAGAATTATTCGTAGTTTTTGTCTGGAACGTGGCTCAGTAATGACCTAGCATACAATCTCTGAAAAGGGATTATAACCTAACAACATGAAATTAACCCTTGATCGGTAAATATATACCTGATCTTCCTTTAAGCTTTTCAGCAATGGAATTCCAGTTCTGGGGGCCGTATTGAAGAACAAGTTGCCGGAGTTGATCATCTTCTGCGGGTCTCCAGTGCCCCCGAGGACAAGTACTCCTTGTATCATCGCTCGAACCACCACACGTTTCATCCATATATGTTTCACCTCAGATGATGATCTATTCCAAGCAATTCTCAAAGACTTACAGAAAAAAGAAACAAAAAGAATTTATATATTGAGAGATCAGGAGTGCAGAAAAGTTTAAGCAGTAGTGAAAACACAAAATGGATTGGTTGAGTTTTACTCAGATGTATGGATATATACTTGAACAGTTGTTTGCTTTATTATTTTTGCACCACAAAATGGACTTTTTGTCCATGTTGGGAGGCTCTTTCCTTTCATTGATGGCAAGTCATTGGTTAAAAAATTGTTACTTGGGTTAAAAGAAAAATCTAGATTATATGAATTATTTTCTATTTTATGGTGCACATCAGACTACAATGTATTACAGGGGATGGTCTTCTTTCTATTACGACATATTTAGCGGTTGGGTACTAAGTCTCTCTTGCTAGTGCATGATGACTTAATTTGACAGGAAAATAAGAGAATTAAAAGGTGCACTTGGGAAGATAGATTTGAAATCCATGGATTTTGATTTGTCTTATTGTATACAATGAAACAATGGATTATGATATTATGTCTTAATTCACACTTAGTTTCTTTATATATTGGCCAGGTGGATTTCAAATGACCCAATTTATAAGACAATTTTAAAATCAACCCTAATTAGCATGACTATATCGACATGGAATTTGTGGATTTGATATTCAAGGTTTTACTTCTTTAAACAACAAAAATACATTTAAATATATTTGAAACTCGTCAATCCAAGCACAACCTAAATGTCATATAATTTATATATAGACATGCACACACACACACACACACACACCCCAATTTACATGTCCAATTTATACTTTTTCCCATTTCTTTTATAAATATAATAATATTTAAACTTAACTAAAATAAAACTCTCGATATTTACAACCAAAGCAATCATTGACATTATTGATTAACAAAACCATCTAATTGGGTTAAAATTACGCATTAGCAGAAAAAAAAAACTAAAAATCGATTCTGATCACTACGAATTCCATTTATGGAACCACAGTTATTACGAAGAGGAAAATAAATAAAAGTGAATAAAAAAGTTACATGAAATAAAGTAAGTAGTTGATTGTTTAATTACCTCGAATTCGTTAAATCTCAAAGTGAAAATAAGAAGGCAAAAAAAAAGAGGACTGCCCGCAGCAAAGGGAGATTAGAGACTTAATGTGATATGGACGGATATATTACACAATTTGCTTTATACATATAAAATTGTGAGGTTTTAAAAGATTAAGAACTCAACATCGAAATAGTGACGAGAAATTAAATAAAAGAATGCGATTTTTAAAATCGTTGTTAAGGTTGGTGATCTCTCCACATAATGCACACACACATATGCACGAAAAGTATAACATTATTGAATGCAATGTGATCTTTGCTTTAAAAGACCTATTAGCCTCACGTAATTAATAAGGGATTTGATTTTTTAAAAAAGAGGAAAAAGAGAAAGAAATATTAAAGATTATTTAATGTAATTAGTTATCATTTTCCACGTTAGTTTAGCATGTTTAAATTTCACCCAGGATTAATCATGAAACAAGGTACAAGCGTTCATGTCGGAGTTTTAATTAGACGGCAGCTATCATGTTCAACCCATTGCACCAAATACATTATACTGTTTTATAACAGGACTAACCAATAACAAATTTAATTGGAGGACCAAATTAAGAAATTATTATTATTTTAAGTAGTAATTTATTGTATATGGCAAAGTGAAGTGAGTACAAAAGTTGAGAGATTTAAAAATTGATTTCTTAACTGAATGATTATTCCAAAACCCACGAAATTGATTGCCTATCTCTTGTCTTTTGGGGTTCAATTTTTGATGGTTGATAAGGTATAGTGTAGGCGATGTTGTTTATCCATTAACGTCACCAATTGTCAAGCATACAACAACGCATATATGGTGGTTGCCAAATCAGTGTCAAAATATAATTAATGTGTGGTGACATGTCTTTGTATTATAGACATTTCCTAATCAAGTTAAATTTTTTTTGCTCCCACTGAGTTTTAATTTTAATTACTTTTTAAAATTGTCTAATGGTGCAACTAGATATGATCATTACATGATTTTTATGTATAAAGCGAAAAAAAAAAACGACTCTCTCTTTCGTACGACACATCGTGTGTTTATAACAAATACGGAAATTTCAATTCTCTATTGATAATGTTTAACCAAAACCCCAAATTATACAAGTTATTTTTAGTAACAATATAGTTGATAGCTATCCTAATTCTTATATTTTACATAGTATGGAGTGTTACAGATGTTAAATTTAGGTGTTTCGTAATTTTAATATACGATAATAAGAAAACTTAGACAACTTGTAATTTGGGATAAAATGTTATATGCTGATATCCTCGATCCGGGACAAACTAAGAGATGAAATAGCATGATCTTATTTCTTTATTATTAAAAAAGAAAATTTGTAAATATTTTGAAGGTCACTAGCTTATAATGTTAAAGAAACAATCAGACCCACATACGATTCTGATTCCCATTGTTAAATCCATGCTCTCGGTTAATATTTTTCTCATTAATATTTTCAGTTGGTAAGTACATCTATATAGATAATTTCGAACCTGGACAGGCCATACGTTTAACTTCAAAATATACGTCTAATTAATGTGTGGTGACTAAATGAGTGTTAGCCGAGATAACTACCGTTTAACTTCTATAGCCAATGGTAATTAATCAAGACAAGAATTCATTCATTTCACTTCAACTCATAATCTGCAAGCATATTGTGACCCGAGTGTCACTCGTACACATAATGTAATTAAATCGACGGGAAAAACATCCAGATTTAATTTGTTTTATTTAAGGAATTTGATGTAGTCAAATTATCTCAACCGAGAACTATCACCACGTCGGGATCTCGAGCGTCGGGTCGTCGGGCGTCGGGCACTGGAGGATGGGTATTGCTTCTCATTGATGTCTGCAACCACAAATCACAGGTCAGAGGGCGTTGGAAGTGTGTCCGGCGAAACCCCTCCGATGCTTAAGTCAGGCAGGATACGAGAGCGAAAAAGAGAGTAGGAAGAATAAGAGTGTTGGGTGCAAAAGAATGCTGGAATAGTAATGTGTAGAATGAGGGAGCATACCTAGTATTTATAAAGGGGCTAGGCGGTGGAATTGAGCATCCTGGCGAATATTCGCATGCACCGGATATCTCGGGCGAGATATTCTCCGCGATCCTCGTGATCTTATCGTTTAGATTAGGAAAGACGTATCCCTGGATTCTTCAAATAAGGAAAAACGTATCTGGGCTGGATTCTGATAGATATGGTATTTTCCTCGAGAAACACTCCCGATCTGAACACAAGTCCTCGGGAAACACTTCCGATCTGAGCACAAGTCCTCGGGCCAACATCCGAACTCCTAGCGTGTCCCGGGAAACTTCCCGACCTTGGTAACATAGATCGGACCTGGAGTGTCGAGTCCCGAGGTGATAACAGGGGCATCAGAATTCATCAGCAATATATATTCGATGGGTTTCTTAAAAATGTTGTTTTATATAAAACCTGACTTATTTTAGTTTTATACAGGAGAAGCAAGCCCCGACGACGTTTATTAATAAAGAGGCGGAAAGATTTGGAATATATAGCTTTCGATTAAGTTCTCAATAATGGAGGTGTCATTGTCATGAAAACAATAATATACCACATAAAGATTTTATACATTTCACCTTTCCAAGAAAACCCTAGCCTGTATAGTATATATAGCAACACAGCATCCCCTGTATTGGATAGAACTTTGATTACTACTGGGTATCCATGGATCCCTTGCCTGTAAACTTTTTCCCATAAATTCGAAGTGATCTGATAGTAATTTTCCGCATGATGATCGTTAAGAAGTTTCCATATTAGTTAATTGCAATTGTTTTCAAATTTCGTGTGGTGTTTTCAAATTAGTTAAGGAGAGTTAAAAAAAAAAAACAAAACAAACAAACACACACACACACACGTTCTCTGGTATATACTTCTTGACTAAATTCTTGAGCGTGGGATTCATTATTGGGAATTTTCGTATAGCGTGGAACTTTTATTTTCATGTTGTCGATCAGTTCACCGTTCTACTCAACCATTTTGTATTTTCGTTTCATTTTAGTCTTTTTTTTTACTGAAAATTGATGTGGCATCAAAATTTTTTGTCAGATACAGGTGTTCCCATGAATTTTTAAATAAAAAAAACAAAATACATCAGGAAAAAATTCTAAAATTGGAAAAAATGAATGCAAATCCAAAAATTAAAAAATGCAGATTGCATGACCGAAAAAAAAGGCTATTTTGCTGATTTTTATTGTCAAATCTTATTCATCCATCACCTATCGATAATATTAATTTACCACCACCTAATAACCTACAGAGCAATTGAAACTTTAATTCTAGATTAACTATATTTAATTGTTTATATTAGCATAAAACACGATTCTTTAGCAGACATGGCTGTACAAGTGATGGTGCTTCTATCATCTAAATAAAAACAATAATTAAAAAGATCCGAAATGAAGTATCCCATAAGAATTATATGCGACTTGTGTGTGGATTAGACATTTCTTGTTGCAATTTAGTTAAGACCAACCCCTGATTTTTAAACTTTCAACTAGTCTGTTTAAATTCAAGCGATCAAAGTACACTACTTACTTGGCATAATTGTATCATTTTCTGAGAAATATTTGCCAATCCTTTTCAGCTATCAATTCAAAACCTCTAGCTATTTCTCAATTAGGGTTAAGCATATGAGACTAAGGATTGTGACAGTCTAACTAACATAGCTTAACCGGCTGTATATATATCTTAGACCCTTGGTGTGATTTATTTAGCTAAAATTTCGAAATCCACATTATTAACTAAGAAAAAAAAAATGAAACAACGAAAATCTTTTGCAGGCCTAATCTTTTCATTTTCTTGCAAGATATCTGACGCGTTAATCTTACACATACATCACAAGAAATAATATGTGTGTAGAATTAGTGCCACTTAATTATATTAATTGTTAAGCTACCAAGAAACCAGACGCAATTGTAAGGAAAGAACATTGGTGTACGTCATATGTAATATCTATAACCAATTTTTCTTTTTTTTTTAAAAAAAAAAGGGAAGTTGGTATTTGGTAGTCGTTATTGTGACGCCGCCAGGTGTAGAGTCCTGATGGAATCAATTGAATTCTGTAGGGACTACTGTTCTTAGTTGTAAATATAGTGAGGACATAATAACGTCCCAACCAACTTGGGAAATTTCCGAATACGTACAAAAAAGGTGGCTTCATCTCAGACCAAATATTGCATAAAAACAAGCTTTAATTTGAGTTAAAGAGTTTAGGTGGTCTTTGGTTTTCTTGGTCTTGATCTGAGATGGGCGATCTGGTAACAGGATTTTGGATTGGAGTTAAGGAAAAAATACCAACAGTCTGACGTATGGTCAAATCGTCATAAAAAGAACCCATTATTCCTCAGATATTTCAATGTCCATTGACATGATATTTAATATTTCAGTTAACTCACGGCGTATAAAATATCCTTAAATTCACCATCACTGAAACCGTATTTTTAACATTAAGTTGTATTGTTAAATCACAAACCCATTGATGTAATATGCCTACATGTCATGTTTGAGGTTGGTTTTTCCTCAATTCTGCTTGCCATCTCTATAATACAGTTTAGCATTTCATATTTCAGTGTTTCACTGTAGTCACAAAATCATTGCCATTTCCAATAAGAGAGCGCTGAAAATGCAACACCAAGTTTAGAAAAATACGGACAGAAAACTCTACTACGCAACTTTTCGAAGAATCAAAAAAATTATTGTCCAGATGACACTCTAAAAGGTACATGAATAAGTTGTGGGTTACTGCAACAAAAGACTGAGAATTGATTTATTTAAAGTAATCAAGAATTCTTGGACAAGGGGTTTGTCCCCGGGTGGAAAAATGAGATCAAAAGTTTTTACGACCAAAACCTATACGTAGGTGCATGAAATCCATTTCACGGTGGCCAATCAAAAGCAATTCCTGCAACTAATTACCAGAGATCCTATGCTCCATGAATCAAATTCAGGTGTGTGAATTAACTATGAGCAACGCTTAAAAAATTCTCGATAAACTCAGCTTAAAAGCAATCCATGTCATATATACACACATGTCCGGGAAACTTGAGACAAGGGTCCTTGAGCCCGAGGGTGAACCTCGGAAGAAGGGCACGTGTACATACCTTTTACATTCGTTGACCCGGTCGATCCTGCTGTTCCTAGGCTCACGACGAGGGAGAATTCGAGTTAGTAGTATTACATGATCCTCTCTCTAAAACAAGGACGTCGAGGAAGTGAAGTGACTGACTACTCATTTATCATTCTCTTCATCCAGTATTTCCATCTTGTCAACTGGATGAAAATTTTTCTAGATTTCCTAAGCTGCACAAACAGCTACTACTCAAAGGCCAGCGCCATACGAACACAACAATATCAAGGGGATCCCTTCCAATCAAATTGAAGGTTACTAAAGTTATTGACAGCTCCAAGACCACCAAGCAATTGATTACCCACATCCTGCTGCTGCTGATTTGTGCTCAGATCTCGTGCCATTGCCAAGCTTACTCTACCATTGACAGACAGAGAATTGTTCCCTGCTGGAGCTCGATTCCCATTCATCACTGGAGATTGTCCGAGCCCATTACCGATACTCCCAAAACCAGAGCTGCCAATATTTGGATTACCGTTGGTTAATCCATTTCCAAGGAGAATATGACTGCCATTTATACTGGTATTATTGCTTGGCAACATTCCATTAACATTTTTAACATTACCACCCATAGTCCCCATGCCCATCATGCCACCCCCTTTAAGCTGTGAAGACATCAACATGTCATGTATAATTTTCTGGACAGAGCTTTGTGAGTCATTTGCATCTGTGTCACCAGAAAGAGTAGGCTGCTGCATAGAAATATTTGGGGAACTCACTGAGGAGCTAACAGGAGCTCCCAATAAACCACCATGAGGAGTTGAGCGTGCATTATTAGATGAAGATGGTGTTTGCGATTGGAAGGAGGATGATGGAGGTTGAGTTTGTGTCATGGAGTTTGAAGCACCGGGAGACGGCAGCTGAACACCGTTACCTCCGTAAGGAGCACTTGCACTGGACACGGGGTTTTGCTGTCGAGAATTAATTGAATTTTGGTGAAGAAGTGCCACACTGGTACCAGTAGACGAAGTTGCAGGCACCAAGTTTATTGTGTTATTCATATTTGGCATGCCATTGTTAGAAGCAAGCTGCATAGATGCAGCCTGGAGAGGATTATCATTGTTTGAGTTTTGACCCGGTCTTTGCTGCTGCTGCGGTAGTTGACCCTCAGGTGGTTGAGATTGGCCTTGAAACCCCGGTGTAGGGTTTGTTCTTCGAGGAAACTTGGCCAAGCTATCTGGAAACAAAAATTCCCATGGACCATAAACATGAAACAATCTTCTACATATTCTAGGGATATAACAATAAGCACAATAATAAAGCCTTCGAAAATATTAACCATAACCAAATGTCATGGAATTGTGGAAAGAAACTGTAATGAGAATGTTAAATATTGTTGGAAGAATGGACAGCATCATCCATCTAATCAAGACTGAACACGCCATCCGCAGACATTTCTGTACTAAAGTTCTAACTTCACAAAATTAAAATAATGTAAACATTTCTGAACATTATTTCAACTAGAAGTCGTTACGTCAGGAACTAAGTAAGTAACCCTAATTTCAGTTATCACGCTTCAAATTAGAAGTTTTTCAAGATGTTGCGACATGTAACAAATTTGATCCAGTAAAGTAACTAAAAATGGTAGAATATGAATGCCATGAAAATCAGTTTCAGTTCGAGAGGACTTTTGCTGTGAGGATAAAAACTTCAACTCACGTACTCCTCCCTGGTAGCAAACATGCTACCTACAAATGTTTTACTTGAAGATATAGGTGGTACTTGTAGATACGGAAGATTAAATAAAAAACACCATCTTACCATGGTCCTAAATTTCATTTTTCCAATTTATAATCATTACATTTTCAAAAGAATTCATATCATCCTGCGTTAGACAATTAGTAACATGATCAATAAACAAAACAGGAGTAGAGAATCCAGAAAGAGTAAAAAGCATACCCATGGGACCGGTGTCAGTTTCACGACTATAGTCAATTAGATCTTTCATGCTATTCACTACCTCTGATATCTGCAACGTTAAACAGTAGCGATGAGGCAAATCATTGTCCACGTATTAAAAATAATAATAAGAGATCTTCGTACTGTTTAACCATAAAGATGCAGCAATGACGGCAAACAATAAAAACAAGTGATATCAATCACCAAGTACTACCAACATGAGACAGTGCAAACAAATAAAAACAAGTGATATTAGACTGCAATCCCAGCTACAAAATATCATTGTCATCAATCTCCGACAATACAATCTAGAGTTTTAGATATTGCTGTGTGGGAACAGACATATTTAAACTCCTTCACCCAAACATCAGACCAAGAAGGTTACTGCCATACTGATTCCTAAAACTCCTAAGGGCTTTATATCAAGATTTTTGCTAAAGCAAGAAATCAGTAATAGGGGAGAAAGAGACATCACCTGCAGGCACCTGACATATCTCTTCGTATACCCCAAATCATTAACTAATGGAACTTCCAAGGCTTTGGCGAGCTGACGAGCTGAAGCAACAAACCTGAAAACCCATGGGTTATGCCAATATAAGTACAAAAAAACAAGAAGAAAAAAAGGCATCCCAAATCCCCTGCCTCAGATATAAGAAAAATTTAGACATTGCACTCTCAGAAAAAAAATAACTTCTTCGTACTAATTGTAGTATTTCAGTTGCACAAACACACACAAAGAGAAGCCTAAATCTTGACTCTTGAGCACCATCAGTTAGCAGGGCAAGGCAAATTGAGATACAACTGTTCTTCTATCTTGACCGTTTTGATTTTAATATAATATTTCATCATTTAAACCACTGTTCTGGAACCGGACCGAACCGACCGGGAACCGGTCGTTGGTCCGGTCCAGACCATGTAAAAAGACAGTTTGACCGGTCAAAACGGGTCAAGAACCGGTTGAACCAGTCGAACCGATTTTCAATATTTTCTTTTCTGAAAAAAATTATTTTCTAATTATTATATAATTACTAAGAATTTTAAACAATAAATATATTTTTATCTATTTATATATATTTTTTAGATTTTTAAATTTAAAAGATGTTATTCATTATTATATTAATATTTTATTAATAAACTATATTCCGATTCGACCGGGTTGAACCGGTTGGACCGTTTTTAATAGTTAGACCGGTTCGATTACCGGTCCGGTTATGAAAACATTGATTGAAACATCACAAACAGGCTTTTAATAAACGTGACAAATGACGTTCGATGTAACTAGGTACTACTTTCATGGGGCAAAGGAACATGTTACCAAGATCAACAATGATACTAAATGTGTATTTGCATTTGAAGATCATTATAAAAGCAAATAATTAAACTCACATGTTGCAGTTATTTTGTAATTCAGTAATAGATATGTTAGCTGATGCATTCTGAGAAGTAGCTTGGTATTTTTGTGCAGCAGTGCCAAGTTGGCTGACCTGCAGTTTACCGCAAGAAAATGAGATATATAACCAGATCATTGATCTAATGATTGTCCGTGCTAATTCTGCTCCAGCCAACCAAAGAAATTGCAAAAGCAAGTCTTGTAAAAATTATTAAAAAAGAAAATTAGGTGTGCAGCAGTAATAACACATTTGAAATTAGGTCTCAAAATAATTAAAACCTGAGGTATGAGCAATCTTCTAGGTATAAGTTCTTCATGACGTCGAGCACAAAATTCCCAGGAACATATCTGATTAGGTAGAAAACAGATGAATGATAAATAGGAGCTCTATTATTTAAAGCAACAGGAGAGAACTGCTAGTCCATAGTCTAACCTTAAGGTCAGGAGAGAACACAACTCTAAGCTGGCCATCACGAACAACACGGAGTTGCTCAAAGACACTCTCTTGTATGGCTTTTGCATAGTCCAGAACAATTTGCCCAGAGGAATTCTGATACTCTCGAGGCATATCAACATACAACAACTCTTCTACAATGCCACTTTCATATTTAATTTTGAAGAGCCTGGGAAGAACCTCAGTGGTGGCCTCTGACAACATAAAAATACTGTTACATTCTGAAGCAAATTTAATTTCTACTTTTATGAGCTCTCCGTGTTAATTTATGGGGAAAGGTTGAATTTTGATTAAAAGAAACAAAAGAAAGCTCATGCGAAACAGCGAAAACCAAGCTGCAGAATGCTGATGAAGGCAGACACTTGAAGCACACAGATCACACTAAAACATAACAATATGCAGAAGGAAATATACCAAATCCACGGCCAGGCTTACGGTTGCAAATTTCACAATGCCAAACATCCTGCAAGTAAAATAAACTGTGATCATAATATGCCAGTTCAAACAGTGCCAGTTGAACAAGAAAGTTTTATAATACAGCTGAAAGATGATCCACACCTTCCATGTCTAAAAGTTAGATGTACAAGAAATCACATAAATGAACTTCTAATGGCATATACGAGCCAAATACGTCCTGGAAGAAGTGAAATTTATTTGACCATAAGCCAACTAACCTGGGGAAAAACGCCGGTAGTTTGTCGGCCATTTCCATACATTGAGACACACCATTTTTTCTTAGCATTAGGAGCAAAATATTCTACAACAAATTTTCTCCAAAACTCAATATTGTTATCCTACAAACAAGGAGCATGCGTCAAATAAACAGTTTCTTCAGTTATCCAAAGACTGAAATAAATATCTAACAGAACAACATCCTACATCAGGTCTGTGCTGTTGCTGATACATGTAATGTGTCAACCTGCGGGCACACATTCCTGGCTCGTACACTGATTTAACAGGAGATCTAAAAGGTATACTCTGTGATGGAAACTGAGGTTGCATAGCGGATCTTTGTTGGGGCATAGATTTTAAGAGCTGCTGTTGTTGCTGATGTTGGATTTGCATAAGCCTCTGTTGTTGCAAAATCTGTGCTGCTGCAGCGGCTTGAGAGGACTGCCTGGACAAGAGGAGCTGCTGCTGTTGCTGCTGTTGTAAAAACATAGATGGCTCCGAATGCTGGGGTTCCATTTTGACAGGACCTAGGCTTCTCATACTCTGTAATTGCTGTGGTTCCAACTTAACACTGCTAAGATTCCGCAAAGCTTGCAGATGTGAGTGCGATGGCTCCTCGCTAGTCATTTGTGGTTCCAGCTTAACAGACCCAACACCACCTAATCCAGACCTCATTGCTTGAAATTGCTGTTGCTGTTGCTGCTGCTGGGATTGTGACTGCTGTTGGGGATGGTTAGGAATCGGAAACTGCTGCATCGACTGTGAATTTTGTTGAAAACTCTGAGGATCAGGTTGTTGCGCTTGCTGCTGGTCCGTCAACATTTGGCTGCCAGAAGGGCTGGAAAATTGCTGTCGGCCTTGACCAGAAAGATTCATATTGGTGGCAATAGATGAAGACAAATAAGATGATAACTCAGGATTAAATTCCATACCATTTCCAACATTACTCAGTGGGTCAGACTCTGTCCCACCATCAATAAACCCCCGCTGGGAGCTTCCAGGACCAGAGAGCCCAGAGCTTGGAACACCATTTCCAAATGGCTGGTGAAGCAATGATGGCATATTGGGAACATTCCCTAGCATGCTCATGTTATTAATTTGATTGCGGGGTGATATCGAAGAAGAAAATGCACTCTGCGAGGAAATTCCTCCACCCTGTCCACCCATATACCCAGAATTTGATCTCAGTAGTGCAGGTGAAACCTGCTGAGCTCCAGCAAGCGGTGTTGGAGGCCCTTGCGGCAGCATTTTATGGCAAAGCAACAAACTTTAATTTACAACACTCCCGGACAAATAAGATAACACTTTCTAAAAATTTTAACCTAAGAAACCTTCCTGAAAATGTGAACGTGGATTCGGAAATGTTTATTGTGAACAGAAACGAAGGGATAACTCTCGCTGCGTATATAATTGTCTGTTTTGCATGACGCAAATTGAAAATCTGAAAATCTGAAATCAAAGATGCTAGCTTTGTCTTTGAACATTGTCAATTTTCCTTTTTTCTACCCAAGTAACAATCTTTCAGATTAATACCTGCAGAAGCTAAACAACTAAGATGTCAGCGTCTCATCTTCATCTCCTGAAAAATAAGAAACAACTCCAAGGCAGAACTTTTAAGGCGGGGGACAAAAGGGAATTCTGGAAGTGAACAAAAGAAACGAGGAAAAATCAAATCTTGACAAAAAGTTTAACCTCAGGAATCTGATAAACAGTCGTAAAAACAAAAATTTAACAAAGAAAACATCTGAATCAGCTCATCACAAATCCTAAAGGCGAAGAGAAACAAAAAATGAGCAACCTTTAAACGAAAACTGAACAATGAACAGAAAAAATAAATCCCTAAACCTTATCCAGAGCTAAAATGCGGGGATATATCCTAGGGCTCGATTACCGCGAAATCACATACAGACACTCATACATAATAAAAACACGCATACAACTTGAAAGCAAAAAATATAAAATAAAAATAAATAATAAGAGAGGTAAGGAACACACACCTAACACAGTGGGATTTCAACACCGCCGTCAGTTAAATCCAGGAAAACTGAAAATCAACATCATACAGTTGCACTTATACTTTTTTCTTTTACTCCATCCAGCATCGAGTAATAAAATATAAAAACAAGATTAATTTCCTTAAAATAACAACCCAAATCAGAAGCATGCAGATACAGATTAGATGGATACAATTAAAAGTGTGTGCATACAATATAGATATAGATTAGCTGTCAAAAAGTCTTCCCAAAATCTCCCAATAACACACTGGAGAGAGAAAGACACAGAATTTTTATTGTCCAGGGGAGAGAAAATGTGTGCGTGCTGTTGTGTGTGTAATGGTGTAGGGGTTTTATTGCGGACGTCAAATATCTATTAGATCCGATTTAGTTTTCCTTTCATGATTCTTTCTCCGCTCTCTCGAACGAAGTCAAATCACTTCTTTATTAAATTTTTTTCCTCCTTCACACACAAATTAACCTTCACTTCCTGATAACAGAATTTTGCAGAAAATTTTGTTATACTTTTCTTCTGCTAATATATTAGAAATAACTAATCTAGTTGACTATTCTGTTATATGAATTTGAACCTTAGGTATTAAACTAGTTATGTAAACAAGTCAAACTGAGACAATTTTAGAGTTTGAATTAGTTATACTTGAAGGTACCAAATTCTGATATTTTTATCAAAATTTTACTTCCACCTCGGCTCGAAGAACATATTCACCAAGTACTAGATGATAAAAAGTTAGAGAAAATTTTATTTATTACATAATTACATTATATGATGTGTTAATAAATATTGATGTCATGATTGGTCATTGTTAAAAAAGAGGTTTTGAAGATTTCGAGCCGATATATTCAATTTCTGCTTGAATTTAATATATTTACGTGTTAAATATCTTCAAGTCGACTAAAAAAATCATGAGCTCCCACTATTGATCAATGAAATGAAGTGTCACAACGTCCTGAACCCAGTTAGCCTACAAACCAACAAGTGAATCAAAAGACACATATATTTGATATCACGGACGTCCAATTTGAGCACCTTTATACGTATTCAATGATATGATAATATCAAGAAGTGTCATATTTCTAAATACCTATGAAGGTATTCAGTTAGTACACACATTTTTATCCATATATATATATAATTTATAAATATAGGTATGATGTGGTGGGCGTCCACAATGGGCGCCTGTGTGGGCGCCTGAAGATGCTCAGCCGAACATCTGCACAATTTCATGAGATGCTCGGCTGAGCATCTCCAGACGTCCATTGTGGACACTCACACTATTAACTTTTTTTATAAATATACTACAGAGAGAGAGACAATACTGCGACGCCTTACACATGTTTTTTTCCGTCACGAAGAACTTTTTTTGATGAAATATGATGCATACTTTAAAGATATGCAACGTGCCTCAACCACTTGTCGGGGATAACCAATACACGTGTTTTGGGATTGTAATATTTTTATTTTTTAAGTTGTGAACTGAACAGGAGAAATTAGTTCGAAAGTAAATTGCACTTTGGAACAATGAAAATTTTATTTAACAAGATAAATGAAGATTCTGAGAAGGTAATGTCATGGTGTCTTTCCGCTATCTGTTTCACATTGTGATTATCCATATAAAATCAATCTAATTTTAAATCTCTATTCCAAATTCAGATCACCGTTATATCATTATTCAAAAAATTATTTAAAAGAAGATAATATCTTTTAAAGGTGTTCTATATAGTTTTTTACTAATTTCTCACATTTTTAGGGAAAAAAATCGAACACAAAAGAGACTTAATTAGGTATCGCTTGGTCAATAGATTTAAGATTATTAACTAATATTTAAACTGATTGATAAATACTTAATTTGAAGGATATATAGTATTTAAGAAAGAAAAAAAATTGTTTTGTTGATTTACATTTTTTTTGTAAGGATTAAGTGTCGGCCTTGGACATTAATTACAAGACAATTGGTGTCTTACATTACGAAGGCATGTTGCAAATCATCCCTCCATTCCTTCTTCTCTTATATTTATATTTATATATATATATATATATATATTTCGGTATTTTCGGTAAATTCGGTATATTTTCGATAAATTCGGTAACGGTACGGTATCGGTAAAGAAATTTTTTATTATATATATTATCATATTTTATAATATTTATGAAATAAGTTTCTTCTGTATTAAAAGAACGTGTTTTTGGATATATAATGAGATGGTGTAATTTCAAATATTATAATGATATTTTTAATCTTGTCCGTGGTTTTATCTTAATAATTTTTAGGAGTTTTTCACGTAAATTTTCTGTCTTTTTTATTCAATTTAATATTTCTTTCTTGAGATGCCGTATTTGGAACGAACGTTAACGTAATCTCATGTTGCCAAAATACCCTCCAAAGAAGTGATGAGAAGGTCATTCGCGGTATTTTCCATATTATGGTACAATCAAAGACTGTTTAACCATCTAATTACAGGGATTTTTGTTGTCCCAAGTCAAATGGTAAGAAGGTTATTCCTTTACTTGTAAGATGAAAAAATGAGACAAACTATTGACCAAGTATTAGTACTTCTATAATCAAGCATACAAAACACAGCCTTAATATATAGATAGCTACAATAAACCAAATGAATTGTGAGGCAAGGAATCGGACTTGAAAATGTAGTGATTGTATATACGAGGTACAATTGAGAATAAATACATATTCTCGACTTTCCCATACTCGATTCTTTCCATTTATTTTTGACATATATGTTTTTTCACACGTATTAAAAACGTCTTTTGAAAACCTAAATTTAGTAAAGTTCTCTATATTATCCTTTATATTTTATTTAAAGTACATGATTCAATTTTGTGACAACATCTTTTAACAACGATAATAGTTCCAAACACACAATTTACGTACATATTTTATATAAGAAGTTTGAGAAATATACCAATAAACTTGAATAGTTTGTTTTTTTTTTCGTTTTACTAAATATCTATCATTAGTGTACAAATGCACGTAGTAACACGTAAGGTTTTAATTGTCCCACAACGTCTAACAAGAAATGAATTTATGGAATGGCCCAGAGAGTAATTAATAATTACGGTCAGCCTTAAATAATGACGAACGTCGTATTTTAACTATTAATAGTTCATTATTCTCTATGGTTCGGCTTTAAGAAAGAAAAAGAAAAAAAATTTGTTTGGACAAATGACAAACTATAATGGCATACTCATGCACTGTCCAACATCACCATAAAGAACAACAAGATAAAACATTTACCTACCACTATATATGCGCAAGCCGAATCCAAAAATTTGTCAAAACAAAGGACACGTTATAAAAATTTCAGAGATAAATTTTTTATTTAAAATTTTAAATTGATCGATCAATCGACTACTGGCAAATTAAAATCAAATGGTTCATGGTTGTTTTAGATGTAGGCCATTTTTACATGGTTCGCAAAGGTGTTTATAATAAGAAAGATGATTTCTAGATACTGTGCAGGTTTGGCTATCGCCAGGTTTCTCTACCATTCATTCTGCATATCTACCTCCAACATTGTATCTGGATATCTAGTTTGTTTATTTATTTGGTTATAATTTCCTACTTATTTGGGCTTGTCTTCCCTTGCTTTTCCCTTGTTATTACTGAAGTAGCATATTACAGCAGCTGACTTAAAGATAATAAATGGAAAACATAGGAGTATATTCCATTCATTTCATACACAGATGCCATGCCAGAGGCATACTATAAAAAGGTAAAATGATTTCTTGGAGCATTTTGATTTTAGTTCATTAATTAAGTAACCATATTTTGGTTTTTCATTCTAAATAATTTCTAATATTTGGCTATTTTGGTATTGCTGATGTGAGATTTTGACAACTTAGCATTTTCGGGCCGAACATCAGATTCTTGAATCATTTTGATTTAGTTCAGTAACTTATCAAATTATGGATCTTGCATACTGATTAACTTTAATATTCGGCTATTTTGGTATTGCTGATGTAATATTTTAAACTCCGGTGGAACATCAGATTATCGGATACACAGTATTTGTCGAGTTAAAGCAACAGTGTTAGAAAGGAGTTGTGTAGCTTGAGAGCAGATGTTGAGAAATATAACAGGAGATGCATGTGATTCGCCTTCGAAACCGGTTGTGATGTCGTTTTCAGATTCGGATTGCCAGAGTTGAAGCATCTCCCAAATATGGTTCTACATGTGTAATCAGTGTGACCAAAGGACACCCTTAAAAAACACATCCTATTCCATCCTCCACCGCCCAACTCTAGCTATTTCTGGCATGGTAATAACCATGTTTCATCGTCTCATAAAAAAGTTGGAAGTGGGAACTTACAACCAAATTACGAGTGAAGATAGGTAAACTGGAACAAGTTGATAATTAGAACGAGACATGGATGATTGGAAGGGGAAGTCGAGAAACTAAATTTTATTAATCAAACACACTAGAAGAAAACTCGGCGCATATCGAGGCCTGAGTACAATCATGAGTTGGCAGAAGAAACAATTCATCAAGTTCAGAATCAGCACGAACACGGATATGAACTCGACGAAGACTTAGAGTTGTCCATCTTGTGCCAGATGTGTGATTTGTGGCCTCTCGTGATGGGGCTTGGAGAGGCCTTTCTCCATCTCCAGGGATTCATTGGCCGCACCTTTCTGAGTCTGACCTTTGTTATTGCGGTATATGGCATATAGTATCAGTTGCACTGTACCTAGTCCACAGCCAAATCCATTGGGAATCTGGAAATATTGTATTAATATGATCAGTTGTGAGGGATTTGTTACCCACTCATAATTTTAGCAGTTCAATATCATATATATACTTACAGCAACAAAGGGATCCTTCCCAAGGAGGCCAAAGACAAACCAGGATGTACCACACAAGAACACAAACAAAGATAAGAAAAAGGGCATGAACTCCACACTCTTGGTCTTGATCACCAACCTCTGCAAACATATTACAGAAGGCGAAAATCATAAGAAAACAAATAATTCCAGACGCCAGTAGAAGTTTACGACCATCTTATGGAAACAACGAAATGGAAACTTACTATGATTGTCAAAGGTGAACCATACATTATGATGGAGAAGATGGTGGCTGCGATGCCGCAGAAAAGCTTTCTGCGTTTGCCATGGAGAGCGAATAGAGAAACAAGCGCCACAATTGCAAAGACGGCAAGGACAAGAGTGAGCAAGCCCAGGATCTTGCCCTTTTCTTTCTTCGGTGCAAATATGAGAAAGATCAGCACGTAGACTGATTCAATGGCAGCACCAGTGCCATTTATTGTTGAGACTAGCAAGTTGTTAGGTGACACAAATGGGAGACCGTACCTAGATAAGTTCATTCAAGAAAAAGATTCAGTCATCACTCATCAGCAAACTCCACCCATTTGTACAACTTTCTTGGTCACTAATGTGATAAATTGAACAGAAAATGATACAGCTCAAAATACAGAATATTTCATTTTCTTTTATTAACGATCGATAAAGTGGGTAATTAAATAATTTCTGCTTTTATTGCTGAAAACACATTAAATCACCCATTCCACTAATTTTTTTAACTTTGACTTGAATACCATTGTAGTCATGGGAAAGAGAATAAGAAATAATGCATTCGGTGGAGGATATTGTCGTCATATGAAAAAACAGCTGCAACAATCGAACAAATTTCAAGAAGCTCACCAAGCAGAAAGCAAGCAGTTAAGTAAGGTCATGACATAGGGAACTCCAGAGAACTGCTCAGTAGACCTTTTCTTTATGATCCTTTTGAAGGTGATCCTATCAGAGACCATCAATAATTATGGTCATTGAAAATACCTTTAACAAGATGATAAAAAGAAGTGAAAATCTTCAATCTTGAGATATCGATGTACTCATAACAACAGAGTGAAAGAAACCAGCCAGCCAAAGGCAAGCCATAAGTAGAAAATATTTACATTTGAACCAAAATTTTAAGCATAAAGACGTTAGCTCGTAAGACACACAAAACAGAGCATTAATTCTGGGGATGGGAAGCTCACAGTGGTGCCAAGAAAAGAAACAGCGCGAAAGCATTCCCTGTAAATTGACAAGAAAAGAACAAAATTAGAAAAAAATCACAAACCCAAGAGAAGATTCTTTGGGAAAAACACCTACCGAATATCCCAACGACGAAATGCAGAGGATTCTTCATATCTTCCTGGTATTCTTGAAGGACAAAACTCAAGAAAGAACTGTCTTCACCGGAAAACCTTGATCAAGAAACACCGCAAAAGACCCACCAGAGAATAAAAAAGAAAAAAAGAGAGAGAATATTCCTTTCAAATGAAGAAACTCTTTGTATGTTGTGTGCGTGAACTTCAGAGGCTGAGAAAACCAGTGAAGAGGCACGCATATATATACACCAAAACGGGTAGGAAAGAAACAAAGTGTGAGAGAACTTGGATTATGGCCTCATGCACATTTATTTTCTTTTTTTAATTACAGCTAGCCATTTTAATTTTTTAATTTGATATATTGGAGGTTAATTTATATAACTTAATCATTTACTATTTTTCGTATTTTGTTTCCATTTCCTTGAACGGAATCAAAGAATCTGTCAGATATATAAACTGTATGGTGGTTAGGTTCATAAAGTATTTCTCACTATATTTGTGCTGCTGAAAAAATCAGTTAGCAGGGCAGTAAAAAGTTCGTTGAATTAGTAAAACCATTTCTTGTCCTACATTCTTAATTAAGTGTTTAACTTTTTAAGAAAATGAACTTTAAAAAAATATATATATAACAATATTGTTCGAATATTAAAAGATATTTATGTTTACCGGTATTCATTTCTCCGAGAAAGTAAATGAGTTAAGCCTATAAAATTTCAAATCAATCAAATATAAATCATGAATATATTTTGTTGCTGGTCTTCTTTTTAATTTTAATCTGGTAACTTAATAAAGTTTGGTCATGCAAAATGGAATGTTTTTTTTTGTTTTTGATTGTTTTTTAATCGGAAGTTACTGAACTATTAAATAACTTATTTGACATAAATACTCTCCCACGTACATATAGTAAATAATAAGAAAGATAAAAATAAAACGACAAAGAATTTCCCAAAATTTGTGAATATTGGGTGTCATTTTGTCATTTTTTCCCTCTATTTTGGGTTAATGGATTTTAATTTGTTAACATAGAATTCTTGTCACATGAGCCATATATGAGGGATCAGTTTCAACTATGCAATATACAATACGTGTACTACAAAAAAAATCCAAAAACCTGAAAATATTTTCTGATTACAAGACGAAAACCAAACTTTAATAAATTACAGCACTAAAACAAAAACATGCTAACTTGTCAGAAGCTGATTTTTCTAATAAGTCATATGCAATTTGTAAATAAAATTCATACTCATAGGTGTTTCCCTTATTTTTTAATCCTCTGCTGGTCCATCATTTTACACAATTAACGACATTCCTATTCTCTTTTACCCAAAAAAATAAACACTCCAAATTTCTTCGTAATTAACCTTGCAAGCCTAAATTCTAGGTTCGAGTTATAATACATATATATATATATATATATATATATATAAAAGATGATGTGGTGAACAATAATAGAAAAGAGGGAGGGGAGGGGGGGTGGTGGTGGTGGTAAAACGTAGCCATGCAAATGTAGCGGCACGTAAGCTTCTCACTAGTTTCACGTAAGAATAGCATTTCCCCACTTTTTTTCGCGTATATATACCCTTCCATCACAACCGCACTCGTCGTCGGAACATATGTAATATATATTCATGCATCATCTCACGATAATTACATCAATCAAAACTCATATATATTAAAGTCAATTCATATAATTAAGCATATAACTTTAACTATTAAAAAGTTACTATATTCACTCTCTCAAGAAAAGCCGACCTCCTATTCCACCGAAATCATGTTCCATCTTTCATACATATAGCTAGAAAGCATGGAATTTAGTAATTTAGATTAGCTAGATAAACTTTAGATCGTCAAAAAGTAGTCCATAGCTATCAATGCATCCGAACATGTTGCTGTTTGTATAACGGATGTGCATAAATTAAATTTGCACAATCACATCAAAATATATCAATCGAAGAAATCGGGAAGAGGCGTAGCAGTCAGTTGTCTAGGGTTTAATGAATGTTACATTGCCCTCAAGACAAGGGCTGCTCGATCGTGTGGATCCAAATTCATTCCTAAAAAGAGAACGAGTGTACTATAAGATAATCACTAGTTATCTATATATATCCACATATATACAACTGAACACTCTGATAATAAGATCAAAAGACCAATTTTTTTTATAAATAATTGTGTTACGTATCATTTCTATATAATAAATATTGTTGAAGTTTGAAAATTGTGTGTAGACTAATCGACAGATGTGGAGGAAGAAAGAAATTGCGTTTGGCTAAGGTAACTTAATACGCAGGTTATTTAATGCAGCGGCGATTCGGATTGCATGTTGTGTTTCATTTAAGGTTCTGGGGCCCTTTTATTGTGTGCTCATTGTTTTCTGTCATTCTTATTGTTTCATTTTAGTTTTATGTTCTCTCATTTTTATTATTTTTTCTTGCAATATAAGATGATTTTATTGAACAGTAGAATTGTCCAGACCAAGCTAGCTGAAGCTACGTACGCACTTCGAGAAGGTATCTATTTTCTCGACACAACGCGAGATTATGGAAACTGATGTTGGGTGATGCTGATTGATATGGCTGTACACACTTCAGCTCCATTGCCGATCAAACTTAGGAAAATTTTGATTTCGGTGCTTCTATAACTTTGCCGCTGAAACAGACTATAACAGTATATCTGTTTGATTTTCCAAAAGAAAAAAAAATAGATACATAAGGTTTCTCCTTAACAATTTGCGGGTGATATATGATTGTCTATGTGTTACAACCGTGTCCATAATTTTTTAATCTATATAATTCATAGTTAATTATAACTTCTTGTTCATATATATGTTTGGCAAAAACTATTATTTCCTTGTGACATCTTTCTTTTTTGCTTTTATGATTACTGAAACTTGCATTTTTTATTCTAACTTTTAGATTTGTGTTTTCTTGGTCATAATTTTTATATAATTTCCAAGTCAAAGAGAATTACAACATCCAATTTTGCTACAAACATGTCGCTGAATTCATAACCAAGTCATCAGATTTTTCTACAAATTTAATTTTAAGGGGCATGATGAAACGAACCAAACTTTAGAAATTTTTTTTAAAAAAATTAAAGTGCGGAATAAACAATCTAAAAAGTATGGCTCGTCCCCTTTTAAAACAACATCACTTTAGAACATAAATAAATAAATAAATATCTTAAAAACATTAAATCATCCATATGGCTTAAAATCAAAGTACGTAAAAGTTGCGAAAACTAAACATGACTGATAAAATAACTGAAAATGTTTCATAACATAAGATGAAGACGTCAGAGTGGTCACGGGGTACAGCTGCGACGGACGCTCAGAGATCCTCACCGCTGGTCGGCAGAAAATCAACAGAGTCATCACCTGCACCATTTAAACCTAATGAGCCTAAAGACCCAGCATGCTCTATCTGAATAATAACAAAGCACATATAGTAAAATCGCATGCAAGCACATACGTATAGTAAAATAACTTTAAAACATGTGTGCATTAATGATCGTAAAACATGATTCATAAAGCAGTCGTAACATATCATAATCATATAGCATACATAATAAAGCATGACATAGCATAACATAAAAACGTGTGAGTCGTATCTATGAAGTGTGAGCCATGACATAAGCGATTGATCAACCTATGAACAACGTACTCGGCAATGCGGTTCATCCGACCTTACCTCGTGATCCCTCACACCTTATTATATCACTTTACCATGTCGTGATCACATGAATCCATAAGCTCGTAATACATTAAAACAGGGGATCCTCGGGCCCGGTATCCCGACTAGCTCCCATCGTAAATTTGTCACACATTACTTCAATCCCTCGATTTTTCCTTCAATTCTTATGCCTTAACGTTTCATAAAACTTTCATCATGCGTGCATTTCGTAAAAACATGCAATTTAAAAGGCTTAGCCCGTCAATGTATATTTAATTCTTTCATTTAAAATATTATCATATATAAAATATTATATATATAATTAATATATATTCACGGGATTCTACATTTTCTACTTAGGCCAATGACTGGTTCAGGTGTCTGGCCCACTAACTCTAATCCCAAAAGCCTAGACTTAACATCAAAATGAAACTTAACATTAAACATGACTTGTCCCATAACTTAAAAATTTAATTTTAAAAAGTTTATAAAATACTCATTCCTTCACTTTAAAATCAAACATTAAAATTTGAAAAAAATCATAAATCAAATAAATTCTAAAAATGCTGGAAAATATCTTAAATATGCTTAAAACATCAAATAAAGTCATCCCCAAACTTTGGTAATCCCTAAGACTCGAGATCTTAATTTTCACGACCCGACGATGTTTACTTCGAGCGACAAAACGATAAAAATCATTAAAAATCTATTTTTTAACCAAATAACTCCCTGTTTCGACAAACCCTAACACAATATACTAGTCACTGGAACAAACAAGACTCAAAAACGATTTAAGACGTGACCAACCCGACGCTCTTAATAACACTGCTCGTGCGCATACTGTAACCAGGACACGTGCTAGCCATAAAAGTCATAACTAATTCGTTCCTAGAACAAATCGCTCCCGATTGGACCTGCGTGACCCTAACTCAATGAGCTATCTCCTGAAATCAACCTTGACCACACAGACCACATAGAGCGACTTACCAGATCCCAACAACTATACTCTCGCGCACAGACGACAAGCCAGGTCACTTGCTGATCATAAAATTCATAACTAATTCATTCCTTGACCAAATCCCTCTCCGTTTGGATCCACGTGACCCTAAATCGATGGGCTAACTACCAGGAGCACCCTTAGATCAAACCTAACCCCATGAAACGTCCATGACTGAAGCTTCACAAGGAACAATTCAAATACGGGTTAAAATCGTGATGCATGCATGAATCGTAAACAATAAACGTAGATCTGATAAATTCACATATAAATCATGCAATATCTTTCAAAAATAGTATATTATGATTTAAATGATGAGAAAAGGAAGAATAGAACATACCTTGATTGAGAAATAATGAAGAACTGCGAGTTACCGAAACGGGGGACGCGAGATCGGGACAAACCACCTTGAAAACACCCAAAATTCGATGGAGCCTAGAACACCAAGGGGAGGAGGCGGCTAGAGGGAGGGGAAGGAGGTAGAGTTTCCAAAATTGGGGTAGGAAGAAAATGAATTGTGTCCAAAATAACCATCCTATGTTTTAATTAAGAAAATTAAGAGTTTTCCTATACTAACTATCCACTTATTTAAAATATTGAATAAAACTCTAAATATAGGCTTTAAAAAATCTTAAATTTTCGTAACATATAGCTTCCTAAATTTTAAAATATAGGAAGGTCCATTAAACAACCCGTATAGACGAAAAACGGGTTCCCCTCAACTAATAATCGTAAAAGCTAATTTTTCGGAAACTGCTTCTTAGAAATAATAAATTTTGCTCTTAAAATCTGAGGGTATAAAAATTTCAAATAATTTTCATCTCGATCGTTCCTAATCTTGTCCACGCGTCTGGAACTCAAAAGGGCTAAAAACATAACATGTATATCATGAAACATTAAAACTATCATGAAATTACATAAATGCATATAATTTTCTAAAATAATTTTCCCGTATACGTAATTAGAATTCCTGGGACGTTACAGTTGGTATCAGAGCCGATCTCTCTTAGTACGGTGTGGTTTGGGGATGAACCAAACGAAAGCTGGTGGGCATGTGACGCCCGAGGCTCAAAGAGGGCGGGGATGATCGCCGGTTCCATGAGGTTGCACGAAAAATGAGCGGCTCCTGACAGACTTCTAGAGATGAAGGGGCACATGAATGAACCGATCTCACACAAGAATAAGAGGGATTACTAGACTGGAAAGTTATAGATGTAGTTGAGGTTAGTTAAGGCAGGTTTATCAGATTTAATGGTACTCATACCAACAAGGTGCATCTTCTTTTCGGGAGCTCATCACTTAATAACTCCAAAGTTAAGTGTGCTTGACTTGAGACAATTTTGGGATAGATGACCCCCTGCGAAGTTTCTCAGGATGCGTGCGAGTGAGGACAAAACACGCTGGAACGACCAGTGTTGGTACAGTGTTGAAACTTGGTCGTTACACATGGTATTTTGTCAAGATTATTCCCTTCAAATAAAAATAATCCAATTTTACTGTCATATCATCATATTTTGTTCTTAATTGACAATTTCGCGTAAAATTGAACATTGACATAAAAATATGACCAAGACACAAAATTAAAAGTTAAGATACAATAGTTGCAACCAAACTACTCATACTCTAGTTAAGGGCCTCTGCTTCCATCTCTTGTCAAGTAGGATGAACCACATATCCTATCCTTGCCTTTTATCTTTTAAAAAAATAAAGGTTACATATATTAACAGATAGTTGTGTGTGTCTGTGTAGAAAATGAAGTACCACTTATTATTGGTCTTACAGTTATTTAGCAGATAGTTGTTTTACTTTGGTAAAAAACTATCTCTAAACTGACTTTTCATATTTCCCATTAAAAACTAGATAGAAACAAGAAAAAAAGGGGAAAAAAACGTAACCAGAATATTTTTTCAACTCTATTAAAAGGGAGTATAACTTGTTTGATTTAATCACAGATACTAGAGACTTTCGTAAAACTAAACTAAGAATGAGAAATACTTGATTGCATATGCTTGGATGGTCCTGGCCATTTTTCAAGCTGTGAGCCATCAGTGGTAAATAGTGTTATTGCGGTAAAATTGCATGCCATATCAGCTGCATCGTCCCTAATAAACAGCCAAATCCAATTGTCACCTGCAATTTTTTGTGACAATTTGTCATGAATTTACTTACAATGAATCTCCATTTTGTTTATATTACTAAATAAATCAATCTTCCGCGTTCTTTTATTGGGCCTTCAACCTTATATTGGTTATATTATCTCGGTCCAATTGATGCCAACCAAGTTTTCATTTTTAAAAGAATATTCTTCAAATTTTGATTTAATAAATTATTATTATATAAAGCAAAATCCTTTTTTCCCTTATATATCAACATTCACACACATGATCCCGTCATAGATTTGAGACCGGGTCCTTCGACTCTGGGGTATTATGCAGCTCAGTGGCTATGGTTTAGTCTATTCAATTCACTAATACTACTCATCAGATTATCGGATTTTGTTTTCTATTTTGAAGAATAATAAAGTTGTTGCATAAACAAAGAAGTAGTCTAACTAAAGATTGATGCATGCATCTTACCATGATAGATAAAGGGGAAGCATACATTATATATTATGGACAGAAATTTGAAAAGCACACCAAAACTCAAAACACCACAACATGGTTGCCCATGTTATGATTGAGCGTCAAGGGCTTCGCTCGTTTGTCTCGCTCGCGTACGAGTGTCGTCCTGACTTTTGTCTGCAATGCAACGTTGTTGGCCATTCCTCGGCTACTAAATGCAGTGCCTTCTTTTACTCATCGTACTCAGATTTTATTAAACGAAAGGACTTCGACATAAATCCTACTATTAAATTTTGAAGTGAAGATATGAGTGATTTCTTGAACATGCACGTGTGGTGATCGATGAGGTGAGATTTTACATAGAAGCCAAAATGAAAAGTAGCCCCAACTTTAAATTTCACACGCATTGAATGCACCAGATTACGGCCTCATCGGCACATAAATCCGGAATCTCGTAGAGACAAGAAAGAGGAAGGAAATTAGGCCACGCATTAGTAGGTCAGAAATCGCGTAAAAATCGCTGTTTAACTTTTAGCGATTTTTACGAATGAATTTCGCGGGAAGAGTTGTAATGTAGGTCCGTCGGGAATTCTTTGAGCAAGTCATCCAATATCCAGTTCTAAGGTAAGGATTGTACATATTATAGTTTTTAGCTTCCCACCGTACGACATTTGAATTGTAGGAATTAATGTTTGACGATAAATTTCTGCGATGATCTTTTAATTTAGTCCTAATAAATTAAATAATCGGGACCAAAACTGTGGGGCCATTGTCAACGCAATCTTTACATTTTTTATGTCAAAATAACATTGATGGCTTAATATATGAGAATCATTTAAGAAAAGAGACAAATTGTAAATAAATTGTTTTCATCACCATCTTTATGGTCTCTTGTCCCTTTTTTCAAATTCGTAAATATATGTTCAGTGTTTCTTTTGCTTTATGATGCAACTCAAATTTCGTCCTCGGTCCCTGACCAAAGAGCTAATTATCACCACCCGAGGAGAATAATACACAACTCAGCAAATTCTAATCGGGAAATCTTGTAAGGCTATATGGTAAGTAAGATTCTTATATCTATTGTTTGCGAGAGACTCAAGTATTTATAGGTGAAAAAAGGTATCACGATTGCGTATACGCCACCTGGCCACTCATGATTAGGTATGGGTCTGCCAGTCTTAGTTTGCACAAGTTACTAGGCCAATCAGAACTGAATAGAAGCCTGACAACACGCTACCCGATTTAATCATTAACAAGCATGTGCTAGACAGCTTTTCACTTTTGGAATCCTCGGACAGATGTTCCCGAGTAAGCTTTTACGAGCAAGGTTTTCCCGAACATACTTTCCCGAGTACTGTTCCCGTGTAAGCTCTTTCATCTATTGGTAGGGGCATATGTTCCCGAGTACTGTTCCCGCGTAAGCTTTTTCATCTTTTGGCATCAATAGTATCTCCCCTCTCTAGTCGAAACGAAGTAGTGAAGTTGAAGACTATTGTGTTTCTTCTCGGGTTTCGTAGACCATTTCTATTTTATCCGAACAAAGCCTAATTTCTTTACGATTTATTTTTAATATGGCTGATGAGACTTTAATCCTTGGGCGCCAATTTTCCCGCTCGTTGATATTCCCAAGGTGATTTTGATCGTTGATTACTTTCAAATCGGACGGAGGAAATTCGCTTGATCTTCCTATAAATAGCCGCATCCTTCTTTTTCATTTTTTCACTTTCTCTCAACTACCGTTACTCTGCCGAAATTGCTTCCCAAGTTCTCTGCCTTCTTTCTTTTCGTCTCCAAATCATTCCTGTAAGTACTATAATCTTTGCATTATGTCTTCTATAGATAATCGTGCAGTAATAGATTTTGTTCAATCATTAGGATCCCCTTCCTCGTCGGGCACCATAAGTGCTAATACTGTTCCCGACAAGGTTTCTCGTAGAGAACTCTTAGCTAGGATAAATATCGAAGAGGCCACTCTATTGGCAGAGGGTCGTCCTTGGTATGAGATCAAGGCGTCCTTATTGCAAGAGTCTGATAAATCCTTTATAAAGGATTTGTCCGGTATGTCGGACCAATATGATATCTTGATTCCTCTTCCCGAGGACCGAGCTCATCTTCCCCCGGAAGGATACCACACTTTTTACATAAATCAACTAGAGATGGGTCTTAGATTCCCCATTCCCCGATTTATCCAAAGTCTCTGCGATCATCTGTGCGTTAGTCCCAGCCAATTGACTCCAAACTCATATAGTTCTTTGTTAGGTCTAGGAATTCTGTTGAAGTATTACCAAGCTCCTCTTTCCCTCCACCTTATTTATAATATGACTCAAATCCGACAAAAAGACGTCGGGAAATTTTTCATCCGCTTGAAGTCCGAGTACGGGTTCATAAAAGGGAACCCCACCTCTCATAAGGGTTGGATGAGTCGCTATTTTTTTGTGCGACGTAACGTTCGGGAAGGGATAGCATGGTACTGTGACATGTCATGGGTTGAGAAGCCGACGAAAAGGGTTCTTCCTCCACCAGTTCAGGAATACAACCCGATTCCCTTTATTAAGGACGCGTGTACAAAATGTTTCAATGCTCGGGATTTAATCCGAGAAGATCTTCTATGCCACTTTGGTTTTAGTCGGAAGGGGGTAGCAGTGGAAGGGGACTTAGGTATAGTTTTTACTTCTTTCTCGGTACTCCTCCCTTTTTTACTTAGCTCCATATCTCTAACCATTTGCTCTTTTTTGTATAGCCGAAAGAATCATGAAATCTCACCTGCTAGAAGCTTACAAGAAGAAGAAATCTGAAGCTTCTCGAGGTTCCACCTCACAAGCTGAGGAGCGGGTCGATCCTACTTCCGAGGAACACGTGGACCTTTCTCTCGAGGAGCCTGTAAATCCTCCACCTGTTGCACTCTCAAAAGAAAAGAAGAGGAAGTTGTCCTCGGGTGGTGATAAGCACTCAAAGAAGAAGAAAACTTCCGTTTCGACCGAGCTCAATACTGAGGCGGGAACTTCTCAGCCCGACGTAGAGGTCTCTTCCTTTATAGCTCAGCCGGTCGCTTCAACTACCGTGGCCTTTTTCCAACACTTCATCCCCCCGCTAGATGCTCCTGTGGTGAGCTCGGCATCTGATAAGAAAATTACGGAGGCCTTGGATTCACACTTCTTACAGGTACATAAGTATTTTTCTTGTGTTTCTTTTGATGTTTCCGCTCATTTGTTTAACCATTTTTCAGGCGCTACTGTGGGGGGGTGAACTTTCCCGACGAGTGACAAAGGCTCGAGAGGTGGCCCATTCTTCCAAGCGTTCCCTGAATGACGTGATGGCGAAGCACGATAAGCTAATGAAGGAGATCGAAGAAGCTCGAGGGGCTTCTGATGCCGAGAAGAGATCCCTTGAGCAAAAACTGACTGATTCAGAGGCTTCTTTTATACGTCTTCAGGAGGAAATGAAGAAGGCCGGAGAAGAGGCCGAAGAGAGAATAAATAGAGCACAGGAGGAGGCTGAAGCAATCACTTTCTTTTTTTTTAATTGAAATTGCACACATGGTCCGTTTTAAAGATATTAAATATTTTTAAAATATATAAAATAAATATCATATGTTCCTCTTAATATTGTGTTCGATGTTTACCTTTAGAGTCGATAGTTGGTCGACAATTTTGTTGTTATAATTTTTTTAATAACAACGACGATGATATGGACGAGCAAGGGCGATGATCATATATAAGAAGAAGTAAGTAGAGTAGCACTGGTTATTACATATAAGTTTTAAACTCAACTTGCTCATCCTTTAGTTCCCGTATATTAATGACACCTTGCTTTCTCAATTTCTCTAGAGGCAGCCACGTTTCCAACTTTCAAAATGTTACTGGTGCAATATTTTTATTTTGCATGTTTATCTTTTAAGGAGCTGCAACATCTTTTTTGAATAACTGGGACAGGGGGTATGAAAAATAAGACAAAAAATAACAATTTGGTCATTGATCAATCTGTTTATATTTTTTCAGAACACTTAAAAGTAATTTTTTATCATATTGTTCAATGATACATATACTTGGATGGTTGAAAATGTTTTGGAAATTATAACAAACAATTTATAGAATCAAAGGAGTTTAACTTATTAATTAATTATTGTCAATTGATTTAGAATTAATTTGAAATCAATCGATTGATTATACTAATGTTATGTTCAAACTCATCAGGGACAAGGTCACTATTTCCTCGGTTCCAAATTGCACGGGACGGCCATTCTTCTGGAAAAGAAAAGCATAAGCGTACAGCTGTTACCGATGATATCTCTAAGCTCCACGTGCCATAACATCTCTTCCACTCCTTATATAATTAATCTTTACTGCAACGCGCATAAGCTTCTTGAATATCGTATACACTTGTACTATAATCAAGTGATCAATTTTTTAGCGCGAAGCAAAGCAACAATGTCGGGCTCGACTGGGAAAGTTATTCGATGCAAAGGTGATTTTTCTTGATCATACCCGCCACTGTTGATTCGATCTTGGGTTTTGATTGAATTAATTCGTGTGACACTTGTCTTGTAGCCGCCGTGGCATGGGAGGCAGGGAAGCCACTGGTGATCGAAGAAGTGGAGGTGGCGCCGCCGCAGGAAAAGGAAGTTCGACTCAAGATCCTCTTCACCTCACTTTGCCACACGGATCTTTTCTTTTGGGAAGCCCAGGTATTGGGTTCTCTTCCGAATTACTGATTTGATAAACCTCAAGTACACTAGAAGAGTGATTGAAGTAGCTGAGCAAATCGACAATCTCGTTTCAGGGGCAAACACCACTTTTTCCTCGCATCTTTGGTCATGAAGCGGGAGGGTACATTTTTCACAAAGTTCATGCATACTCGTTAGTTATCTGGGAACACAAATTTCACTCATTTATTATGTTTGATGCAGAATCGTCGAGAGTGTTGGTGAAGGTGTGACAGAACTGAAACCAGGCGACCATGTTCTTCCTGTTTTTACCGGCGAATGCAAGGAATGCCGACACTGCAAATCGGCAGAGAGCAACATGTGTGAAACTCTGAGGATAAACACAGATCGGGGCGTCATGCTTAGTGATGGCAAGTCGAGGTTTTCCAAGGACGGGAAGCCGATTTATCATTTCCTTGGAACGTCGACTTTTAGCGAATATACGGTTGTGCACGTTGGTTGCGTGGCCAAGATCAATCCCGCAGCGCCTCTTGACAAAGTTTGTGTTCTTAGCTGTGGGATATCGACAGGTTAGCAATTAGCATTCTTACATTTTTTATTGACTATCCAACTATGTACAAAAGATTGAATTTTTTGGCATTTATCATGAAGGACTTGGCGCGACTATGAATGTAGCCAAACCGACGAAAGGATCCACCGTTGCTATTTTCGGATTGGGGGCTGTCGGCCTAGCTGTGAGATGCTGAAATACTTCTATTTCTCCTTTTACTTTTTTATGTTGTAGATGCTTATTTTCTTGCTTTACAGGCAGCCGAAGGGGCTCGGATTTGTGGAGCTTCGAGGATCATTGGAGTTGATCTGAACTCAGACCGATTCGATGAAGGTCACTTGATAATTATTGCATAGCCACTGATCTATTTTAAATCATTCTCGCCAATGAATTACACATACCGTATTTGTCAGCTAGGAAATTTGGTATGACGGAGTTTGTGAACCCGAAGGATCATGACAGGCCTGTTCAAGAGGTTAATCATGATGAATATTATTCAAATTTTACTCCAGTTTATTGGTAATCCCACTTGTTTAAGCTTTTGATCATATCAGGTCATAGCAGAGATGACAGATGGTGGAGTCGATCGAAGCGTGGAGTGCACCGGAAATATTAATGTCATGATCTCTGCTTTTGAATGCGTTCATGATGTAACCATCTGGTCCTGTCAAAATTTTCATTTCTCTCTGAAATACAACGTTTAATTTTCCAACTCGAAATCTGCTTCCACATTACAGGGATGGGGTGTTGCCGTGCTCGTCGGAGTTCCAAAAAAGGATGACGCATTCAAAACTAATCCCATTAATGTGTTGAACGGGAGGACCCTGAAGGGAACCTTTTTCGGCAACTTTAAGCCCAGGAGTGACCTCCCATCTGTTGTCGAAAAGTACATGAACAAGGTTGAGTTCATTAGATATAACCAACCATTCACGTCTCCACATTTTTTTTTGTTTTTGATCAATAAATTTGTTCCTTTTTCAGGAGCTCGAGCTGGACAAATTTCTGACACACAGAGTTCCTTTCTCAGATATCAACAAGGCGTTCGATTACATGGTCCATGGTAAGAGCCTGCGTTGCATCATCGACATGGAGAAATAATACGTTCTTAATTTAAAACCAAGAATGTCTGTAGGCGTCTGTAAATTAATATAAAGAGCGATGGGTTTTCGTGAAATCGGCTGCCAGTGGTGAATGGAGGGTTCACTTCCCTCCTGTTGTATATTCTGTTCAGTTTTTATGTAATTAATCAAGTGCAATAAAAAGGTGGGACAGCAGCAGTTGAGATATTTTCCAGAATTGTGCTTTTGTCAAAGAATCGAATCATATGTTTCAAGCCATGTAACCTTGATATTCCGTCTCCTAGAAACTTTCGACAGACCATAGTTGATGTTTAAAGTTTCCATACTTGGGTCACAAATAAAAACAACTCTTTCCCCCCTAAGCATCTCGAAGAAAATACGAGCATAAAATCTTGGGATTTAACGATTTGGGCGTCTACCACCATTTGAGGGCCCTCATCCTTCCTTCCCCATTAGCCAAGCAATCGAATCCATGTTTGGGATGCATTATATAAAGTGTCACACACATTGTGTATGTACTATGATACATAGTTATTATGTGTCGTTTTGATTTAGCTATGATATTTACAAAGAGCAAAATGTAAGAGCTTCGACCCTGTACAAAAAAAAAGAATAAAACGAAGCTGCTTCGCGAGGACACAGAAACTTACGGGTATCTATGAAGCAAGGAAGAACGAAGTGATTTACAGCCAAAGAAGAAAAAAAGTCAGAATAATAGGTGATAAAGTCAAGTGGGAGGTTCCGTCAATTTGAAAGCAGATATAAGAAGAGCAGTTCATTCCATGCATCCGGTACGCCAGGCAAGCACCAATGGCTACAGTCAGGAACAGATGGATTGTCACTCCAAGTACCGATATGTGCATCACTTCTGGACGCCCCCATTGCAGTGACATGCAGTAGTTTTACCGGTACGGTTGAACTTTTAGCTGCAGTAATTATAGCATCAGTTATCCAGCTCCTCGGTTTCCCCATGATTTCCAGCGAGGGCCGTGTCGTTACTTCGCATTTCTGACGAGCACCATGACTGAGCAAATATATTAAACAACAAATAGATTTTTAATCATGAATGTGATTAATATGCTTTCAGCAGATTCACGTGTACTGCAACACACCTCCAATGAGTTGATTCATAGGTTCTGAAAAAAACTTGTGTCCTGTTGGTGTTAACCGTGTCTTCGATCCAAGATTGCCAAGTGGTCAATGCAGCTCTGAAGCCATTTTTTATAGACAATCCAAGCTTCATCTTTCCACCAATCTGGAAATACCAGCCCCTGTCTGATAATCAACGTTAGAAGCATTTATGGCAGGTGTTCGAAGAACTATCATTGAATTAGTAAAAACCATCTTTCAGAAGTCTGATTTTCAAGTCTGCTGCAAGCTCTATTTTACATCTCTTGAAATCCTTGATTCAATCCAGACTTGATATAGAAGTCCCATATTTGGTCATAGGAAAGTAAACAACAATTCAGTGGTGTTAAAAATGAATACAGGGGACAAGTTATTTTCTTGGCTTACTCGCAATACCTGGCAGCTAAGACTTGTTTGATGACGAATAGCCGCGTATAATGAGACTTTAACTCGAAACTACATTACACACCAGCTGCTCTATCATTAGAAATTGAAGAAAAACCATCCACAATAACGAAACACTTACATATCAAATAGTTTTGTCGGTGTCCACCAATGTCCTGAATTAAAGATAAGAACATCAGAGTCAATCCATTCTCTACTAATATCATCCATCTGATCAAGCTTCAGTGTTGCCTTAACCCTCTTTGGTGAATGTTTAGGTGCTGGCCCAGGCTGTACCAAGAAAATTGAGCGGTAGAACTCAACTGTGAAATTGTACGGCCTAAATCGAACGCCTAAATGCCGAATCTGCTTACTGATCCGATTCCCATTGATTTCAAACACACTGTTGTTATCCTCAATTCCAGTCATTAGCATACAAATCATGGATTCCCACTGAGTTCTACTCAATGAATCACCAACAAAAACAATCCTTTTCCCCTTGAGCATCTCCAAGAAAATACGAGCATCAAATCTTGGGATTTCACAATTTTTGGGCATCCACCTCCATTTAAGATACCCTCTATCCTTCCTTCCATTAGCCAAACAATCAAATCCATGTTCCACAAAAGGGCATTGGGAGGCATTATATATAGGGTAACTTTCATCCACCACCCAATTTCCATCAAACATATCGCAAACATCACTCGAAAAAACACTTAACTTGCCACCATAATTCTCCACATTTCCATCCTTATTGTTAACAAATGTTTGAGAAGATGGAACCATGAAAAAATAGCTGAATCCAATGACAACAAGAAAGCATACCAATGAGCCAACCATAAGAAACGCAGTGAAAGACTGAAAATTCCAACTTTTACTATACTTCCCCGCTAGAGATTTGCTGAATTTAACAATCTGTGGAAATGCGGGCTTCGAATGACTATACATTGACAAGTATAATCCACCCATCATTGCAAGCATCTTAAAAAACCGAATTATAGAGCACAAAAATTAGCTGCTAGCATCAAGAACAAAAAATTTATTGCTGATAAATAGAAAAAAAGCTTCTTTGCAACAGGAATCTAAAGAAATTTGTTGTTATAGCAACTGGGTTGTTTGCAGAAACAACTAGAATTCAACAAGTAGTTGAGGAATCCAATCAAAAATAGCAAAGGGAAAAGGTGTTAAATATTGTTGGTGTGAGAGTGAAGTTCGAACGCCACGGAAAGCAGACTGTAACGTAACTTACAGTACCTCTTACGACATATATACATAATTTTTTCCAAATATTAAAAAGTGAGAAATTATAAATGTCGGTGAGATACTGAGATTAAAATAAGTTGAAAAGTGAGGTATCAAGTTTGGAGACAGAGACAGGAACTCAAGGGTCAAGAATTTAATTGAAAATGACAGATTAAAAAACTGATTTAGGAGTGATGAAATGTGTTTTTTTTTTCTAGCCTGCCGTTGATGAATTGATAGGTGAACTTCCTTATAAATAATTCTTGATTTGGCCATTTCGAATTAATTTCAGCTTAATGTGATTACAGAATCTAGATTAAAAATAAAAAAAAACTTTGAAAATCGCACTGTAAAATTTAACATTATTATAGATTATTAATTAAATAATAATTAGACATAAAATTACACACTTTCCTATTTTATGTCATATATGATCAAAAATCATGTTCAATATAAATTATAAATGCAATTTTTCGTATCATAAAATATTCGATTTTGTTAAAAAAACTTTATTTGAACTCCATTTTGGTAGTTTAATTGTAACACTATCTTCAATATCAGTACACTATTAATATGAAGAATGGTTTAGTTTTATGTAAGTACAAAAGATCAAGTTTAATAAACTTTTCATATATAATTTTACAATATATTAATTAAATTTATATCAACATCATTGAATTTTTTTGAAAAAATAAATCTCACAGACGTAAATAAAATACTATTTTTTATGGAAATTAATTTCTATCACTCATATTCACAAAATATAAAATGGTTAAACTAAATTACATTTTATTTTCCGGATTAGTAATCAACATAACGGGATCCCGAATTCCAAAACAGTGCTTTTAAATTAAATAATAAATAAAGCATGGATTTAAAAATTGACGCCCGATTGCAACTTCATTAGTAAATGTATTTATTTGTTTAGTATAATTATCTACAAGTGTTGGATTTTCCTATATAATTTTGTGCTGTAAACTACATTAACAGATTATTTTCTTGAAATTTGGTAATATTTATTTAATTCTCCTACATATACGTAACCTAGCTTTATGATTTATAAATAATGACATACCCGAATAATTTGAGATTCAAATGTCAATATTATTCCGTTTTAGATTCCTCCCTCCCATGAATCCATTTTTGTTTTTTTTTAATATATTTTCTTAATTAATACTTGTATGACCATTTAGTAGTGAAATTTTTCAGTGAAGCTCCAATATGATGCTACCGGATGTCTACTCACTCAAAAGATCCCAGACATTAAGTTGAGATCAGTATATTTATGTTTTTCATTCCTCCAAAATCAATCCAACGCCTGTGAGATTTCAAATCAGTTTTTAAACTGTTACACAAACTGTGAATCAACTCAAACACAAAGTCACTCCATATGATCTCTCGCACCGGTTCCTCAGTTATCAATGGAAGGACGTGTAGTGTTAGGCAATCGACGTCCCCGGACAAATGAACTGAATAGATGCAGAGCTCTTGACGGCTGTGCATAAGGTACCATATGTGCCGCACCTCTAACTGTAGCAAAAGTTAGGATGTTTCCATACTCAGTAGCCCAACCTCCCACCTAATGAATTGAATACAGAAGGCTATAAGGAGTTAATGACTGAGTTAATAGCAAAAAACATGAGGGGTAATATGTGTATCCAACAAGAACCTGTTTTTTATGGAACCAAGCTCCATATGGGACTGTAACCGTGAATCCTAGATCATGAGCAAGCTCGCGTACTAGTGTCCGGGAGCCAAGTAATGGGACAACTGAATCCTGATCTCCACTGGCGTTACGCAACATGTTTCTTGTTGGTTTATTGATATTCAAAATGAGATAAAAACAGTAGTTATGGTGTATTTTTCGTGACAGAAAGGTTTACCTGAAAATCCAAACCGGAATATGGTTTTCAACGATCCTCTTCAGCAAAGGCAGAATGTTAATGTTTCCATCTGCTTCAGTATAATTCAGAACACTGCCAATAAAATATATTTGATTAGAAGATGTATATTCTTTCACAACTTCCCAAGTGTAAGGCATATTAGCAGATTTACCTGCTGCACATGGACCATGAATATGGTAGATTGGTCCGATTTGCATGTAGAGCCTTCTGAACCTCTGGAAGGTTAAAGTAAAATCGTCTTTCGTAGGTCATGCACACATCTACTCCAACACTAATTTTAGTTGCCTGCCATGGCATATGGTGGTGTTGTATTATTCTTATATTTTCTTTGTTCCTTGAATGGGAATCCAACTAGAGTTATGAAAGAAACGGTACCATCTTTCGGAGTCTTAGCTCTTGCTGGACTATGGATGGATAGCATACATCAAGAATAACGTCGTAATTATTTATATAATCCCCGACAATTTTATTTGCAGTCGCTATGGCATTGTTGCAGGAATTTGAGACGTTGTGTGGAGTAGCAAATGTGTAATCCTCGAACTCACAGTCGTTCATAATGGCAAGGCCAACTTCATCAGAAATCATCCCATGCGACCAAAAGAACTCATACGTGGCTGGGATATCACGATCAAGTTTAAGTAGTGGATTGCCAATCTGATCATCAAATAACAGATTTCCTCTGTAACGCCAAACAAATACAAGAAAGCTATATATAAATGATAGAATAAGTTTAATATATTACTGCTATCCCTTTAATGTTGAACTTGAGCTCTTTCGAATGTTTGTTATGGTCCAGAAGCACGAGAGCTAATTGAGGAATGTAATGCCCTGTATAGACAAACAAGATCTATTAAATATAAGAGTAGAGGGACAATCTTAGAATATTCATAATATATAAGCAGAAGTTCACTGTGTAACTATCTTGAAATGATTCACCTTTAAGACCCCGCCATTACTGAATTAATGGATAGTAATTTCTTACCCGCATAACTTTCTCCAGTAAGGAAGAAATCACGGGTTTTGAATGTTGGAAACTTTTTGTACCATCCCATCAAGAATATATGCATATCATTTGCTGCCATAGAACAACAAAGGGGACTTCAGTTATCTTAGTAAAATCAGACTTTCTCTCGCTTAGAAGCTTGTAAATGTACACACACAGAGGAACTCATTGCTCTGGGCGGAACCAAGAATGGAGGATCACCTCAAACGAGGCTTAAAATTTCAAGCATACAATTTTAAAGAAAATGAAAATTTCACAAATTATATCCATTCAATCACCCATCTAGTAAGCATCCTGAATTTTTAAAAACTGCCCGCCGAACATGATTATGCAGGTAGAAAACATTTGCAGATGTCTAATTCTTATCACTTAGTAACTGTTGTATAAGCCACACATGAAACTTTATCAGAAAGAATGGTAAAGTTTAGCGTCAATGGCTGCTTTACCTGTGGACGCATCGCCAGTAGTGTAGTCTGAGGTTGTGTTTGAGTATGACCATCCAACGCCAGCCGGAGACTCAACAAAAAGAAGATTCGATGCTACAAACGTAAAAAGTAAATATTTAAGCAAATGTATTGATTGATTTCAAAATTTTTAGATCAAAAAGCAAAAACTTCAATCAAACCTTTGTTCCATGACTTGGAGTTTATTCGGAGGCCTCGGCCATCTCCTGTAGGAAAGAAAGGACCCAGTTCTGTGAAAGCACCTCCTCCTATTGATGAGCAACCCGGTCCTAAACATAAGATTCAGTAACGCAAAATGTTATATAACAAATTAACGTTGTACACTCTTACAAGAACTACTTCGCACGTACTTCTAGCAAAAGAAGGCACTTTTAAGGCTTGAACTTTAAATGAAAAAATCTTGAAACGAAAGAGGGAAGCACTTCAAAATTTTTCCACAAATGGAATCTCAACGGCACTAGACAGCAGTATACGAGAAATATTTTTATGTAGCATGTACTCCCATGTCTTAAATCCAAACAGTGAAAGTTAACTATTCAATCCATTTGAATTAACGAAATAAGAATCTTGCTAATGTCTCGCTAATATTGTTATTTTGAATCAAAATTCTGAAAAACAGAGGAGTCAAATGTTACTTGGCAGTTTCCTCAAATCAAGAAAACTATATTGATTAATAATTTACAAAACCAAGAAAAGTTTAAAAAGACTTACCTCCATTAAGCCAAAGTGTGAGAGGTTTGTGATCAGGATCCTCTTCAGCTTCAACGAAGTAGTAAAACAAACTCCTTCCTTTCTTCACATCCACATCTACATACCCTGCATACTGCCTAAACTTCACCACCGGTTGACCAGGCAATTTGACCACCAGGTCCTCCTCCGGGAAGCCCAAACAACCGCCAAACAATAATCCCATCACCACCACCGCCACATACGCTGGAATGGAATTCAACCGCAATCCCATCTCAAAAAACTCAACAAGAACAACCCTTTTCGCTAGAGGTTCCAACTTTGAAGGTCGCCCTTGTTCAGGAACGAAAACAAATCCGCATATATGACACTATATCTTCTTGGAAAGGACTGCGTGCATAATATATAATGTGCAGGTTAAAAAGATGAATTGTACTACGAAAGAGCACGTGAGTTCTGGGATTGTTTTTCAAAAAAGCACAAACTTTGGCCTTAATGTCTTCAAATGAAGGGATTTTCTATATATGGACACACACAACATACGAGTGAATTAAGGAAAAAATTTATGCCTGCAGGCTTCTCCTTCTTGGGCGATGGATATTTAGCTTTATCTGCTTTTCTAGTCTTATCTTTTTGTAACCAAAGTTTGTTATTGAAAGAGTGAATTATCTGAGAGACGTTGGAAAGCCGCAGCAGAAGTGGCAGTGACAGTGTGTCGATCAAGCTACCATCGATGGGGGCCACTCTCATCAATGTTACAGCAAACATATACGAAATTCCTAAACTTTGACTCATTTCTTGTCATCAAATCCAACTCATTTCGTATAATAATATAATAATAAAACTAATGAGGATGTCAATGTCAACAATACATCTAAATTTTGCTATATATTTGGTCTGTTTCTAAATGAAAGCACAAAATTGTTGATTTGAAAAAGACATTGCAAATGAAAGAATTTAAAATTCTCTTGGAAAAGACTATTTACTAAATGATAAACTATTTATCAATTTAATATAAAATCTCTCTTAAAATCAAGTTCCACTCTCTACTCTAATACAGATTTGGATTTTTGTAGCTGGAATTTCTAGTACGAGGCCAGAGCATTAAAGTAGGTCGTAATCGTGGCGTGTAATGATGAACAATTTGCATGACAAAGTGAAAAAGATTGAGGGGGAAGGGAAGAAAGTAATGCCTCTTTCTTCTCTCACGCTTATTGCGTTCATTATTCATTATCGTTTTGATAAAATATTAAATCGATATAATAATCCAATAAAATAAAATATTAAATCGATATAATAATAATCCATTAAAAACAATTCATTAATTAATATTAAGCAATAAATCGACAATATATTAACTTAGTTCCACATTAAATTCGATTTTATATCGAATATATATTTATTGACTCTAATGTTGTCCCTTTCTCGGCGGAAACGAGAAACATCATTCGATACCCTTTTCGTATACTTCCAAATCTTGAGGTCCCTCCGTTTACCAATTTTGATGTGAAATTTGGTATTTTTCTCTTCTTGTTTGGTTTGGACATCTTTTATTTCACGAAGTTATGCTCCAACGTCGAGTTGGGACAGCGACATACTTGAAAAAAGAAATATAAGTTTTCATCTATAAATCATATTTCCATGATTAGAAAAGAAAAGTTGATGGGCCTTTGACGGCCGGCTGGAGCACTAACGAGTTGAATATATATATATATTTATATATATATATAAAGAAATGATACGATGAACACCTAATATAGGTATTACGTGGGCACCAAGCTGACGTGGCAGCACCAGGAAGTGTACACGTCAGCCCTAGTGTCCACATGGTGCCCATGTTGGGTGCCCACCATATCAAATTTGTATATATATATATATATATATAAAAACAATTTTACATTAATAATTAGTAAAATACTTTCGGCTGTCCCACATATATTTGATTTTTCTTGTTTATCTCACAATTAGTTATAACTGAAATTGTGTAGATCCCACGTAAATAGTGAAATGGACGGTGAAATCCTCCGGTTGTAGCCCTATAATTAGGAAAATAACGAGAATACCATCAACTGATGACTTGGCAAGGCCAAAATCAATTAAAGAAATCATTACTTTCTATAGTTATAAATTTATTATACCTAAAATATTAATATTCAAATAGGATAAAGAATCTCATGACAAACAACAAACAGTTTAAAAGATTAGGCGCCTAAAATGGACAAAATGGAAGAAGTGGGCAGGAGATGGGAAAAGAAACTGGTGGCCAAAAGGTGCTGAGCCTTGAGAAAGTATATTAGTGGCCGTTATAATTGAAAGCCACATGATACACACACACATGTATAAATAATATGCGAGACAAAAGATATGATTATATATACACAGCTTTGCCTTAATCATAGCTGATTATTTCTTATTATAATTTACGGGCAAATCCTCTAGCGCAGTCACATATATGTTATTCAATCTAATCTTTTTGTTCACAATGAGTGTTTAGAAAGTGTTGTCGAACCACGAGTTTTGGTTTTGCTTGGTTTTGTCAATACGAACTCCCTCCATTTTAGTCCATAGGGAACCCATAAACTTTGCCTAACAGAATCATATCTGACACCAGTTATGTCCTTCGTGTGATCATGTCCAAATATTGCATCCAAGAAAGTCATTCCTGAATATGTCAAAACTATGAAGATTTATAATATCCATGGCTGCTCAAACAGTAAGGATAAATAGAAGAGTCCATATGTTTATGGCATGAAATAGTTGGTTTATCATCTTCTTGTTTCCCACTTTTAGTTGCTTTCAGCTTTTCCGGCAAGCTTGTGTTCATGTTTCTTTTTACGTGATGAATTTTGAGGAATGCGCACAATCCTAATCTGGGATGAGCAATCACACCGTGAATACAATAAAAAATCAAATTTCATGTGTAGTTTTTCTTCTTCACACGCATTTTAAGACGTAGAGCTAAAGAGAACTTACAACTTTCAGCTGCTTCCCACTCCTCAAAGTGATGTTCATAAGTCAGAGTAAAACCGAACTAAACGCAGACAATGTAGTGGTAACTCGAGTCGCCACTCTTTCTGCTTTTTGTTGAGTGGCCGGCCTTTGCCTGATTTTTCTCTATTTACTCTTACATCTGCTAAGCCCCATGTGCAAGATTTAGCATCTGAATCAAAAGATATAAGCCTAAAGATTCCATCATGCTCAGATGAAGAACCAGTCTCCATTGCTCCAGTAACATATTTTACATACATGTTACGCTCCTTAAACCGGGCAAGATCTTCAGGAATTCTAACAACCCTTTCAACACCGGGTGAAGACACCTATACTCAAACAAAGGTTCAGAGTAAGTACAATACATCATGCCGTACAGAATATAATCTTATTGAGAAATCAATTGTTTACTCAATTTAATTGATGTCATAAGATGCAATATAGAAGGTAGATAAGATATATAACCTCTAGGGCAATGTTCTCAGGAATAGATCCAGCAGATTCTGCATCGTCCAGCCGTTCTCTATACTCAGTTGAAAATTTTTCAATGTCCATCATAGTGGGCGAACCGGACCTGTGAAACATAAGACAAAAAGTTTACACATCTCAACAATATTAACAAATCCTTTTAAGGCATATTCCATTACACAGAAGCCTTCAGTCTGGAAAACTGTAAACCCGAAATTTACAAGCTAAGCATAGAGTGTCACACAAACACTCATGGAAAATAAATAGGAAAATGGAACTCATGATTGTTGGATAAGCAATTATTACAAGAGGTTAGGATTATGATACATAGAAAAGTGCAGATTGAAATACGACAAGATAAGCTCCGCGACCAGACATAAATAGGTAAGAGGATGATCTTCCAAATGTTGACCACAAAGCACAGTTCAAGATGACTGAACTTATTTTTATTTTAACAGGATTTGCATATGATTTCCCAAGGCACACATTGGATGACTAACTTCATAGCAATAAAAAGCCAGATTTCTTTAAAATGTTCACTCTAGATAAATCTATCAATGAAAAAGCCCATTCCCCAATCGCACACAGCGGCTAAAAACTCCAGTCAATGACATGCTCCTGACCTACTGAAAGACCCGGTGATGAAACAATCTCATGATACCTTCAAAATGGCTACCGACAAGAATGTGAAAAATAGGTAATATACAAAGATTGCACATGGATCCTCAACCAGTGCGGGCTGGCCATAAAGGAGTAATTTGTTCTTGATTAAAAACCCACTTTCTAATTTATTCCATATACCCAGATTAAATAAATGAATCCACGATAATCAGAAGAACTTTGTTTCTTACTTATTTGTAAGCCGCTCTATTCGAACTTGGATAGTCGCATTTAACAGAGTCCTAAATGCATAGATGCCCAGTTTCCCATCAAATGACATGGCAACTTCTTCAGCAATTTCTAACGCTTTTTTATCCCAGCCAGTCCCAGCTAATGATATCCCACCTCCTCCAGCTCCATCTCCTACCTACAAGCTCTCAGAAAATTTTACAAAATAAATGGGTATAATCGATCAAACCCACAAAAAGGAAAGGGCTTTGAATACAATTCAGGTAGAAAGTACGGGTAGTATGACACTTACAGAAGGTTCAGCCTCTTCTTCAAAACAATCATCCTCAAAATAACCCTCTTCATTTACCATTTCCTCTGTATAATCAAGAAACTCGCTATAATCTTATCGAACCTAACTATTTGTCCATGTATATCGCATTCCAAGTTACACAAAAAACAAAAACTATTCGTTGACCCAAAATGAGCCTAAAAAAGTATATAATCTCGTAGAATTAAAAAATAACTAAATTTAAAAGTAAAAGCTCGGTTAACTGAATGAAAAGTGAATGAGATAAAGGGAGGATTAATATGAACTAAATCACCATTTTCAAATTCAGCAAGAAAGGAATCATCTTCTATATCATCGCAACCTTCATCAAGGGACACCTCTTCGACAATGGATGGCTTTACAACCGGTTCGACCTCAGAATCCTTCTTCTTCGCAAGAGCTACGGAGGGCCTTGAAGAAATTGTGAAGAATATCGAGGGGGAAAATGAGGGAAAAATATGATTGAAGTTCATGGGTGGTCTCTTTTGTACTTGAATCATTGCAGAATTACGGTGCCCAAGTACAGTTGAATGAAGAGAGTTCATTGATGTTTTCAGAATATCGTTGGAGGTGGAGAGTTGGTTTCCCGTTATTGGTATTTGGTGGGCTCGGTGTAACAGGACAGCCCAAAGGTTTTGATCCATTTATGACCGATTTTGGGCTTAAACTCACATTAATTAAGAATTACAAGATGTATGGCTCAAATATTGTATCTATTTATATTTTATAGTGAGGTGTACCACTTATCAACCCCCCAGAATAACTTATCAATCTAATGAATTTATAAAAATACCTGTTATCTCATTTAATAAAAAATTAGTACAATAACTTAGTTTATAAATCTTAAAAAACAAACTAAATTATTTATCAAAACAGCTATATAAAATTTAAAAAGATAATTAATTAAATAAAAAATCTATGAACTTGAGTTATCGTATGCATGTGTGGCTAATGTTAAAAATAACAGCCGATATAGTACGGCTTTTTAAAAATACCCTACTTTTAGGTGTACTAAACCCATCTTTCTTTTATATTACTTTATGTGATAGTGGGATCAAATTCTAGTGTTGAATATCATCATGGTACTTTAATATAGCAATAACTAAAATATTACAGTAATAGGAAGAATACGTACGAATCCCTCACTCTTCTAGTATCTTTTTTAAGTTCGAGGTTGATTCTTTCTAGCCGGACAAGTTTCTACGTTTACGCCATTTTTAAAAAAATGGACTATAAATCAAATATCAAGCAACCCTGAAAAAGATTCCTTTTACAAAAAGAAAACAAAAGATGTTTTGTCACGCTTTGAAAAGAATTGTAAGGAAGCTATCTGTAAGAGCCAACTCCTATTCGCTAAGAGCTAACTCATATTACAATACTGTTAAGAGTTTCACAAAATATTTTCCTGGAATGAATTTGCAGTCCCAGAAACACCGAGGGTAAATACCATGCAAGTGCAATATATTGACTACTGGATCAAAAATTGAATGCCACGCTGGTACTTGAACTATATAACATATGAAGGGGCTGGACTTTAATTTAAAGAGTTCGCCTTCCGACTGCGCTCCACGTATGCCTACAAGACGACAAAAGTTCAAACGTTATCATGTGAAACGCCAGACTGAACAGACAAGGTGTGGGCTTATGCCACTGTACGACTTAGGATGTTGGCTCAATAGAGAGGCTTTAGGCAACCTCATTGGGTACGATAAAAACCAGATATGTTGATGGCATCATAAAAGAACGAGTCAAATACTGTAAGCAACGCCGACCATTCGCCGCACAGAATGAATTTCAGAGGGCAATGTTAAAGGGAAGAGAGATCTCACTGGAAGATAAGGAAAGAGAGACAAAAACAAGGGGTCAAGAAAGTTCAAAATGCTGTCCCTTTAATCATGCGTTTAGGGTCATGCTCATTTTCCATTTAGGTCAGGGTAAAAGGAGGGGCACAGGGAAAGACCATAATAAAAAGGTGTGACATGAACTCTCGGTCAGGCTGACCTGGTTTTTGCTTCGAAATGACCACATTGAGAACTGTTCAAGAGTAGATGACAAGGACATACCTGCACAAGTTTCGTAATTTTCGGTTTAGAGCATGATAAATAATGTTCCACTTTTTCCTGTGTCTTTGGAATGTGATCAGCTTGAACTGTACCAGTCACTTTGTCAACCACTTTTTTCACTACCGTTTTATGAACCTCCCGACTCATTCGACCTTCCTTCCATGTGGGTTTCAAAATCTCCTTTACAAATTCTACAAGAGCATTTTTAAATAAACGCATGCCTTTTTCGTCCTTTGTAGCATTTCCCCCTTCATTTTTCCCATGACCATCCAGAGTTTCTGATGCTTTGTTCTCTTTATCGTCCTTGTTTTGCTCAACAAGGACTTCAGTTTCTGGTTTGGCAGTTACTTCATCTTGCTTCACCGTCACATTTTCTTCATGATTCACCTTCAAATTATCAACTTCCATGCCAGCAGATAAAGGAGATGTTTGTTTCACATGTATCTGACTATTCTGATCGGTTTCCGGGACTAAACAACGGTTGCGGAGCTCGCCCTCATTCCTTACATTTTCCGAGGGATTAAACAGATCATGGGAAACCGTAACAGGTTTCATTTGCACATTCATTGAGTTGACAAGAGGAACATGCAACTGGGTATCAGTAAAAGAAGGTATCACCCGAATAGAATTGGAGGGATCAATGCTTTGATATGCTTGTGCTTGTTCAGTCACAACTCTCTGTCCCAAAAACGTAACAGGATATTCAGTCACATGAACAACTGGTTGATCAGGGATAACTACAGAGTTTGTCACTTGAGTAGAATGCTCATTGGTCAACAAATTTGGAAAAAATTGCAGGACCTTTGATTCTGACATCTTAGGCGATTTAATAGCTTTCTGATGGTTCGGACTCTCAGCTTGCAAAGTCAAAGGCGGGACTATCTTTGACTCTGCCAGGTTCAAGTCGACAACTTCATCAGATAGCATAGGATAAAGCATACTACGCCCTCTAATAGTTTCATTTGATATTGAAGAATGCCCAAGCAACCTTCTTTCGCCATCTGCATTCAAGCTTTGCCCTGGGAAAATATCCGGACGAGTGGTTTTCTGGGAGTTCTTTACCCCATCAAGAACACCAGAGACGAACTGACTCACAAGATCATTCTGTAACATTTCCGTATGCTGCTGTTGAATATGTGAAGTGGAAGAAGAATTCTGTTGCAATGCTTTGTGGGAGAAACTATGATCTCCCTGCAATGAATTGCGCTGCTGGACATTCAAAGCTTCATCCTGGTTTTGCAACTGAGAGTTGAGTACGATCAGTTGTTCAAGTTTGTTTGCCACACTGGCTGCCTTAGCCATGGATTCAGTATACCCTATGCCTTGGTCATGACTGCTACTTCCCCTGGGAGGAGAAGGTTGTTTCTCTCTATTTGAGGGTTTCTCTTTCCATTCAGGTATTCCCCAAAGTTTTGTCCTCATTTTTATCCCAGTGCCTACTTCATTGCTAATATCACAAGAACTTTGTGTGTCTGCTACATTCTTTTCACCCCATCTAACAGTTGTCACAGCATCCAAGACTCTCGCAGCATTATCTGACCAGTTATTTTTGTCATGAAAGCTGCCTCTGCTGGTGACTTCGTGAGAAAATCTACAATTATTCCTATCACACTTCCCTGCAGCAAAAAACTTGCACATGGGTTTCTCATATTGGTTCGACTGGTGACCACTGTCAAAAGATCTGACACTAAAGCTTTTGCCAAAACTCTCACCAGAAGACGAATGGTGAGAAAATCTGCATGAATCCGCCCATCGGCAATATCCTCTCATGAAGTCCTTGCAAGGGAATGCATTTCTATTTTTGGTTAAGAACTGGTCACCCTTTCCACGATTGGGTTCAGAATCATCGTCCAGCATTTCATACTCAGGGCCTCTGTTGTAAGAATGTTTCGAAGTACGAATTCGATCTACTTTATTTCTCCAACTCTCTGCAGGGTCATCTTCTAAGTGATCCCCATCCCTATGGCTTATATTGCTAGGATGAAGAAATCTACATTGGCTGCCTCTCCTGCAACTTCCTGCAACAAACTCTCTACAACTTTGAGATGATTTATCAGGGCATCTTGTTCTGTCACTCCATCCATAAGACTGTCGTCGATAATCTTCGACTGGACTACGACTTCTGCTCAGACCCCTTGCACTGTCATTACTTCTACTTCTACTCCTGCTCCAGCCTCTCCCTCTCTCCCTTTCCCTACCTCTGCTCCTGCTCAAGCTCCTACTTCGACTCCTGCCACTAGTCCTGCCTCTGCTCCGGCTTCTGCCTCTTGCAGGATACCTATTAAATAAAGTACAAGAATACCACTTTAAGATCTAAACATGGAACATGACTTTTATTTTTGGCTAAATAATAGCATAAGACGATACAGAAGTTCACAGTACTTCATTGCTTTGGAGAGCAAACTAAAATTGAAAACCTCCCTCACAAATTATGATTACAAATAACATTTCATACTTTACATAGGAGTATATGGTTCCAAGTATTCCAACAGTAATATGGTACAGAAGGCAAAACATTACCATATTTAAATCATTCACAAATTGATTTAAGGGACCTCTCTCTTTATCAATATCACACGATCGTCAATTATGGGAAAACAAGATGTATGATGACATACCTACGTGAATGGCTTCGATCATCTTCAAAACTGTTGTTACAGGTACGCCTCTCTGTTCCATCAAATCCCGGAGACATGTCCTTGTAGTATCTGCTAATCCCACTGATGTCCTTAACTTCAGAAGCATCTTGTCGTCTTTTGACAAAGCCATCACCCGTCAGAACAGTTGGGTTTTCTTCATTAGTTTCCCAAGAAGCACGTCCAGAATTATCTATAGACTTTTGTATCGAAGATGTTCCGGATGAAGGCAAGCCATGATAACGCCTGTCATCATAATTAGCATGGCGTTCCTTAACAGACCAAGAATTAGGCTCATTCATACCAGACAGGTGTTTGGCCTCTTCTTCCGTATCCCAAAACGATTTACGTTTTCTCCTTTCACTCATAGGGAAATTACGCCAACTAACTCCTCCTGCAATGGCCAGAGCAGAATTAGTCAAAAGCAATTAACAAAAGTAGTTTGCTTTTTAAAATTTTCATCACAAGCTTGTTGAAGCACATCTGCAGTCATGTGTGCAAGAAAGGAATAATCGTACCATGTTTTATTGATTTTATAAAGAAAACCTAAAGAATTAATTTTTTGGATGTTATAAAAAGATAATCTAAACAATTATCTCAAATATATCACGTGCCCCGAATTGGTATTGAAAACAATTACGGAGTACAAAAAATATAGAGTGATTACCACCACACATATTCATATTTTTGCTTTGGGCTCTTCTTGACCAAACTCCTAATGCTAGCATTCTCCTTAAAAATCAACACATTCAAGTAAGTAACTTCTTGAATCATTAGGTACTGGGTTCTTCTCTGCTCTAGAGTTATGTTGTAAAGAAATACAGCAATTTGATGTCCACCAAATAGGTCTTTATCGTTGATGCATAAATCAAATATTAATTAGTTGCCATCATATGCCACAACCACTCCTACATTTCACATGTCAACTCAACATATGCAATAACCTTGCGCGGAGAAATCAAGGAGGACAAAAACTACTCGAGCATAAATTATGACAACAAATTTCCCAGAAGCACACCAAGATGGCTATCAGCTGACCGTTACATGACTAACAATGCTTTCTCGAATCATGAATCACATGCTTATCAATCAACACAAAAAAAAAGGCAATAGCAAGGAGACAAGGACCCACAAACTCATGACATTACGGTAAATTCATCTTCAACACAGAGAAGTCTCACTTGATTGCGCAGACAAAAAAATTTAACGAAAAATCCATTATCTCAGGCTGCCACTCAATTGACATGGCTGCACCTAAATACTAACTAAAAAATGTTACTTTGAATGAGTTAAGCCATTAAATACCAAATATCATTGAAAGAGAGAAAAAGAAAAAGATTTTCATCACTATTAACAGTAAGCAACACATGGTACAACAAGCTCCGTCAATGTTTAACTGAATTCAACTCCAACTTCAGTAGCACTTGACGCCAACAGAAAAGGATCAATCTTTCTACAAAATTTACGATTTTCATCAAACTAATGAAACCCTAAACTATATAAACGGACCCCAAGAAAGAAAAGCAAAGAAAAACTAACCTTCAAAGTTCAAACTGAATCGAGTCCAAAAGCCAACCCACGCAAATGACTATAATCTTCTCAATCCTCCTTTCTGTTAAATTTGTACTGTTGATCTATTCTCTTCGATTTTCGTATCTGGGTCCCCGTGAATTCAGTTTATATCTTCGTTCTCTTTTTTGTGGAGTTGCTAGGTCTGACGACTGTACAGTTTTCAAAAGAACAGGGCCAAAATTTTTTAAACAATAAAATAAAATTGGGCTAGGTTTTCACAATGGGATACCGATTTGGAGAATTGGAGTATTCGGTCGGAGGTGTGTCTGTTGAGTGTTGAGTTGAAGAGAAATCTGACTAAAGTAATAAAGATTTTGTAAACTGCATTTTCCAATAAAAAAAATAATAATTTTAGGGTTAAACCCATGACCAAACTTAATTTTACTAGAAAAATATGTTTACGCTCATAATCCTAAAGAAACTTTCTCCTCGTTCCCTGGGCTCCATTTTATTCTTCCATAAGTTAAACCATTAATATATTAACCCCTGTATAGGCCAGAGACCCCTTGACCCATACAGATTGATAAATCGAGGGATATACACGAGTATGCAAGGGCCCGGAGAGAGGGCCCATATAACGGACTAACTTCTAGAACATACCCAACTAATATTTCAGTGGGGAAGATGCTCCACACGATAATCGAACCCGTGAAGTCGGGGAAGTTACTCCCACATCATCTCAGGTCTTAGCAACTCGCCTGTATCCTTGGGGCCTTAGCTCCATTTTATTGAATTATAAAAAAAAATGGATAAAAAAATATACAAACTACTAAAAATATGGTATTAATAAAAACAAATAATTTTAAATTTGGTACTAAAGATTTGAGTATAAATTTTATTAATATCATCATTTGATGCAGATGGTTATATGCTCAAATATCATATATTTGAATCGAAGATATAATAGTTAATACACAATTATCATCTATTAATATTATATTTAAAATTTGTGTTTAAATTATCACTAAAAAACAATTAGATCATTGATACTAGAATATATATATATATTGGATATACAAAAATCATATATTAATATTGAAAAAATTGATACTCAAATTTATATATTAATATTATATTTTTTTTATCCATTTTAATCAAATACAATTATGTGATCGCAAAGAGAACAAAAATATTTTATTGTTGTCAGGCAGTACAAATATATATATTTTGTGAGATAGATGGAAAGTAAATCTAAAACTAAAATATCAGGACCGGTAATTCAAAAGGCCGCTCCGTTTAAGTTTTTATTTTTAGAAATAAATTTAATCGTCGTCGGCTGCCAATAACGTCGTCTCCTCTTTTTCGGCTATTAACTGAGAGACAGTAAGTTTCCATGTGGGTTCAAGAACTCCTCCATTGTTCCATCTATCTAGATCATAGGCAAGCTCCACCATTGTTCGATCTATCTTGCCCGGTTCCAGAGGTGGCCGTATGGCTCCTAATATGGAATTCTGAAATAAGATTCCCTGTAAAAGTTTTACAATTGTGGTGGTGAAGCGGCGCAGGTGTAACGTCTTATGTAGAAAATACAGTGTTTTTCCGGAATGTTAATTTGCACCGCACAATAGATTACTAAGTAGTTGTGTGCTGGAAATGAGACCAATCACAGTTTGTGATTAGGATCCTTTCCTCGATTTCTGTTTTTAATGTCCAGGGAAACAACTTTCTAAACAACAATTACACAAGAAACTGATGGGAGTCTGTTGTGACACGCTATGTCTTTTTATCTTACTTTGTCGATGAATATCTCAGTGCAGTTTGCAAATATTCTCCAGGCAAATGACTTGTTATATGTTTATTCTGGGAATTGCAGGTAAGAATTGAAGAAGTTAAATATTCACAATCAGATCTTCACAAAAAGAAGTGTTTGTTTTGGAATTAGTCGATTCCATCTCCATGCATGTCACAGCTTAAAGCTGTTTCTTTCTTCAGGAGTTCTATGCAGACTTTGTTTCGATTGATCATCGTTTCACATTTAATATGATTTCAGACCACATGGGCAATGTTTCCAGCTGTCGGGTTCGTCAAATTTACAGCATTTCAGTTGATGGAATTGCTGCTATGTTCGTTTATGTTGGCCTCAACTTTTGTAGTTGCTTGTCCAAGAACTTGTAGGAAGATGCCACTCGAACGTCTAGATGAGCTTGCTTGCCAACTATACCATTTGTCGACTATATTTTACCATTCACGAAATACTTCAATAGCTTCATTTTCAAAGTCATCTTAATATAGATGTGATATATGTAAATAGAAACCACCATAAACACCAAATCTCTTGATATACTATACGTAGTTGGACTGCAGCCTATGCAGTTTTTACCTTGCTTCTACCCATGTGTGTGTACATATTAATCGTATCAAAATTTTATCATAAATAAAAGAGATTCAAGTATGAATTCCCCATTTTTCGGGTATATAGATGTCTGAGAAGTGAGATTCAGATTAATGAATTTTCTGCAATAGAAAAGTACAGCAGGGCCCCAATTTCCCCACCAAACCAATTGGAGAGACCTTCCAGCTAATCTGAAAATGACACGATACAACAACTAAAATATACCGTGTACAGACCATTGAAGTTCATAGATTAGAATATTACAAGGACGTAACTGCACGTTAATTTACTCTATCAACAATCATAAATTAATTAAGAAATTACTAGATACTGTTGTATTATGGGCTCATGCATGACAAAGTCTCGTGTGATGGGAAAGAGATGTCGTCTTCTGCTCTTGAAATTATTGAAACAATAGCTCTTTTAGATTCATCGGATTTCAATTTCATATATTTTACAGTTGAAGCTCGGTGACAGTTGTTCGTAGGTTGAATTCACGTCACTCGTTCCTATTTGATGGAAATGTAAGTTTGTGCAAGAGTTAAATTCATTTTCTATTTACAACTCAGGCCAAGAATCCAAGTTACAATTCTTAATTAAAAATCTTATGGAGATTTTCTTTCACAAGACCAAGATTTCCTTGTGTTTTCGTGGGAAAAGTATATGTTTGAGCACTCAAACTTTAAGCTGAAAATAATGGCTCCTTGATTCATCGAGACTAATTTATTGATCCTAGACTATTTAGTATATGGATTCAAGACAATATTTTTTGTATTTAAAGTAGATTTTCAGAGCTTGTAATAGTATTTTCTCAATCAACGATGTCACCATTTATTTGTGACTATAATTCCGAGATAAATTAATATTAATATTTTCTTTAGCAATAAAACTTTCGCTAAGATATCTTCAAATTATATAAATTCCTATTTGATTAAAAATTTAAATCTGACTAAAAACTTTAAATTTTATTTAAAATTATTTGTGGTTACGACATAATTTTAATATGAGCATGGTCGAACTTTCCTCCAAACCCCATGAAAAAATATTATTTTTCATTTCAAAAGTATCACCTTTTATAATAATATAATAAAAACTAACATAATAATATAATAAAAATTAACATATATTTATTTTTTTATATTAACCAAATTAAAACAACCCAATTTAAGGATTTGACGTTAAGAGAAGAACTGAATGAATTGAGGATTTAGTTGACCGAAAGCTTCTTTTTAAACTTCAGTTAGACAGGATCAAATTCATTGATTCAATGACATATACACTATAATTTGATTGTACGAAATCTCATGGTTCTAAAAATTTGATTTGTAATAACTATAACAACGAGAAAAATTCAACAACGTTGTATTTAAAGTACTTTTCAGGATTTTGTAATTAAATTCTTTATTCCTAACTAAACTTTCATAATTAATTTACCGTATTTGTATTTTAATTATTTTTAAAATTTTCAGGAGACCTCTACATCGATATAAAATCCTTCAAGTCAAAGTAAATGGCCATGTGATGATTGAAAATGGCTACATAACATCTCATTCTATACAGCGTAACAACTAATTGAACAATGCCAAATGGCTGTCATAAACAGTTTTAGATTAGAATTCAGAGCAAGAAAAGGTAAGTTTTACCTTGATCATCGGTCCATCGTTACAAAATTCCCATTAATTCTAGGATCACCACACGACATATATACAGGTAAGCATACTTTCGTGGTCGATCATCAGAAATAGAAGTAGAAGTCCTTAACAATTGTAGGTTCCAAGTTGCTGATCAGCTTGAACCAAATCCAGAAAACATGCATTGCCATTTTGAGTCATGTACTTTGAGAGGCAACTCATGAATTCCGCAGAAGAAACCCTTTTCCGATTTGAGGAAAGCCATTTGGACTTCATGTGACTTTCTTTTCTCCATGGAGGGATGTGTAGTCCTCTCGCTTTAAGGGACTGTTTGGCGGCTGAGCAAACCAGGGAAACCAACTTGTCTATTTTTTCTTCATCTCCCACGAATATCGAAGGAAGGGCATCTTTGAGTTCTTCATAATCTGGTGTTGGCCTCGCCAATTCGAACTCCGTCCGGAAATCTAAGTCCACTATCACTCTGACTGTGCCACCATCTTTGTTTCTCATCACCACTTCAACATATTCATACTCACCTGGAAAGTAACAGACTGAAGAAACTACACCAAAATTAGTCTAATGATATTACTTAACATGTGATTTGATATTAAATATCTGTAGTATGTGATTCTTTTCGTGAATCATCGATAGTGGTGAGTGGAGATCAATCTTGATATTTGATAAATTTAATTAGATACCGATCGAGCTTCAAGATAGCTAGATATATATATGCCATTGCCTGGGGCTAAAACTCTTTAATAATCGAAGTTTGTTTGTTTGTTTATTTTTTAAGTAAACTCTTTCGAAGGAATTATATGTGTAGCTGGAGAGTAATTAAATTAATAGAAGAACCTGAAGGGCAATCAAAAGGAGTAGACCAAGAAGTTCGACAAAGATGGGATTCATAATTGTCCTTTTCCAATCTGTAAACAATCAATTTTCTGAGCTTCCTGATGTTCTTCAAAACGAATTCATCGGCATCTCTCAAGTACATCAAAACTTTCCCATGAATCTCATTTTCTGCTTCTGTGCGATCTTCCAATATTTCCTATGGACATACAAACGTGCATTTTAATATCACTGTTTGTAATAAAACATTAAAATGAGCCCAAACGCAAGAAGTCCAAGCCAGAGAAAAAATCAGTGGACAAATTTACAGCGTAAAGAGGATCCCATGTGGTTAATCTGAACTGAATAAAAGAAGTGTGCAAGTTGTGGGTACTGGGCAAACTCCCAAGATTCAAAGAGCAGACGTCGGCAAAAGAAAGAAAAAAAAAGACTAGCATTCAACGCATGCAAAATCTGCAGAAATGCACTTGATCCTTCGAGATTTTGTAATTTCTATTTGGATTTTATTGTAGTTCAACTTTCAGCATTATTTTTATATTTCCATTTTATTGTAAATTCTTACTATATGTGAAAATACAAATAATATGAAGGGTTTATTTCATAATTCTCAGTTTATTTCTTTATTTTTGATGTTATATATGCTTGAACGCTTTACACGCCCACGTTCCAAAGCAAATTGCACAAACAATTACATGTGCATATATCGAGCATAATGAACTTTGGGAAGGAAGATATATATATACATATAACTTACTTGTAAATTGGAATAATGAGTAGGATCATCATGATCAAGTCGAGAACTTCGGGAAGAAAGATAAAAGCAAGACTCAGTTACTGTAGATCCACCGGATTCAAAATAATCTCTGATCAGTTGCGATAATTTATCATCTTGCGAGATGCTGCTGCTCATGTTTCTTGCTTGACGAGTCCTTAGGATTTCGAACAAGTGGGGTGGTGATATTAATTACGCCTAAGCATTTCAAGAACTCGTTCTGGTACAATAAGTTATAAAGACATGATATTCGAGTATTTAGTACAGTAAAAATTAATGGTAATTAAAATATATATAAGGAAAGATCCATGCATCTTCCTTGACATTTTTTAATTTTTGAAAAAAAAATGAATTTTAATGCAAAATAAACTGTTTGTATTGTTACATAAATATGTAGAAGCTATCGTGAAAACGATTTTCTAATAGGCGAAATACGACTGTCTCATTTTTCTATTTCCCTTTTATAAATTTGTGTTTATATGTCACTAACTCATTGGATTTTATACAAATTTTTAATACTCCCTAAAATTCTACTACTATATGATAACCTATTTAAAACAAATAGACCGTGTTATAAATTTTCTTAGTCACTATCATATTATTATGAATGTTTGATATTATTAACTAAATTATGTTTTATTCTAACAATAAGAATTCAAACCACGCATGCACTTCATTCTCAATAAATTATCGAAAAATATTCATTTTTTCCAATATATAAATGTGTTACGTTGAAAATAAAAGGCAAACATACCTTAGCTAGGATTTCCAACATCATATTGCATTCCTTTTAGAAAAGTGATACAACTAATAGTATATATTATATATATAATATAGGAGTGCAAATAATAATAAATAATGGTGCTCCCAAAAAAACTGAACATATATATTGATTAAATTAGCTAATAACTTAGTGTGGTAAGAACGAATTTGAGAGGGTATAACGCTGGTTGCTGAGACCTATTGTTTTATTGTCTCCATCGTGAATAAAAAAATATACTACACGCAAAAAGCAGAAACAACTTGGCAATTATTCATAAACTATGGTCTCTGAGTCGTCGCCCTAAGGTTTATTTGGTTTCCTCCGCTACTTGGAAGTTAGCGTATTTAGGAAGTTTATTACCGGTACCAAGAATTTTCGGCGAAGATGATAAGGATAATAATATAAGTTATTTATATTATAATGAGATATCACTAGCTAGCTAGCTTATAAAAATTATTTTGCATGAGGAATATATATATATATGATGGAGAATGAAGAATAAGAAAAGAGTAAAGAAGCTATATATAAAGCAAAAGTTGAATGATGCATCACTGTAGGTACTCATATATGTTTTATACTCTTACTTTTCTTTTGTTTTTTTTTTTCTATTTTACTACCAACAAATAAAATCTAATAGAGGGAAAGAAAATCTATAGTTTTGTCGTGAAGTTACAACCGAAATGGCATGTCAAGTATTCCCTCTGGCCTCTAACCAACAGGGAGAGATCATCTTCATTACTTAACTTGCATTTGTGTTGAGGAACACTATTGATTCTTTACCTCATTCTTTTCTTCACTTTTTGGAAAATAATTGGGCTTGTTTAGCTTCAGTTACCTTCGTTAGTTTATTGCAGCTACTTCATGTGAACAGATTGTCCATTAAAATTAGGCCCAGAGCCCAGACTCTAATGCGAGCCTCCATGACATTCACCTAGGGCCAGGCCCCAACTAATACCAGGCTGATAAAAGACGGGCCCTTTACTGCGTCGTGAGTTTTCCTTGCTGTGGCAAAGATAAAGTGGCACCATTGATCGAATCTTTGGTCGAGTTTTTTCACATTCCATTCCATTGTTTACACGCTTGAATTATGAAAATTCCAACTGTTTAGCCATTTTTTGTCTCTTTTGTTGGATTGTGCTTTGGCTAAGGATTACGCTTTTTCCCGCATATTGTACCATCTTCGACATGTGGAAAAACAATAAAGGTACTTTCTTCATTAATTTGTACTTCTTTTATATATACAAAAAGTGTAAACTTCATTTTCTAAAGTACCTGTTTTTTCCAAGAAACGGATAGCGAAGAAAAAAAGTTTTTCGAGAAGAAATTGTTTTGCATATTGTTCAAACGAGCTAACCTATACTTTTTCTATTATTTACAGTTTTTTGACCAATAATATGTTCTTTCTATCCTAATCCTGGGTTTCTCCTGATCACTTGAGTTGGCATTTTCCTACTACGATTACTTCTCTCCTAACGACTCCTTGTCCCGTACGTATGGAACTATTCTTAATAGCTAGCTAGTCCTATTCAGAGCAGCACTACATGGGAAAAGAAGATCCTTTACGTGTGCTATTTAGTCCCAATCAGAGCAGCCCTTGGGCCATAATGTTTGACTATATATATAGAAAGAAAATCCTTATACATGTGCTTACAACAAAAAGTTGTACTACCACTACTCGGTTTTATGACCAAACGGTACAGATTCAATGTTCGTTCTGGATAGAGTTTTGTTGCTGCGGACTCGTTGAATAATATCTAGCAATCACTTGGGATGCCGGGCAACAATCGTTCAGAGTTTTTAAATATTTATTATCACCACGAAAACCATCATTATATGAAGACCGCACAGGGATATATCCCTATCATCAGCAATTATTTTCTAAGCTAGCAGTCGCTCTGAACTAGGTAGCACACATAACATAACCACATGGCAGACGTTGGAGGAGACAAATACAGATCCTACTTGACCCCAGAGGAGCTTAAAACAACAAAATGGCGAGCAGGTCCTCCGAATTACGATGCTGTTAACAAGCTCTTCGAAGAAGGCAGAACTAATGTAAGTGTTTTTGTTTCACGTCGATATATAGGCCAGGCGATGTTCATATGTTCTACATTGTATTTTGATTTATTTGAAGGTATGGGCCGAGGGATCACTGGAGGAGCAAGTTCAGAAATTTGTCAAGACATGGGAAATGGAAATGGTGCACAAGAGCGATCCAAATGAGTACAAAACGCTCGACCCAGAGAAGTTCGTGATCAGTATGAATGGTAGGTTGATTTGTTTGCATGAGATAAATGTGGAGTATATTAAACTAAAATGACGTACGTACGTGACTGCAGGCAAGAAGTTATTTAATCTGAAACAAGTTGCTGATTTTGGAGGAAGCTACAATATATTCCTACATACTTCATTGCCACCATCGTTGAGGTTTTACGATCCGGACCAGGAGACATATGAATCATCCCAGTCGGCATTTAAGACTGTGTTTCCTCGTGGATTCGCACTGGAGATACTTAAAGTTTATTCGGGACCTCCTGTGATAAGCTACAAGTTCAGGCATTGGGGTTACATGGAGGGCCCTTACAAAGGCTCTGAACCCACTGGCGAACTGGTTGAGATCTTTGGAACTGCTGTTTTCGAGGTAATAAAATTGCATATAATATATATGTATGAATTATATATATATGATTAAATAAATTTAATTGTTGTACATGCGGGCAGTTGGATGAAAACTCCAAGGTTGTCAAGATTGAGTTCTTCTGTGACCGTGGAGAAATGCTTGCACCTCTAATCAAGGGCAACAAATCTGAAGTATGAATAAATTTATGAATGGAATATGTATTCGATTTCGATTATATACTTTATTTTATTGAATATAAGTAGGGACGTTTCAACTCCGTGACAAATTTGTTTATAAGAATGTCAAGGTAGCTAGAAAGTTAGTATTGTTTATTTAAATTGTAAGAGAATAAAATATTTTCTAGTTCACGCATAACTATAGTATGCATCAACTTTCTAAATTCAAATAATATCTCTACAAATTATATTTATTGATGAGAATATATATGAAGGAACACACATCTTTAGTAAACAAATGATATAGATTTTAATATAGTTGTGTCAGCATTATTTTGAGAGAAAAAAATCACACATTATCCAAATAATAATTACATATTTTAGCAAACAAATAAAAACATTTCAATACATATGATTGCATGTAGTCGAAGGTAAAATTAAGAGTTAATTTACTTTAAATACCAAATCTAAATTAAGTTTCATTTAATCCCTCTAAAAAAAAGGTTTTTGCACTGATTCCAAAAAAATATCTCATACTTCATGGAACCACATTAAATATATGGTACCCATATTTGATATTTGAGTACACATGTTTCAAAATTAATACAAATATATAGTTTTTAATACCAAACATATAAGACAAGTTTTGGATAATGACAAGATAGTTTTCTTGGATGAAAATCAGTAAAAATATATTAAAGATATGTTATCAATATAATAATAAATATTTCAGATGTGGTTTAATATATAATATTTGAGATTTTAAATATTTGTTGAAAATATTCATATTAATAAATTTATTTCAATTTTATACTCAAAATCTTATATATTGTATACAATCTAAAACTTTTTATACTTGCATATTCATATATTAATATTATGTTTCATATTCATATATTAATATTATATTTAAGTGCTTTATACTTATTTTCATCCTTGAAATAACACGTGTCCAAAGAGTGCATAGACAATTTTTTGGATAAGAGAGTACAGACACATATTTTTCTTCCGACGAGGACTAATGCAAGCTTAAGTCTAGATTCGCGTATTTAACATAAAATTTATCCCTTATCTAATTAGGGATGAAAATATTCTCGAAACCAAACAAAAAAAATATTTTTAAAAGTCATTAACTATAACTTAAATAGATATTTAAGGAGGGTTCGAAGTTAGTTCCTTGCAGTGAGTATATATTTTTCGACTTTGGGGGCCATATATTCAGTATAATTAATCTTATCAAATAATATATCTATAGAATATATCGACCACACAGCAGAAGTCTCAATTAGTCCTCTACAACTCCTAGTGTAGTTGGAAATCAGAAAAAATGACAGAAGCTAGTGTTAATGGAGGAGACAAGTACAGATCCTACTTGACTGAAGAGGATTTAAGGACAACAAAATGGAAAGCAGGTCCTCCTAACTACGACCTCGTCAACGAGCTCTTCGAACAGGGCAGGACTAAGGTGAGTTTTAACTATAAATAACTAAATTCAAAGGTCATGGCATGGATATTGTTCAATCCACAGTGACTTGAAGCAAGTTTGAATGGAATCAGATATGGCCAGTGGGTTCACTCGAGGAACAAGTTCAAAATCTTGTGAAGACATGGGAAATGGAACGGGTGCACAAGGCGGATCCCCATGATTACAAAACTCTCGACCCACAGAAATTCGTGATCGGTGTCAATGGTAGGTTTGATTTATGGAACAACCATCATCGCATAAGCATGTAACTCACATAGTAAAAGTACTTGACAGGCAAAAGATTTTCTACGATTGAACAAGTTGCAAAGATTGGTGGAGGCTATAACAATTTCCTGCAAACTTCATTGCCACCATCGTTGAGGTTTTACGACCCCGATCAAGAGACGTATGATTCATCCCAGCTGGCATTTATGACCACATTTCCTCGTGGATTCGCCATCGAGATACTTCAAGTTTATTCGGGACCTCCGGTGATATGTTTCAAGTTCAGGCATTGGGGTTACATGGAGGGTCCTTTCAAAGGGCATGAACCTACTGGAGAATTGGTCGAGTTATTTGGAACTGGGGTTTTTGAGGTAAAAATAGATCTGCTACACAATATGAAAAGTGCGTTTGTAAATGTAACAAATTTTAGCTTACAGAATGTTATGTATATAGCACAAAATGATTCTGAATTTGTGAAATCCAAGGCAGAATCATCCTAGATTTTATACAACTATTGTGTCGTCACAGTTGCGATATTTTGTTTTTTGTAACAGTTGGATGAAAACTCCAAGATTGTGAAGATCGAGTTCTTCTTTGACCGTGGAGAATTGCTGTCCGCTCTAATGAAGGGCAAACCATATGATCAATCTACACCCCAAGCTTCCTCTGGTTCAGGCTGCCCTTTCATGGCTTAATCAAGAAAAAAGGCCTTCGGGCACAAGTGCATTTGTATCACAACTTCGGGATGAATAAATTCCATAGATTGGATAGTGTTTGTCTGACCAAAATCTTAGTTTTGTATCCTTTCGCCTAAGTTTCTACTGTTGATTTTTGTGATTAAAAAAACATGCTATTACACGCGTGCTTTAAAGAAAACCGAGAACACATGCATACTAAAGCCAAAATTGATGAAAATTTGAAGAATACAACAAGACTTGTGGAAGTTTTGTCAAAAATGAGCGATTTGCACTTTATAGACAAGCCCTCTGAACAGATTTCGCATTCAAATGGCGCATTTTTCTATAATTGCAGGCAAGCAAGAAGAATAAGCCACCTCGGTAACAAATTAGTTATTAGATAAAAAGGAAGACAAATAAGCAATGAACAGCTTTACTGTGCCCAAGGGAGAGAGCCCGGATATGGAGCAGTGCCACAATATCTGAACAGCCCTTCAATTTCTGGACACCCATTGGGATACGGGATAGACCGATGAAAGGGGTCACGGCCAAGTTTTTTCCGACGCAAAATTCCTGAACAACCATAAGGATCTTCTTGAAATTGAGATCTTACCAATGCTTCACCTTTTAATGCTGATTCCCTCGAATTTTTAGTAGATGGCGTGCCCAAATACAGGAACCTTGATTCCGGAAATCCAATTGCAGAACGGTGAAGATGAACAAACCTTTCCTCCTTAAAATCGTAGCCTACAACCTGAACATTGAGTCAAAAAAAAAAAACAAAAACAAGAATATATAAGCCATTGCTACATGTCAATCCTAACATAAAAGCTTTCATGAATTATCTTTTTATAACAAAATTCAATCTTCAAAGTTAAGACTTCGAAGAGAACTGAGAAAGTAAATAATCTTGTGTTTCTTACAGTTATATTGCGAGGATACGTGCCAGTTAGCTCCCGGAACCGACAAACGCTGAATAAAAGATTTTCAAAGCTGTCCCTTGCATGTTCTTCCGTAAGTGCTCTCCCTTTCACTTCATCTTGCTTGCCTGCAGAATTCACCACAAGAATAGTCACTGGGGGCATGATCTGAATCTAATTGAAATTAAACAATATTTATTAAAAAAGAAATATCAACTTAATACAACACCATCAACGGTATAAAGAATTCGCCAAGTTCAGAAATTAGATGCAGTCTTTGGCCAAATGAGTAAAGGAAAGTAGGCCTTCATAATCCATTTCAAAATTTAACCATTTTCTATCTTGGGGAAGCTCGAAAAATAATCTCAAAATAATTCAGATTTCATTAAAAATGTAAACTTTTACTTCCATGAGTTCCAAAATCAAGAGGGTCAGCCTAATCTCCATAGCTAGATCAAATATACCCATCACAGGTATGCCGCCAAACTGTCTTTCGAGGAAAGTGACTTAAATACAAGAAACATGTATAATTTTCATCGAAATTGAAGTATGTTACTTGAACTCTTCTGCTTCACATACACATTGCAAACCATGCCTATAATCATTCAAATTCACAAGGCATCCCAAAAAATTATGATAAGATGTAGTATACTCCTATTCAACAATGAGGTAAGTGATGCTCTGTTTACTTCAAGCAATACATCAGAAGAAGGCTACATAAGAAGTCTAAATTTAACTACTTTATAGTTAATGCAACAGAGAAAGATACAGTATGGCAACAATATATTAGAAACACCTCGAGGTCAAAAAAGAAATAGAAACACCTTACCGTGACTTTGATCAAAACCAAATTAATTTTCTCTTGTGTTCCATTTATTTAGATAACAGATTTCTTGGTTCACTTCATTTAAACTTCAATGGCATATGTCATGCTCAACATTTTGATTCTTTTGGGTTAAGCTTTCTAGCACTACACGTATCATACTTCTAAGATTTTACCAATTCAAGAGCAAAAAACCATTTAACCATCAATAAAATAAAGGAGGAAGCACAAGTGCAATATACTCACCAAACCATCCTTTGGTGAGAATGGATAAAAAATTATACAAACTACAAAAAATATGGTATTAATAAAATTGAACACGAATAAATTTAAATTAGTTTCTTTAGCTAGTCCTATTCAGAGCAGCACTACATGGGAAAAGAAGATCCTTTTACATGTGCTATTTAGTCCCAATCAGAGCAGCCCTTGGGCCATAATGTTTGACTATATATATAGAAAGAAAATCCTTATACATGTGCTAACAACAAAAACTTGTACTACCACTACTCGTCGTTTTATGACAAACGGTACAGATTCAATGTTCGTTCTGGATAGAGTTTTGTGGCTGCGGACTCGTAGACTAATATCTAGCGACCACTTGGATGCCGGGCCCTTGCCTTAACAATCGTTCAGAGTTTTTAAATATTTATTATCACCACAAAAACCATCATTATCTAATATTTTTTGAGAAATGATTAAGTTTTGTGGCTGCGGACACGTTGAATAGTAATTAGCTACCACTTGGGCTGCTGGGACCTTGCACTAACAATTGTTAACAGTTTTTTTAAATATTTATCACCACCAAAACCATCATTATATGAAGACCGCACATGGATATATCCCTCTCATCAGCAATTATTTTCTAAGCTAGCAGTCGCTCTGAACTAGGTAGCACACATAACATAACCACATGGCAGACGTTGGAGGAGACAAATACAGATCCTACTTGACCCCAGAGGAGCTTAAAACAACAAAATGGCGAGCAGGTCCTCCGAATTACGATGCTGTTAACAAGCTCTTCGAAGAAGGCAGAACTAATGTAAGTGTTTTTGTTTCACGTCGATATATAGGCCAGGCGATGTTCATATATATATTATACATTGTATTTTGATTTATTTGAAGGTATGGGCCGAGGGATCACTGGAGGAGCAAGTTCAGAAATTTGTCAAGACATGGGAAATGGAAATGGTGCACAAGAGCGATCCAAATGAGTACAAAACGCTCGACCCAGAGAAGTTCGTGATCAGTATGAATGGTAGGTTGATTTGTTTGCATGAGATAAATGTGGAGTATATTAAACTAAAATGACGTACGTACGTGACTGCAGGCAAGAAGTTATTTAATCTGAAACAAGTTGCTGATTTTGGAGGAAGCTACAATATATTCCTACATACTTCATTGCCACCATCGTTGAGGTTTTACGATCCGGACCAGGAGACATATGAATCATCCCAGTCGGCATTTAAGACTGTGTTTCCTCGTGGATTCGCACTGGAGATACTTAAAGTTTATTCGGGACCTCCTGTGATAAGCTACAAGTTCAGGCATTGGGGTTACATGGAGGGCCCTTTCAAAGGCTCTGAACCCACTGGCGAACTGGTTGAGTTCTTTGGAACTGCTGTTTTTGAGGTAATAAAATTGCATATAATATATATGTATGAATCTCGTGAGGAAGATTATATATATGATTAAATAAATTTAATTGTTGTACATGCGGGCAGTTGGATGAAAACTCCAAGGTTGTCAAGATTGAGTTCTTCTGTGACCGTGGAGAATTGCTTGCACCTCTAATCAAGGGCAACAAATCTGAAACCGAAGCTCTCTCCGCCTCCGCCTGGGTGAGAATGGATAAAAAATTATACAAACTACAAAAAATATGGTATTAATAAAATTGAACACGAATAAATTTAAATTAGTTTCTTTAGCTAGTCCTATTCAGAGCAGCACTACATGGGAAAAGAAGATCCTTTTACATGTGCTATTTAGTCCCAATCAGAGCAGCCCTTGGGCCATAATGTTTGACTATATATATAGAAAGAAAATCCTTATACATGTGCTAACAACAAAAACTTGTACTACCACTACTCGTCGTTTTATGACAAACGGTACAGATTCAATGTTCGTTCTGGATAGAGTTTTGTGGCTGCGGACTCGTAGACTAATATCTAGCGACCACTTGGATGCCGGGCCCTTGCCTTAACAATCGTTCAGAGTTTTTAAATATTTATTATCACCACAAAAACCATCATTATCTAATATTTTTTGAGAAATGATTAAGTTTTGTGGCTGCGGACACGTTGAATAGTAATTAGCTACCACTTGGGCTGCTGGGACCTTGCACTAACAATTGTTAACAGTTTTTTTAAATATTTATCACCACCAAAACCATCATTATATGAAGACCGCACATGGATATATCCCTCTCATCAGCAATTATTTTCTAAGCTAGCAGTCGCTCTGAACTAGGTAGCACACATAACATAACCACATGGCAGACGTTGGAGGAGACAAATACAGATCCTACTTGACCCCAGAGGAGCTTAAAACAACAAAATGGCGAGCAGGTCCTCCGAATTACGATGCTGTTAACAAGCTCTTCGAAGAAGGCAGAACTAATGTAAGTGTTTTTGTTTCACGTCGATATATAGGCCAGGCGATGTTCATATATATATTATACATTGTATTTTGATTTATTTGAAGGTATGGGCCGAGGGATCACTGGAGGAGCAAGTTCAGAAATTTGTCAAGACATGGGAAATGGAAATGGTGCACAAGAGCGATCCAAATGAGTACAAAACGCTCGACCCAGAGAAGTTCGTGATCAGTATGAATGGTAGGTTGATTTGTTTGCATGAGATAAATGTGGAGTATATTAAACTAAAATGACGTACGTACGTGACTTGCAGGCAAGAACTTTTTTAATCTGAAACAAGTTGCTGAAGTTGGAGGAAGCTACAATATATTCCTACATACTTCATTGCCACCATCGTTGAGGTTTTTCGATCCGGACCAGGAGACATATGAATCATCTCAGTCGGCATTTAAGACTGTATTTCCTCGTGGATTCGCACTGGAGATACTTAAAGTTTATTCGGGACCTCCTGTGATAAGCTACAAGTTCAGGCATTGGGGTTACATGGAGGGCCCTTTCAAAGGCTCTGAACCCACTGGCGAACTGGTTGAGTTCTTTGGAACTGCTGTTTTCGAGGTAATAAAATTGCATATAATATATATGTATGAATTATATATATATGATTAAATAAATTTAATTGTTGTACATGCGGGCAGTTGGATGAAAACTCCAAGGTTGTCAAGATTGAGTTCTTCTGTGACCGTGGAGAATTGCTTGCACCTCTAATCAAGGGCAACAAATCTGAAACCGAAGCTCTCTCCGCCTCCGCCTGCCCCTTCCTGGCTTTATAATCTACAACGAGCTGTATTTTAATTGGTTTCATTTCGTTCATGCCAGTCTTTATTATTATTTGTGTTCCCAACATTTGCAATTATATATTGTTAGAATAAATTTATGAATGGAATATGAACCATCGAATCATTTTATTCGATTATATACTTTATTTTATTGAATATAAGTAGGGACGTTTCAACTCCGTGACAAATTTGTTTATAAGAATGTCAAGGTAGCTAGAAAGTTAGTATTGTTTATTTAAATTGTAAGAGAATAAAATATTTTCTAGTTCACGCATAACTATAGTATGCATCAACTTTCTAAATTCAAATAATATCTCTACAAATTATATTTATTGATGAGAAATATATGAAGGAACACACATCTTTATAAACAAATGATATAGATTTTAATATAGTTGTGTCAGCATTATTTTGAGAGAAAAAAATCACACATTATCCAAATAATAATTACATATTTTAGCAAACAAATAAAAACATTTCAATACATATGATTGCATGTAGTCGAAGGTAAAATTAAGAGTTAATTTGCTTTAAAAATACCAAATCTAAATTAAGTTTTCATCCCTCTGAAAACAAGGTTTTTGCACTGATCCCAAAAAAATATCTCATACTTCGGTACTAATATATGATTTTTAATACCAAACATATAACTCAAGTTTTGGATAATAACAAGATAGTTTTCTTGGATGAATATCAGTATAAAATATTAAAAATGTGGTATCAATAAAGTAATAAATATTTCAGATCTGGTTTAATCTATAATATTTGAGATTTTAAACATTTGTAGGAAATATTCATATGATAAATTTATTTCAATTTTATACTCAAAATCTTATATATTGGATGCAATCTAAAACTTTTTATATTTACATATTCATATATTAATATTATTTTTAAGTGTTTTGTACGTATTTCATCCGTAAAACAACACATGTATCCAAGGAGTGCATAGACATTTTTTGGGATAAGAGAGTGCAAACACATATTTTTTTCCGAGGACTAATGCAAATTTAAGTCTAGATTGGCGTATTTAATACAGTTTATCCCTTATCTAACTAGGGATGAAAATATTCTCGAAACCAAACAAAAATTATTTTTAAAAGTCATTAACTATTAACTTAAAATTAAATATTTAAGGAGGGTTCGAAGTTAGTTCCTTGCGGTGAGAGTATATTTTTTCAACTTTGGGGGCCATATATTCTGTATAATTAATCTTATCGAATAATATATCTATAGAATATTAAATATATCGACCACACAGCAGAAGTCTCAATTAGTCCTCTACAACTCCTAAGGAACAACCATCATCGCATAAGCATGTAACTCACAGTAAAAGTACTTGACAGGCAAAAGATTTTCTACGATTGAACAAGTTGCAAAGATTGGTGGAGGCTACAACAATTTCCTGCAAACTTCATTGCCACCATCGTTGAGGTTTTACGACCCCGATCAAGAGACGTATGATTCATCCCAGATGGCATTTATGACCACATTTCCTCGTGGATTCGCCCTCGAGATACTTCAAGTTTATTCGGGACCTCCGGTGATATGTTTCAAGTTCAGGCATTGGGGTTACATGGAGGGTCCTTTCAAAGGGCATGAACCTACTGGAGAATTGGTCGAGTTATTTGGAACTGGGGTTTTTGAGGTAAAAATAGATCTGCTACACAATATGAAAAGTGCGTTTGTAAATGTAACAAATTTTAGCTTACAGAATGTTATGTATATAGCACAATAATGATTCTGAATTTGTGAAATCCAAGGCAGAATCATCCTAGATTTTATATAACTATTGTGTCGTCACGGTTACGATATTTTGTTTTTTGTAACAGTTGGATGAAAACTCCAAGATTGTGAAGATCGAGTTCTTCTTTGACCGTGGAGAATTGCTGTCCGCTCTAATGAAGGGCAAACCATATGATCAATCTACACCCCAAGCTTCCTCTGGTTCAGGCTGCCCTTTCATGGCTTAATCAAGAAAAAAGGCCTTCGGGCACAAGTGCATTTGTATCACAACTTCGGGATGAATAAATTCCATAGATTGGATAGTGTTTGTCTGACCAAAATCTTAGTTTTGTATCCTTTCGCCTAAGTTTCTACTGTTGATTTTTGTGATTAAAAAAACATGCTATTACACGCGTGCTTTAAAGAAAACCGAGAACACATGCATACTAAAGCCAAAATTGATGAAAATTTGAAGAATACAACAAGACTTGTGGAAGTTTTGTCAAAAATGAGCGATTTGCACTTTATAGACAAGCCCTCTGAACAGATTTCGCATTCAAATGGCGCATTTTTCTATAATTGCAGGCAAGCAAGAAGAATAAGCCACCTCGGTAACAAATTAGTTATTAGATAAAAAGGAAGACAAATAAGCAATGAACAGCTTTACTGTGCCCAAGGGAGAGAGCCCGGATATGGAGCAGTGCCACAATATCTGAACAGCCCTTCAATTTCTGGACACCCATTGGGATACGGGATAGACCGATGAAAGGGGTCACGGCCAAGTTTTTTCCGACGCAAAATTCCTGAACAACCATAAGGATCTTCTTGAAATTGAGATCTTACCAATGCTTCACCTTTTAATGCTGATTCCCTCGCATTTTGAGTAGATGGTGTGCCCAAATACAGGAACCTTGATTCCGGAAATCCAATTGCAGAACGGTGAAGATGAACAAACCTTTCCTCCTTAAAATCGTAGCCTACAACCTGAACATTGAGTCAAAAAAAAAAAAACCAAAAACAAGAATACATAAGCCATTGCTACGTGTCACTCCAAACATAAAAGCTTTCATGAATTATCTTTTTATAACAAAATTCAATCCTCAAAGTTAAGAGTTCGAAGAGAACTGAAAAACTAAATAATCTTGCGTTTCTTACAGTTATATTGCGAGGATACGTGCCAGTTAGCTCCCGGAACCGACAAACGCTGAATAAAAGATTTTCAAAGCTGTCCCTTGCATGTTCTTCTGTAAGTGCTCTCCCTTTCACTTCATCTTGCTTGCCTGCAGAATTTACCACAAGAATAGTCACTGGGGGCATGATCTGAATCGAATTGAAATTAAACAATATTTATTCAAAAAGAAATATCAACTTAATACAACACCATCAACGGTATAAAGAATTCGCCAAGTTCATAAATTAGATGCAGTCTTTGGCCAAATGAGTGAAGGAAAAGTAGGCCTTCATAATCCATTTCAAAATTTAACCATTTTCTATCTTGGGGAAGCTCGAAAAATAATCTCAAAATAATTCAGATTTCATTAAAAATGTAAACTTTTACTTCCATGAGTTCCAAAATCAAGAGGGTCAGCCTAATCTCCATAGCTAGATCAAATATACCACATCACAGGTATGCCGCCAAACTGTCTTTCGAGGAAAGTGACTTAAATACAAGAAACATGTATAATTTTCATCGAAATTGAAGTATGTTACTTGAACTCTTCTGCTTCACATACACATTGCAAACCATGCCTATAATCATTCAAATTCACAAGGCATCCCAAAAAATTATGATAAGATGTAGTATACTCCTATTCAACAATGAGGTAAGTGATGCTCTGTTTACTTCAAGCAATACATCAGAAGAAGGCTACATAAGAAGTCTAAATTTAACTACTTTATAGTTAATGCAACAGAGAAAGATACAGTATGGCAACAATATATTAGAAACACCTCGAGGTCAAAAAAGAAATAGAAACACCTTACCGTGACTTTGATCAAAACCAAATTAATTTTCTCTTGTGTTCCATTTATTTAGATAACAGATTTCTTGGTTCACTTCATTTAAACTTCAATGGCATATGTCATGCTCAACATTTTGATTCTTTTGGGTTAAGCTTTCTAGCACTACACGTATCATACTTCTAAGATTTTACCAATTCAAGAGCAAAAAACCATTTAACCATCAATAAAATAAAGGAGGAAGCACAAGTGCAATATACTCACCAAACCATCCTTTGGACTCCGCAGCAACCCAGTAGCTCTGAGCTTCACTCCTTGGTCCAGCATTCTTTCGTGTTTCACCGCCACTGAACAAGAGCAAGGCCTTATCATCATTGGCCGTGATTTCGACTCCATTTTGTATATGTTTAATAAAGGTAGCAGCTTGGCCTGGATGCTTTTGATATGATTCCAAATACCAAGCATCCTCCTTATCAACCTTCTCACAACTACTACTCTTATAAACCGAATGGCCAGCTACCATTACAAGATTTCTAAAGTTACTAAAGGGATAACTCACCACATTCTCATTGAAATTTCCGTAACTAGGCATCATTCTAAACCGACCCTCATGCACAGTTAATATAATAAGGATTGCCGTCCCAAACGACAAGCAAATCAAGAAGAGCATAATGGGGTGAAGCTTGAAATAGTGTTGAATTTTATTCCCTACTGGTTTTAGCATTCTCAAAGGATCGTTTTTGTGCCTTCTCGATTTTTTACCAAACCCAGATTCTAAGTCAAAATCACCCCTTGGATAGGTCTTGAACGACTTGGGACTATTACTAGGCGAAAATGGATAATTAGTCTTCATAGATGACAGCGTCCAACTCAATAATCACGGCAAAAGGCATGGAAATCCAAGATACAGGGCATTGGATCTCAATAGCACTCGGAAATATAAACTATCCCGATTCAAAGAAAGAAATTAATCATGAACAAGGATACTCTAGGGGAAAAAAATGCCATTTTCAACCGAAAAAAGGTGAACCTGAGTATTGCCCAGATCAGAAATTCAGCATAAGAACACGAAATGCTGTATTAAATTTCGCGTGGTGCGGAAATCTGAAGAATCCCCACAAAAAGTACGAGGAACTTAAATTACCTCTCGCTTCAATTTAAGTTGGATGTAAAACTCGGAATTGATGGAAATCAAGAGAAAAATGTCAACGGGTTCAAGCAAATAGCAGCCAGCAGGTAGAGAAAATGGCACAGGAAATTTTTGTTAATAAGTACTCCAAAATTGTAAATTACAGAATTTAGAAATTTTACGGCCCGTGGTAGAGGTCTCCTAATCACAGTCCCGTAAATAAGTAATTACTCATATAACTTTTAAGTTTGATAACGAGTAGATTTTAAAATAAAATAATTTGTCAAAATTGTCCAGTTACAATGAAAGAAAATGCTGATTCATGTGTTGTTTTTAAACTTCGAAACCTATTTATTATTTATTAGTAAAATTGATGGTTATTTCTTAATTACTGCTAATAATTTTAATTAATTATATCAAAGTAAAAAATATAAGTTTATATTTTATATTTTGTTTTACTTTTATATGGGCCCCTGTAGTACGAGTATCTACGTGGATGCACCTAAAATGAAAATGGGTGGGTCGTCTACAAAGGCTAACAATTGTTTAAAAATCTGGGCTGGGTTAATATCGCGGAAAATTGAACAAAGCCAGACATGTCCTTAATCTTGGTCTGTTGGAGTCAGATTCGACTAAAATATATTTGATCATAAATAAATACATGAACATGTCGACCTAAAACTATACGTGGTTTTGAGGTTTTACACACAAGACAGCATAACTTTATTACATATTTTCACTGTAAAATATGTTCTTTTGTTCTCAAAAGAAAACTATACAGATTGTCAGTATCAAATGTATATCATTGGCCACGATCTATAGGTGATCAAGGGCATGCAATACACGAATCTGATCCTACATATTCTCTTGCTGGACATATATCTCCTTCATGTAGATTTCAGCTTATCCAATCCATATTTTTTCTGCGAAAAGAAGGAAAACGGCAGCAAAGTACATATTCGATATGAGTCAGCTAGCTATTACCCAGATGTTGATTACATTCCGGAAATATCGAGTGGCTCACCAGAATATCATGGTTTTGATTCAATACTGGGGCAAGCAGTTCAATCATCCTCTGTATTTGCTCTTTAAGTGTATCCAAATCTTCATCTTTAGTAGTTTTAAGAATGTTTGCCAGTGTTGGGCTATCGGGCACCAGTTTAAGAGCAACCTGTAATGAAATTTGACACGCAAACGTATAGAATCTTCAAGATTGAGGCAGGGCCAGAGCCAGAGGCTGGTTATGATAAATACTTGTTATTAGGCTAGGCAATTATGGGAATTTACTTTATAAGCAGCGGAAGAAATCCAACCATGCCATGGCTTTAAAGTCGTGTTATACGACACTTCCACTGCTTGCTCCATGTTTCTCTCGAAATCTTTAACAAGTAATTCTAGCAAAGATAAAGTGAAATCAAGAGACCTGCAGAAGGGGAAATGAATCTTCAGCAACATGAAAAATATGAAAAACGAAAATGTGGGAAATAGGTGAATGTGGGTGCTTTTTTTTTGTCTGTGATAAGAGAAACAATCAACCTAGTGAGCCAGACGAAGGCTTTACTGCATGTAGGGCCTTGCTTTGCCTTACCTTCATCGACCTCTTTCTTCAAAATCTCAACCACGTCCCAATATATTGAAGGATCAGAGTCGTGAAACTTCTCTAATCTCTGTATGTGCATTATAAATACATACACACTAATATATATATATTGTGAAAAATCGAAAGAATAGGCTTCTAAGTCATAAACAGACGGAATAAATTAAAAGGGTGGTCCCACCACCAGTTGAACAGCTGAATGCATGACAAATCTATCCAATACATGAGTCCAAGTGTCCAACCCCACCCACACCACCTCCAATGTTGTATTAAAACACTATTTTGTATAAGTTAGTATTTATCAACCAATTGACCTAAATACCCCCCTTGGAGTTGGCCCATCGACTTGCAAAATTCATTGCCATTGAATGGAGGGAAAGAGTCAACTTGAATCAGGTAAAAACGAATATAGGAAAAGATATTATTTTTCTTAGGAGCAAAATGAGGGGCATTCATGTGGGACCCACACAACTCCTACATGATCATGAGAGGGATAGTGCCTCTTTACGCTGAAATCGCCTACGTTAAGTTGAGAAACATCATCATGCATATAGGGGCAAAAATGTCCATATACCAGGTGCCAATACTCCTACACTGGTGTAAAGTCTATATGAATGGGCTTAGCCATGGAGGGGCATTCGATGTAACATTTGGTGGGGATGAATGCGTGTGTTCTACACACATTGTGAAAACGACTAATTTGTCCATATGTTCATTTTCACCCCTTAATTAATTGTGTACCTCTATATTTTGATGAACGTCTTGTCTGAATACCGCCATTGTTGGCCCTATCTTATCTGCAAGAATATGATCATGATTGATATCACACCACAAAATATGCAGTTTTAACGGCAATAATCACCAAAAAATTTAAAGTGTCCCTTTTCCAAAAAAAAAAGTCATCGTCATAAGAATCTCCATCCACTATCTATAAAATCATGGACTCGCAAAATGTGAAAGTTATCAAAAAAATGAAGCATATATTCCATTGAAGGCAATTGTGTGTGTTTTTGTGTGAGAGAAGATTAAACGTAAAAGAGTATTAACCAAGAACTTGGATGAGCAAGTTGCAGAGAGAAAGAAAAGGCTTCATGGGAACTTGATGCACAGAGGGTAGAAGTTGATCGCTGCAGGAGGAGGAGGCGGTGCCGCCGTCAGTTTTGAGGTTGACCGCCATAAGGGACAGTTCCTCAATGGCGGACCTTATCTCCGATGACGCCATCTCCGCTTCTCTCCTCCGCTTCATTTCTGTCTCTTCCAAGAATATAGCCGCCCCACCAATGTACTGTACATGCATATATATGTGCGCTTTTGGTTGAAGAATGAAGAATCTTACAGGAAAAATATGTAATGAAATGGACTTTTTGTTTAAAAATATGAGACCAGATTTTTTTTTTTGCTCTTTCTGTTCTTGAAATAGGAGGTAACAATCAACTTCTATCACGGCTGAGTTCAGAAGATGCTTCAGTAGTTTGTATATTTTAAAATAATTGAATTCAACTCAATACTGTTTAATTTAATATAGCCGGTTGCTTGTAGTTTTTGACACTGTAGATGGTGACCCTGGGCATATCTTGATTATACAGTTGATTATTTTCCTCCTGCTAAATATTTTTCTAAAAGAACATTTTGTAAGTTATTATTGCCAAAATATTTTTTAAACAAATCAGATTGAAATGTTCTTTTCTGTTTATATTTCTAATATAAGTCAAATTAATTACTCAATATCGCTTGAGAACATTTAAATGTAAATTGTTGGATGTAGAACACCAAATATTAAGTGAACATCTACGTAGATATACATTCCATAAATATAAATATATAAGTTGAATCTATATATTTTGTTAATGGTGCTGTGTTTGAATGTCGATTGTTAGATAAATTCAGGAGGATTTTATCACCGTTTATATATTTATATATGAAAAGACAATCTGTTAACTGTTTAGGTAAATAATCAGAATATGACATCAAGAATATCAAAGGGTTTTATATAGGTTTTGGGGAGAAAGGATATTTTATCTATAGGTTTTGGCATTAATATTTGTTTATTATTTATTTTGGTAATCTCTATTGTCTATTTTTAGTCTAGTTTGTATTCTTAAAATTTTTGGCAACTTAAACATTTTTCATCGGAGATACTTATATGGAACCACACACGACAACATGTTACGTACCGAGTATTATAAAATTTGATAATATACATGATCACAAATAAATAAATCTCAACTAATTTAAAGTTCTCGATTGTTACTATACATATAAAACGCTTCCATGTTCAACTAACTTAATTTATTTATCATGATCAGATGAAATAATAATGTAAGGAATATATATTGGTATATGATTAGAGATGCAATGTCACAATTCATGCTGTCTCGGAATCTTCTTCAGATTTCTAACCCTAAATTCTCGCTTACCAGATTATTTATGTACCAACAATAATTTCAGAAACTTATGATAAAATATTCGTTTAAATGGATTTTAATGTGTGAATGATATATATATTGGCCAAATAATATGTTCTGACGCAAGATTAAGGTATAAGCTAGGGTTTTAATAATGTTACCGATAACTTTATTTAATGTATGATACTTGAGCTGGGTTATTATAATACTTGATAATATTTAATTTCAAAGTTAACATAGGTTTGGTGGTGATCGTTAAGGCCGTTAGTTAATTTAGTCTTGTTGTTTACCTCACTACTTATAATAATCATGCATATCATCAGATTAAATGTATGTATGCCAGAAGCCGGTTGAGATTAAACGTGTGGACTTGTAAGATTCGTACTTCTGTTGTTTCAAGCTAACAAAAAGCATTAATTACCATGGAGTATATTTTATTTTAGTTTATAAATATACCAAATTAATAATTTTTAGGATAAATTAAAATTTTATTCTTTTATAAGTTCTAAAAAATTATACTTTGTAAATGTTATTTTCGGTTAGTAAAATAAATGGTGGTCTCAGTTTAAAATTTGTTCATAAAAGTAAATTGATTACTGTACTATGTTAAGCTCGAGTATAGATATATATATATATTGAAGCGTCGGCATTAAAGAAGGATATTTGTCCTATTCATGTCCTGGAATCCTATCGTTTGCTAATAATTTTCATTTCATGCGAAGAAAAATGCAGCGTTTACAATTAAGTCAGCAACGTCACATATTGTTTAGAAATTTCATTTTCAGTTTCAATCTTGATTTCATAGCTAAATAAAATACTTTTGGCAAAAATTTAATTTGATTGTTAGCTAAATCAAACACTTTTGGTTAAACCTAGATCAAATACAACAATCGAGCAATATTTTCAAATATATATATATATAAGACGAAATATATATATATACTTCTTGATAAGTGATTAAATTTGTAAATTATGAAAAATCGGAAAAGGGAAGTTGATAATGTTTAAAAATAAAATAAAAGACGAAATCATAAGTGAGCAATGGTGTATAAATAAGATATTATAGTGTTAAGCTGTTACAATGATCAATTTTGTAGAAATATAACTTCGACATTTCACTTCAATTAATTAGTTATAATTTAATGCAACGGATTTACAAACACATCTTTTAAGTCAAAAAAGCTATTAAAAATCCTATGTACTAATCTTATTTCTTAAACACTACCCATTTCTAATTTCATCTTTCCACTTTTATTTGGAAACGCTATCCGTTTATCATTTTTTTTTCAACTTATTGATATTTGTGGGAAATTGTGGCCCAAGATTAATTGCTGGCCCGATCCCTTATTTGTGAGCCCAAGCCCAGATTTACTTACCATCTTGACCGCTCAATTCCTGGCGTGAATCTCGGCCGTTCCTTGATTTATACGAGGAGTAAACCGCTGTGTATCGATGCATAACACACAAGCCCTATTCTCGTGTAACCCTAACCCTTCACTACCGTCGCCTCTCTTCTTCGTCTCCGGTGAAATCTCTATGTGAGATCTTCGATTTCTTCTTATCTGAGCCACTTGCTCAGTTCTGTGAAGAATCGGGATTCTAGAGATATAGGGGTTTGGGCTTGGGGTGCCTTTCAGTGGGTGTGTGCGTTCTCTGTGAGCCACCGTGAGTTGGGTTGTGTCGTTGTCGTGCTCTATACCGGTGAGGAGCGGGCTGCCTCTGTCTGTAGCAGACTTCTCCGGGGGTTAGAGGGCTACTGTGCTTGGGTACTTGCTGGGTTAGGAGTGAGGGCTTCTGGCCACACTGTGATAAGCCGCTGCATTGTTTTGTGGCTGGGCTTGGGTTCTGTGGTGGCTAGATATCTCTGTGTATAGCTGCCTTCCTCGGGTGGTTGCCTTGCTGGCTAGGTGAGGGCTGTTGGTTAGTACCAGTGGGTTGCTGGATCCCGTGGGGTGTTTGGTAGCCTCTGTGAGTTACCGGTGTCTTGTATAGTGACAGGCTGTGTGACCCCAGAGTGTTGCCCCTTCTGTTCCGATGTCCTGGTTCTAGCTAGGTGTGAAGCTGGTGTCTTGGTTTGGGTCTGTTTCACTGGTGCCTGAGCCTGGCCAAAATCTTGTTAGATTTTGGTCCCATGTTCCCTCTGTGAAACAATCTATATGCTAACCTATATACTGCCTGTGTATTTTCTGTTGGCTCTATTGTGCTTGTGCAGGTTCTTGGCTACAGGTGCACTAATTGGACACCTTCTGGTGTGCCACAGAATCTGTTTTCTGTGCCAAACTATCGGGATCTGTCCAAATATAGTTACTGGCTGTATTTTGTGCTCACATATCCTAACAGTATACTAATCTGGACCAGTTGGGTACATTGTGTGTTCTGTTTGTTGTGTATTGCAGGTTCTGGTTGCTACAGGTAGATTCCCAACAATATTGATGTGTTCAAGGAAACACATCCAACAAATATTCCGAAAGCTATCAGAACAAAGAAACAGCATGTGAACATTGTGAAGCTATGATAGAGAAACTGGCTTAGAATGGTCAAAAGTGCAGATGAATCAATTTGTTCTCAATGAGATTATTAATCAACAAGAATACAGAACTTGGCATCCCCAAATTTTTTCACGAGTTTTATCTCCCGTGGCATTAGCAATAATTTGTAAAATCTTCTTTTGAATATCAGGTGACGAGTACTTAGCATATGTTGCCATTTTTCCAAAACAATCCATCCTTCTATTCATCAGTTCAAACAGGGTCCACTGACTCATTATGAGTCCTGAAAGCACATCCTTGCATGGTTAGAAATTTCGTACTTTCTATAGATATCTTTAAAAATAACTGTTTTTGCTGAATTTCCTTAGAGCATTGTTTTTGCATCCTCCTTTGCATATGTCGTCTTACATTTACATTTCTCGCCATCTTCTCATAGCAAAGCATGTCTCGAGTTTCCATCTTCTTCACATTTGAATGGAAAATTCTTACAGTTAGCTCTTTTCCAATTTCAAAATCCCTTCAAAGTGAGCATACACTTTGCTAAGCTATTATCAAAATATGCACCTAGTTTTTCCACAGAATACTCAATATATCCACGGGTATTTTTGAAACCAAGATGATTTGAATTTTCAATATTTGCCCTCAAAATCAGTAGAAGGATAATATATGTAGGTTGACTAGTTCCTTTATCCATATATGCTCTTCTTACCTCATCCCATTTTTCAACTGGGTAGTAACATTGGAGTTCTTTCGTTTTCCAGGATCGGGTTTCATAGTATGAAATAGTATTCCCTATTGGATCTTTTACGTCACTTGACGATACAACATCTTGCTTACCCAAAAAATCAAATATATTTCACTTTATGCATTGTAATTTACCCATTAAAATATATTATATTTTTATTTTACAAATATCAATTTGACTCGTTCAAATTATAATAACATGTGCACATCAATTACAAGATTTATCTCCATAAATTAAAGGTAAATAGAAACACACCTGATTGTTCCTCTACGTATCAACATAAATTTATCTGATATAATAATATATTATATATTTATTAAATAATAACTAATATCTCGAATTTTCTGCACTAACTTTTTAACGTGCATAAAATTTGTTCTCATGACCGAATAAAACACAAATAATAACAATAATATAAATAAAAAATATTTCAATAAGAAAATTGAATGATCTATTTCAGAAATAAATATAAAACATGAACGAAAACTAATTCAATGCAGAATAAATACACCTCAATCTTTCATAATAATAAAATTAAATGGTGAAAGATAATAGATTAAAAAATTCATACCAGAAATCGGTATCTGAGTTCCCACACCAGGCATGGGTACTGAGGTTTTGTTTATAAATGAACAAAAAAAATATCTAGGCTCTCGTGTTTATACTCCTCCTTGCCAAATTAAGTTGCTTCTATTATGCAAATAAAATAAGAACAAAGTGGGCGTCAGTCGTAGGTTAGGCCCAAAATTTCATATCTGCTGGGCAAAAATAACTCTAATATATACGTGAGCCACAATTTATATACGAATGAAATGGGGAAAAGCCTACCAAGCAAGAGAACAATCCCACTTTATAGAATATGATGAATTTATTATTTCAGATACACCCCTCCATTTGATCAGATCAATTGAATTAATTAGGACTACATATGTATTAATATTAATATATATATATATATATATATATGTATGTATGTGTATGTATATATGTGGTAGCTGATGAATAGACTTTTATGTTGTTCACGGCATATCACGTTGACAAAACAAAACTAAATTAATTTCTTGCCTCTGTTCTACGTCACATGATCCAACTCTTTAGTTAATGATTAAAATTCGTGATTTTCTAGGGACTATATATATCATAACATCATTACATTACATTAATCGGAATTAATTTGTTATCAATTTCTTCTTGTAATTGCTACATCCAAATATAAATAGTCCCTCGTAGTATAGCTATTTCACAGTAGTGTATTACTTCGTTTCAGTATAATCAACTTAATATGTATCATCATGGGTTTGCTTATTTCTTTTAGATCCAAAAATTTGTAAGTAAACTCGAAAATTTGTATAACTAAAATAAAAAATTATGAAACACGCCAATCCTGCATCGGGATTCGAGAGAGGAGAAGTAATTATATATAATCTCACTCACTCACTTTAGAACATTACTCGTACGGATATTTAATTGTGTTCACACGTGTAGTCTTTCGGTCGTTCACACTTGAGCGGCACAGTGTCCCCATTCGCAGCTAGCGACAGCTAATACTCCCCTTTAAGCAATACATCAATTTCAAACATTTTTCTTACATATTTACGACCCAGTCCTCGTACTTCCAATTATTTGACATTAATAACAAAAAGATGAGTTGATTTATAGCAAATGCCACGTGTAATCCTTTCGAGTCCCCCGAAGACAAGCCTTCGCCGCCAAGTTTCTTTTTTTTCCCCTGCTTTATTTATTCATCGATGATTAACTTTTTTAAAAAAATCACACTGCTTTATATAAGTCACTGAAGGCATAGGAACCAGTTTAACTATCCCATATTACCATAATAGAAGAAAGAGCAGCGGAATGGTGGCGGAGGAGGAGCAAGTCGCCAGAGCTGTTGGCGCACAAACATTGGGGCCTAAGAAAGGGAGCGTATTGCCGGCGAAGAGGAGGTCGGTGAAGAAGATGATGCTTGATGAAATCATCGGATCTTTATCTTCGTGTCTCCAAAGAGTGAAGCAAAAGCATCAGCCGCGACGCAGAACCCTGCATCATCTGAAGAAAATTGATGGAGCTGGTATAAAGGAGAAGACTTCTGCTGTGTTTCCAAACCCTTAAATTATATATATATATAGTATAGAATAAATTTTTCATTGGTTATGGATTTGGATTTTCTACTATGAGTTAACATAATGGCTCTACCAAAAATCTTGTGTTAATTAATTGGCCAAGTCATCGACCAAGCAAGTGTGACTATACTTGTCACATGTACCGTATTAACAAACGAAGTATCAGATCAGGAAATAGAATTTAGCTTTAATTGTTCTGCAACGGAACTTGGTTAAAACGGGAAATTAGGAGTAATGCTACATATTCACTGTGACTTTATAATTGATTTATATTTAACATTTCAAATTTAAAAAATATTTTTAATCAAACATCAATTAAATATTTAATTATTTATTTTATATTAATTGAATCATTAATATAATTATAATATCATGTAATACACATGTGTTAATCTATTGCCTTGTTTTCTTCGCCATCAGTACATGGGTTCCGATAGAGAAACTTTTACTAGAAAATGACAATGTAATGTAAGATAATGGCTGACAGAGCGGAAGGCCAGCTTGAATTGGAGTAACTGATGTGACATGTTTCATATTCTTCTCTAAAGGCCTTTGCTATCCAATACGAAAAAGTAGGATACTTGTTGAGTCGCTCAAAATTGTAGTTATAAACTAATAAAAAATATATAGTCACCTTCTAGATGCAACATATTCAGATTCTAGATGCAAATTGATAAAAATTTAATATAAACTATATCATAGGTGGTTATGAGGTTTAAGATCTTAAATATAATACTAAGTTTGTATCATGAATGTAGAGTATTTTCAAAAAATCATCCTAGGTACATATCCTTAGATAATCCTTTAAATATAATACTAAGTTTGATTCGTAACGCTATCTATAAAATACTTATACATTCATTAAGATCTAACTTTGATATAACTCTCGAGTTTAAAACTCAATCATAAAAAACCCTTCATTCAATAAAACAAATGTATATAGTTTAGATAAAAAAAATGTTATTCTTAAAATTTAGTTAACAGGCTAAATATTGTAAAATTTTGTTAAAAGGGTTGTACAACCTTGTATTCGAGATCGAACGTTCCTATCATCTGGATCTACTGATGATGCCATTGATATTTTAAAAAAGTCGAATAAGTTTCATAAATTGTGACGTCAATTTTGAAGATATACATCTAAATTGTGAAAATTAATTAAAATATTATCAAAATGACAGATGGCATTCTAAAAGTGGATAGCGGTCAAAGATGCTCCAAGCCTAGCAGCCACACAGTGATGTCACCCTTTGAGTGGAACGAGGATGAAGTGACGCTATATTGCCGGATTTATGATCTCATGTATATATATATATATATATATATATATATATATATAATTAAACATGATACTAGATTCAATTGCACCTTGGATTGACATAGATATAGATCTCAAAGCAAAGTATATCTCGACATGAAGTTGATATATTTGTCTAAGATAGAATATATTGCAAAAAATATAAAATGTAGAGTTTATTCCTTGCTATCAATTGAGAAAAAATGTAGTAATAATTTTTTATTCTGACTAATATACTACTTAACTTTGTGTCCGAAATCACATTACTAATATTTTCAATTATTTTATAATTTTATTATCCTATATATTTGATGATTGTATATTATAAGCATCGATCATGTGACATCATGATGATTAATTGTCTATTTTTATCTTATCACATAACCAATCATAGGATGTCACGTAAGTGATATACATAATTAGAAGTAAGATTGTAATATCATATTATATATTTGTACATGTATTGCATAAAATTACATATGAAAAACTCATTAACTTATAGAAAAATGAAAATTTGAAATGTCCTGTAGTATAGTTAGTCAAATATTTTTTTGGTTATTGTATCTAAAATTTTTTCAGTGTATCTATCATGTGATATGAGCTTTCTCTATATCAAGTAATAATTTACATACAAAAGTACTATATATATTTTTACCCACTAGTGTAAGAGCAATGGACACTGTAACTCGGTTCCTCTGACTATGAGGATTTAGCAACACGAGTAGTAATTAAGACAACTACTTCTGTGAGCACCGGCCGAGAAATGACTAGTATAAGCTCTTATTTCGTGTCAAAAGTTTATAAGCAATGGTTGTCTGAGGTGATTTTCGGCTGCAAAGTGAAGAGTGTTGGCTATTATGTAATCTGAAGGGGTGTTAACACACGAATTCATGAAAAAAAAAATGGCATTTGTGTCTCTAGACAACAGCATCTGTTCATTGCGAGCAAAAAGTTAACACACGGATTCATGAAAATTGATGTCTGTTGTGTGAGCTAGTACGGCCGTGAAGCGTGCTTAAACAAAAGAAATGTAATATCTATTTCTTAGATCATATTACTATTTTAATAATGGATGATTGGATCCAATCCATTGCGAGCCGATATCATCTACGTCACTTTGACATTGGGTTTGCACTTGAAAAGGTAAGTACAAATAGTTGTAATCTCAGTATTGCACTTTAGATCTTCTTCATCCCGTATTCCGTACGGTGATATATTCATTTCACACTAGAGGTCGTCGTTTACTCTAAGATACTCTGCCACTCTCTCAGTATGCTACAGCTAATACTTATCTGTATGCAATATTTTGAGAGATCGAACATTAATATTTCCATCTAGACTTGCTAGCATCTTTCTTCATATATATGATCCAATACTGATTCGTGCAAAGTATATTTGAAATATGGTAATAGAAGATTAATGAATTGACTCGTTTTCAAATGATCCGGTGACAAGTGTATCTCTGTGGACCCCTTATAGTGGAGCCTTCACCCCCAAGTTTCTTTTTTCTTTTTCCCTGTTTTATTTATTAATTTTTTAATCATCCCAGCTTTATTTATTCAGTGAACCCATAGTACTAGCAGTAGTATAACGATCCCTTACCATAAACAAAGAAAGAAAGGAAGAGAGAGAGAGAGAGAGGAGCAGAATGGTGGTGGCGGAGGAGCAGGTCGCCGGAGCTGTCGAAGAACGAATATTTAAGCCTAAGAAAGGGAGCGTGTTTCCGGCGAAGAGAAGGTCCGTGAAGAGAATGATGTTTGATTCGATCATTGAATCTATATTTCGTGTCACAAAACAGAGCAGCCGCCGCCAAATAGTGCCTTTGCATGATTTCAAGAAAAATGATGGAGCTGGCAGGCGCAGCAAGTAGAAGAATACTACTGTATTCCCAGATTATATATAGAGTAATCGTTTCAGGTGTTTATTTATTAATTTGGATTTCTGCCGTCGGTTTTAGCTCTTACCCAAATCTCATATTATTCGAGAAACTAAAGTTGTATTCTTTTTTATTGAAGTAAACGTTTAATTATTACTAAGAAGATATTTGTTTACCGATGATTTTATATAAAATTTTACCTTATATTTTCATATTTATCCCTCTCTGTCTGCAATACGTGTCACCTAGTCTGAAAGATTAACTGGCCCAACCAAAACTCTGGTATTGACCAAGGGGGCATATAACTGTCACATGTATTAACAAACGAAGTATCGGATCAGGAAACAGAATTTAGCTTTAATTGTTCTTCAACGATTACTTGGCTAGAATAGGAAACTTTTGGGCAAAGAATTTATGCCACACATGTTCAATCTAAAAGGGCCAGATATATTAGTAAAAGTGCTAAGTTTGTTTTACCAATATTAGTGTATGGGCTCCAAAAAGATGGAATCTTTTTACTAGAAAATGACAACTTAACGTAAGAAGATGGCAGCCAGCAAAGGCCAAGCTGAATTGACGGACCTATGCCCTTCGCCATCCAATACGGAAATGTACATAGGCTCTTCCTTTTGGCCCGGATCTAATTTTATGTACACAATGTTTATCAAACTTACTTATAATAAAATATATACGTAAATCGAACTATTCATTTATCTAATTTAAAGTTTTTAATAAATTATCTTTTAAAGTTATGATTTTATATTAAGTAATATTTTACATCATTTTATAATTATTATCCGATTGCAGTCATCTTATAGAATCTTACATTGATTAAATATTTGTTTACTCATTTTCATATAAATGATTCTTTCAATTAGTTTTCTTCTTCTTAATTAATAAATAAGTCTCATCTAAAATCCTATAATTTTATCGGTTTTTTTATTCATTTATTCATCTGCTTCAGTTAAATCATTTAACTAATTCACTTTTTTCGAAATTAATTATTTTAAATATACTAATAAAATTAAATCAAGTTAAATTACTAGGTATACATTGTTTGCTTGTGATATGTGCGTTGAACTATTTATTATTTCAAGTTGATTATCTGAGTTAATATAATTAGTTTAACACTAATAATATTTGTATTAGATATAATGCTTAGTTAATATATCAATTAAATACAGTTTATTATACATATGCAACTCAAAATCAGAATTTGATATATATTATCAATCAATTATTACTATATTTCTCTGTATTTAATTATATTTATTACCAAATATAGTGAAGGGGATTAAACATAACATATCCATCCAAAATATTTTTAAGATAGTTATACGACTTTTGCATTCGAGATTGAACGTTTCAAATGTCGCTGGATCAGTTATGATGATGACGTTATTGAGTTTAGAAAATGAACTATTAAGTCGAACCAGTCTCTCTTTTTCTGAAAAATACTAATCAGTCTTATTATTATAAGGTGAATTATAAATTTAAACTATCCCAATAGAGAAGGATTAATTAATATAAGCCCAAATGCTAGGTGGTAGTAATAACTTTTCAAAAAAGAAAAGTTAAATCTTTTCTCGGTTTAACACACTAAAATCATAATTAGAAAATCCTAACCGGGCTTTAAAGGACTAGAAATAAATCTCTAGCTTTAAACGCGGTCAGGATGACCGCGTCAATCTCCTTTTTGTTTCTCTTTAGATCTCTGGGTTTTAATTTCTCTGGAAACCGAATCAGCTTGCCAGCAGGAACATCGGAAATAAGGAAAATCTTCGAAAAGGAAAGCTGGCGGGAACAATTAAGCCGCTGTTGGGGTTATTCGGCAGAAAGGCATGCTCAGTATGCCTCAATTTTCGGATTCATAAAGGTAGCGCTGTGTCACACAAAAAGGTTTTCTTGTGTACTGAAGGAAAGTTGTGCGAAGTTTTCTTAATCTTTTTGGCCGATGAACATTGAGAGAGATTACAATAAAGTTTTGGTATTCATATGTGACGGTGATACAATATCCAACAGTTTTGGCAGTTGAAAGCATGGTGTAGTTCTTGTATTAGATTGTACACAGCTAACTGGAGCAGAGCATTTTCTTCTTTTTATCAGTAGTGCTGAGATGAAAGAATTTGCTTTATAAATTCAAATGTTAACTTTATTAGGAACAATGAGAATGAAATTCAAATAAATACAATGGATGACAAGCATGTGGGATGTTGTGATCCTATATGCCCTTCGCAACCAAGATCTCCAAGTTCCCAACATGCAAACCACTCTCTCTGGTTTTGGGTTAGCTTATCGGGCGCTTGACATACTATTAGTGCTCCTGTAGAAAACTGAAAAAGTGGAGCAGACGATACATATATTCGATCTGGTCAATGCAAATGATATGATTCTTGCAAGTGTTCATTTAATTTGAAAGACGTTTGAGGTGGGCTTGAGTGAGGTCAGCGCCTAAGGAGGTGGACGATTATGCGATTTCATATTGGCTTCACCAGTGACAGACGGGCTGGTTAATAAATTATATATATAGATTCTCCCACCGAAAAGACTGGTGTACGGGTGTAATTTTTGTTAATAAACTGGATTGGATTGTCGTATCTACTAATATCAGTAGACTAGCTACTAGCTAGGTGGGATATCTTTTAATTAAACTCAAATGCTGACCGGGACGAACTTGCGCGTGGAGCCAACATGGGACTGCATAAAAATTAGTGATTAACTAGCTAACAAAAATAGCTAGCTTTACGATGTGTAGTGTAGAAAGTGCAGAAGTGATAACTGGATCCCTTCTTCACGCATTTTAGAAAACGATTAATTCTCCGCTTCTGTTTCTTGAAATTAGACGAGCCATCCTCCCGTGCTTATAACCGTGATCGACTGATCATCCCGAAACTAAGAGGTTTTATATCAAGAAAGCTCATATTCTTTTCTGGGCCAGATCTGTTCTGTTAGTTGTTTAGATTTAATTTTCCTTTGCTTTCTATTTATTAAAACATCTATACTTTCCTAATAGGAAATTCCAAGGCGCAGCAGCATAGTTCATCAAACTGAAAGGAGGGATATAAAAAAACGCTATGTAAAACACGAAATTACATGTACAATAGAATCATACAAAGAAAAAACATGTTGATGACAAATGGAATTATGAACTATATGAGGACATGACATGGACAATATTAGTTACCCTCACTAATCACAGAGTAGATACAAATTAAATTGGTTTTCATTTTAAGAAACCGAAGACAAGAATAACTAGATTAGCTGCTTCCCAGGACTTACTTTTTACCGTTTTTGATTTGATTCTTGAATGCATTAAAAGTAAGCTTGGCAGCTTTGCTCCCAACCTCAGCTATTGTCTTGCCCATCATTGTCGAAACATGCTCCCTTTCTTTAGGCAAAACACTTCCTTTCTTGCCTGAGGACGTCCCGTACTTGTCGCTGCTATCTCCGTAGTTGGAATTCATCTCTCTCTTGGCCTACAACAAAGTTAATTTTGTTCTATATATGGGGAAATCTGCTGCAGTGCCATTTATAGGGAGTCCACAAGTTTTAACCTGTCTTGAAATTCTCGCTTTCCACTGATTATTTCGGGTAGTTTTGGTCTGCCTAGATGTGGTCTACTCGGATGTGGATGTGTGGGGGAGTGTGGACTTCTCTTGAGATCTTTTCATCTGTTCGTCACCGTACCATATATCGTCTCTGTTGGTATGATAATTTAGGACGTTAAGGTGCTTAATTCAGTGCTGACCTTGTGGACCTGTGGTTGTATGCGTGTGTATTGGAATTATGACAATATTGTTATTATTATAATTATTATATTATTATTATTATTGTTCTTGTTATTATTATTATTATTATTAAATCTGAAAGGGCTTGTAGATTTTCAACTTAACGCGTAGAATGCCACGCTAATGCTGACGGTGACCAGGCGGTATGACAACGATTCTCGGTGACCCGCATAGGTCGATGGAAATGCGTATGTAATTTTCTACAAATAGACGCAATGTGGGCATAGTGTGGTAAGCGTCGGAGTTGAATAAACTAGGAATAAATAGAGATGCCCAATAACTATTAGATTGATCAACTTTTATTAATTATAGTAATAGAATTAAAATATATTAGATTAACATCAAATACATCATATCTACGGCAGTATTCTATTCTTTCCAACCGTTTCTCCCAAAACTTTCTTAGTGTATTACATATTTTTAAAAAGATCAACATCAAGATTCCAGTAAATTCAGATATTTCGGAAAATGTATGTACACGGTCTTGATACCAAATATTAGAGGTTTTTTTTTTCTCATTTTTCATGTTTCAAAATATGAATAAATATGATACGTAAGGTGCGGAAGAAGATCGGGAAAAATCTCCAACTATTGAACTATTTGTAAGTATTCTTGATGTTTTTATTCACTTTGAAACCTAACCTTTACAACCCTTTATAGATAATGTTTTTTTGTACTTATGGGATGTAAGCTAAGCATTCTATAATATCAATGAAAAAGAGCACGAGAGTGTAAAATGGAAGGTGAATGCTCGTTTCAAAAGTCTAAAGTTGAGACGATACATGTACACTTTCCGTCTAAATTGTAGGCTAGGGCCCTTGCCATACTTTTCAATTTTTTCTCTATCCCGTCAGCTGGCGCACAAATCCTAAGAACTCGTGGACTTATCAGTATCGCTCAACTAGAGTGATTAGTCTTTTCTCTCGTTATACCTTCTTTTCTTATTGTGATATCATAATTTTCAATTTTATCCCCATCTTGTTGTAAATTGACAATAATATTTGTCGGTGCAAATAATTCTTATGTGTGTTGGTTTGGGTTGGGGGCAGGTTGCCCACTATACCCGATGAGCCGATTTACCTCGTCCCTGTGTGTGGTGCTCAATATTTATGAAAAAAAGTATTGAACTCGTGTAATATTTTTTATCATCAAGACAAATCTTATAGGTCCATGCCAATGTTTTTCGGAAACAATTTGTTTCTACAACAAGATAGTTTAGGAAAATATAATTTCTGACCGTTCTGGAGAAATATTTATGATACAAACATATATGAAAATATAACAAGTTTTTTTCTTTTCAGAAAGTTTATTTCAAAGTTTCCGTTGATAACGCAAGGATCATAGATCGTATTCAGTTTAACTGTAAATCATTTTCTCTTTAGTTATAAAAAAACAAAATTTTGCAAAGGTCATAGGCCGGTTCAATTTAACTATAAAATCATTTTCTCTTTAGTTGTATAATTAACGACGTACCCTGGGCTCAACCACGAGGTTTCATTTGGTAAGAGCTCAGAACTCATAAGCCCTGTTTCATTAAGTATTTTCATGCAGCTTGCAATATAATCACCAAGAAATTGTCTCCAATGGAAGCTAAATATTACGAGCCTTAATTCTAGCAATGCAGTGTGGTCTTCAATAAAGACGAGCCGAATGACCAAAGGCAGAAGAATTCTGAGCTCCTTTGTTTTTTTATATTGAGCCACCCAATCTTATTTAAAATTAAGCTATTTTATAATAATCTATCTATCTACTACTATAGCTAAACCTCTTGAACAAATTGTTTGTTGCATTTTTTATGAAATGCAAGAAAAAGGAATTCATCATGAGGATTCTTTATAGAGACTTTTACTGGTTCTTCTTTTAAGGTGATATTCACTAAAATCTCGAGGTTCTTTCTTAAGATATGAATCTGACCCTTTAATCATCAGGTAACGGGCTTGCATGAGCGTAACAGATTTGCTAGGACTAACTAGCCCATACGTTATGGACTAATAAATAAATTAGTAGGCACGCAGCCCAACTCCGCTTCCCGATGCGAAAGATATAAACATAGATAGAACATGTCTCCATTTACATTTTCTCCAATTATCTCCTGTTGTGTCAATCTCATCTATTTCAATTATTTCTGCGTAATCGTGCAAGTGATTCTGCCGTGTGTTCCGCACTGAAACATTGAGGAATTCAATTCTTCGAAGTACGAGATTCAATTGACTTCACGAACTAAAGTAAAGCGAAGACACACAGCTATGGAGTTTGAGGTGAGGATCGTTGCAGGAGCAGAAAGCTGCTTCGTTTCGCTTCCCCTTTCACTCATCCAAACGCTTCAGTCCGGTTACCTTCCTCCAGTTCTTGCTCTTGAACTCCGCTCAGACGCGCGCCAGTGGCACGTGGCGTGGTGTGGCTCCGCTTCCACCTCACCCTCGTCCATTGAGGTGAAGCTACAAGTATTTCTTGTCACGGCTTAATGGTTCGTTGGGACTTATTTTTTATCTGAATTTTGGGTAATTTGCAGATTGCTGGGCAGTATGCTGAATGCATTAGCTTAAGTGACCGTACTTTGGTGAGAGTGAGGGTAGTCAGTAATCTACCTACGGCAACGCTTGTGACTATTGAACCATTTACGGAAGATGATTGGGAAATTTTGGAGCTTAATTCTGAGCTTGCTGAAAGTGCTATTCTGAAGCAGGTTTGTTTGGTATATTTTTAGGAGCAACCCAATCGGATAAATCTTGGAGTTGATTGGCATCCATTTTTACTTGTTTGTTTTCATCATTTCATGCTTCGTGTGTTGTCTCCCTCTTTAGACCTATAACAAATTACTGGAGTCTGCGTGGCTGAAATGAACTTTGTGTTGCGTGCAGATTGGAATTGTCCATGACGGAATGAGATTTCCTTTGTGGTTGCATGGCCAGACAGTTGTTACATTTCTTGTCACATCAACCTTTCCCAAACAACCAGTAGGTAACAGCATGGATTTTGTTTTAGAATCCTTTAGCTTATATGCCTAGTGGTTTCACTCTTTGTGGCATATTGAGCTTGTTAAAATGCCGGTGTCTACTGAATCTTTTGGGTATTTATCACCATCAGTAACTGTCTGGTAATACTCCTCGCCAAGATATATTTAGGCGTATTTCATTAATTTTCAACGTTTACATTTCAGCGACAATTTTTGGCAAATTAAACAATGGTTACATTTCAACCTCGATCGAATTATATACTGACATGCGATGTTGTTTTCAGTCCAACTTGTACCCGGAACTGAAGTCGCAGTTGCTCCTAAGAGACGAAAAAATCCATCCCTACAATCTTCAGAGCAGGCTGATTCAGGCGTTAAATTACTATTGCGCGTCCAGGATTCAGACTGTGAATTCATTTATAAATACGAAGAGGATGGAGTGGAAATGGATGTTGTCTTCACTTCTGGTGCTTTTATTCATCCTGAAACAGCAAAAAAGCATTCATTCGTTTCTATTCAGTTGGCTGTAGTCTCTTCTCGATTGCTGTCCAAAGAGAGCATGGATAACTTGCATTCTACAAGCAGCAAGTCTAAAAAAGAAGCCGACAACGGAAATCTGAATCATAAGAAGGATCGCCAGCTTGTCGTCCGCATATTATTATCAGAGTCTGTGGCTAGAGGACACATAATGCTGCCTCAGTCTCTTCGTCTCTATTTGGGAGCTCGAATACACTCTTGTATGTTGCTTTCTCTGAAGAGTTGTTTGATTTGATGTTGATTAGTTTTAGCTAGGTTTCTGCAATTGTATTTATAATTGTGATGTTCTGCTACTCTCACTTTTGTGGATAGCATTATGTGGTGGTGTGGGTGAGCTAGATCGTTCCGTAGTTATGAATATGATTTCTTGAACTTGGACATGTTCATGCCCTAGGCTAGGAGTCATCATTATGATTGTCACTGCTGGTAATGTTTAGCCTATTATGCAAACTTAGATGCCATGCTCTGTATTTCCTTGCTTGTGAGATTGCCTTTATTTCTCTTGCTTGTTATCTGTAAGAATGGTTTGGTGTCACTCCAAAATTCACTCACAAAGTTTCATGTCAGTTTAAGCTGGTCTATTGATTACAATGATGGAAGGTCTTATAGAATTTATATTTTGATTTCAACAATTGGTGTTATGGATTAGGTTTATAGAAAGTATTGTACACGGACTATTAGATATGTTCCACTTTCTATACCGCCTGGTGTACGGATTAGTTGGAAATACTACTGTCATTTTGAAAGAATGAACAAATTATTTTACGTAAAAAAGTTTGTTTAAAAGGAATGTGATGTATCCATTAGATATGATTCTACTCTCTATACTACCTAGTGTACGGATTAGTTGGAAACACTAGCGTCAATTTTAAAGAATGAACATATAATTTGACGTGAAAAAGTCTGTTTCAGGAATGCCACCGAGCAAAGATCTGATCGCATTTTACTTCTTGCTTTTCTATTTCATGTTTGTTTTCGTAACTTGCAAAACTTATCGAACTGCTTTCATTAAATGGATAAATTTGATTGATATTAGCACCAGAATGTACTTTTTCCACGCAGTAAGGCAAATTTTCAAAGCCAGATTATCTTACTCGGATTATTTCCAAATTTGAAGAAGTTAGTGTGTATTTAATCTAACATTGGCTAGTTTCTATCCTTTGAAGATCTAAAGTGGCGGTTTATGACAATTTATTCTCCTTGTTGAGGTTGAGAGACCTACTAATGTTAATTTTCTGGGGTGATTACGCTTGTGGTAATTATATGAATTTTCCTTCCAGGGGTACATTTGGAAGCTTGCCAAATTAATGTCAAAAAAGACATTCCACAAGTTTCAATTTCACCTTGCCATTTCAAGATGTATCACGATGACAAAATTCTTGAGAAGAGTCCTTCAGAAGTCCTAAACAGCCAAAAGAATCATAACAAGAAAGACCTGACTCGAAGAATCAGTTCAAACCCTGACATTGGTATTGGTGATTGGTCAATGCATGAGAAAATTGTTTCATATCTTTCTTCTGTGTCTTCCCATGTAAAGTCAAGAGATATAAATGCTATGAATGAAGAACCAAATATGAAGGTTGGCTATAGAAACGGCATATCTACTTTATTGTCTGCATGGTGTTTAGCTCAGACTGAGACTGTCAGTTCAAATACAGCAGCGAAAGAAAGTTCATTGGTTATAGGGTGCAAAACTTTAGTTCATTTAAGAATTAAAAGTCCCACATTGCAAAGACATGTCAAGGTAACAACACAGAACAACAGATTTCCCAAAAACAGAAATCAAGCTGAAGAATCATCAGTTGATGCCATATATGTTTTGTCACTTTCCGAAGAATCTCAGCATAATGAAGTTAATAATGCATATGAACTTGCATTTGACAAAAGCAGCAAAGACAACTATATTTCGATTTCCGATGTTTTGCTTGGAAAGCTGCAGTTTGGTGATCTTATATCCTTTCATGCACCCCATGAGACATCTCCAGACATCCATTGCTCTGTTTCTTCGTTGGATTGGTTGGGTACTGCTCCAGCTGATGTAACTAACAGTAGGTATTCTCTTACCTAATTTTCTTTTAATCTGATTCACTGATCTCTCTGAATCTTCTAGTGTCTGAGTTAATGGTAAATAGCGTATTGTTTCTCTCAACTCCTATTTGTGATTACTGGAGTAAAATCATCGGTGTGCCAATAATTAGCTTACTGCTAATGTTATATGAGGCTGTGGCGAACAAACAAGTGAACATTATTCACTGATACATGCGTAATTGTGTAGATTAGGTAATAGTTCCATGTTCAAGGATACATTAGCTTTCCTGCAGATGTTGGGCACTGTGACAACTCCAATCCTATTCTGGTTACGTCCCTCGTCTAAAACTAATGAATTCTCAACATGTGATTTAATTGTTCGTCGGAATCCTGTTCCATAGGTATAGAGTTTAGCATGCTCAATGTGCGGTATCATTCCCAGCCTACCAGATTGCACATTTTCTAATTGCCTTCACCTTTGTGAACATGGTTTTTTTTCAAATTCTTAATTACTGAATATGTTCGACTGCAGAAAATTGAGTGAATTCAAGCCATCACCATGGATTTATATCCTAATACCTGGTTGCTGTCATTTTATTTATGTTCTTCCAGCTTGATGGCAAGATATTTTGTTTCCCATGTAGCAGACTATGTATAATTATTTCTGTGCATGCTAACTGTTTATTTCTAACTTTGCTTATAACCTACAGGGTTGAAAGCTTTATTATCTCCTACTTCTGGATTGTTGTTCAGTAGTTATAGTCTTCCGTTGCCGGGGCATATTCTAATCTATGGACCTCCAGTAAGTCTCATCATTGTAGCTAATTTGTTACTAAGGTCAATGATCAATGGGAATAAAAGTTTCTATATATTCTTGTTATTTTGTGTCACTTCAAAGTGTATAACACAGTTCTTTTACCCTTTTTGTGTTAAAACATTGATTAATAGGACCATAGTCAAAAGGAACAGAATTAACTTTTGCAACCACTTTCAGAACTATAGTGAAGCTGTCATGTAATTCTAGTACCCAAGAGAATTCTGCGTCATTGATAAGCTCTGAAAGTCTCTTGATCAGCTTCTTTAATTCTACTATCCTTTTTGTATTTTTTAACGGGCCTAAATTATTTATAGGTGCATTGAGCTGGTTGATGATGGTATTGGACGAAATATAAAGAGGCACATCTGAATTGATGATCATTAGAACTCATTTATAGTAACTTTCCAGATGAGAAGCTCATCTTAGTGGAAAAAAAATGAGGAGCTTTAGCGTTTTGAGTTTTATGATTTAAAATTTAATGTTGTGTAGGGTTCTGGGAAATCAGTATTGGCCAAAGCCTCTGCAAAATATATTGAAGGATGTAAAGATATTTTGGCACACATGTAAGTGTTTTTCTATTTGGGATTTAGATATTTGTAGTTTAGAGCATAGTATCAATGTCGAGCTATGGAAATTCTACTCCTTTCTCGACTGATTCTGTAAAGCCTCATTTTAATGTACGATGTTAAGTTAAATGGTGAATTAGAATATTCTCTCAAATTGAAAATTTTGTTTTGCAGAGTGTTTGTATCTTGTTCTAGACTAGCTTTGGAGAAATCTTCAACTATACACAAAGCACTGTCTAGCTATGTTTCTGAAGCTTTAGATCACTCACCCTCTGTCGTCATCTTTGACGATCTTGATAGCATTATTGCACCTTCTTCAGACTTCGAGGGATCTCAATCTCAAACGTCTTCTGCAGCGCTTGTAGAGTTTCTTACAGATATATTAGATGAATATGAGGCAAGATCTTTATGCTTTGACATTTCCCTTTTAGTGCAAATGTGTGTGTTTTGCTATCTTTCTAAATTTAACACCTGAAAAAATGACTTCCCACTGATTTGTTCCTGGATGAATGGATTTCATCTGCTTTCCTCTTCTTATTGGTGTTAAAATGAGCAGTGTGCCACTGATGGTGATTTATGTGGCCTTTATACTTTCTTTTGCTCCATCAGTATGCCTGTATCTCATATCGCATGTAGTTTTTTGTTAGGTTACAGCTGTCACACATTGCTTGGCCATAGTATTTGCTATTTGGTACACGTACACTTGACAGGTTGGATACAACTCATATCCACGAAATTTGGACAAAAATTTAAATGTTACTTTTGTTTTGGATCAGGATACGCGACGGAGCATGTGTGGAATTGGACCTGTCGTATTTATTGCTACATCTCAGTCCCTAACTGGTGTCCCACAGAGCTTGAGCTCTTCTGGTCAGTCACCATTCATTTTGTTCACAAAAGTAAATGCCATGAAAGCATCCTACAAAGTTCTTTTACTGAATTGCTTGACCTTAAAAGTAAACAAACTGGATTCAGGAAGATTTGACTTTCATGTCAAGCTGGTGGTACCTGCTACTGAAGAACGTTCTGCAATATTGAAGTATGAGATCCAAAAGAGATCCTTGCAGTGCTCTGATGATTTGCTGTTAGATATTGTGTCCAAATGTGATGGATATGACGCATATGACCTGGTACTTGGTTGATACTGAAATATGGAAACAGCAAACTAATATATGGCTGAAATTTATATTACTGTAGTTTTTCTTTAAAATCTAGAATTGGAATCCTTGCGAAAAATAATTGTGCCAAACTAGACAACAAGATATGTTAGATGAAACTTATCCACTGCAGGAAATACTGATTGACAGAACTGTGCATGCTGCCAATTGTCGATTATTGTCTGCTATCTCGAATTCTGTACAAAATGAGAAGCCTTCTTTGGTCAAGGAAGACTTCATGCAAGCATTGAAAAATTTTCTTCCCGTGGCCATGCGTGACATCACTAACCCGTCTACTGATGGTGGTCGTTCAGGTTGGGAGGATGTTGGAGGTCTTACCGACATTAGAAATGCTATTAAAGAGGTAATTTTTTGTGCAGGTGGTGTAGGGTAAAATTGATTTTAATCCTGAAGATGTTTTGAAATACTAGAATCTGTCTTCCCTGTTAATATTTTGACCTAGAAATAAAATTTACAAATGAATTTTACCAATATTCATTAATGGCGACTTTTTCAGAAAACTTTTGGATTGTGATTGTACAGAATCAACTTGGTCAATGATTTCAAGTAGTAGTGGTGCACTGCCATTATTACATCTTTTCAAGTGACATGCTTTTGTTCTTTCTGAGTTAATTTAAAGCATTTATAACGGTTCCTGTTTCTGTCATCAGATGATTGAGCTACCATCAAAATTTCCTAACATCTTTGCAAAAGCTCCATTGAGAATGCGGTCGAATGTTCTGTTATATGGTCCCCCTGGTTGTGGTAAAACACATATTGTTGGTGCTGCTGCTGCAGCCTGTTCACTACGCTTCATTTCAGTGAAGGGGCCTGAGTTACTTAATAAATATATAGGTGCTTCCGAGCAAGCAGTAAGGCATTCTTTTTTACATAGTATTGTTCCATTATCTACTTTAAGGCGGTTTTTTGAAAATTCTCTGGTTTATTATTTCATTTTCGTTCAATCTTCTTTCTTGTAATGGTTATGAGTTGACCATTGCCATAATGAAAATGCTGAAGTCACATACAGTTACAGAAATATTATAAAACTGATTATAGAACATGTCTAAAGGAGTTTCAATGAGTGGTGATGTTTCGTGAGCTGATGATTTATTGGAGGATGTTCCTATGAAGTTCCATTGTGGAATTTTAGTTGGCGATGTCAAGTCTATTCTAGTTCCCATGTTTAGTAAGATAATAATAATCCCATAGACCAAAAATTGGTAAACGTCATGCAATTCAATTCTAGTTTTCTGTTTCATAAATCACTTTGTCATGGAAGATATCAACTGCACTGACGGACTGATGTAAGTTCCGAAACTGTCTACAGTCATCTACAATGACCTTATATTGAAAGGAACACGAAGAGGCGGAAAAAAGCTTCGAATGATTGAAGAGCTAGGACATGAGCAGAACATGAACAGTAAATAATGAGCTGGTTCCTCTTTTCTTATTTTCCCATAAAGCCTCAAGGATTGAAAGATTAAGTTACAGATCATGTGTGGTGACTTCTGTTGGTTAAGGATGGACCATTTAGCATGCTTGCTCTTATTTGTTGTTCTGGTTGAATAAACATCAATAACCTTTTAAGTAGATTAGTATTGTTTACAAATAGCGGCAGAAAAGCATCCCATGTGACATCCATAGGCAGCTGACTAATTTCTGTTAATTGTTGCAGGTTCGAGATATTTTCTCGAAAGCAGCAGCAGCAGCACCGTGTCTTCTCTTTTTTGATGAATTTGACTCTATAGCTCCAAAAAGAGGGCATGATAATACTGGAGTGACTGATAGAGTAGTCAATCAAGTTAGTTCTTTTTTCTCTTGTCTATTGTCCATACTTTTTCCGCCCTTTTTTGCTTCTTTTCGTTGACCTCATCATCCTACTTTTCACTAGTTTTTGACAGAGTTAGATGGAGTTGAAGTCTTGACCGGAGTATTTGTTTTTGCTGCAACGAGGTGATCTTGCTACCCCAACCACTTACTGTATGCCTCTTTATTTGTGCTTTCTTTTTAGACTTTCGATAGACAGGATGAGGTCATTGTTTGAAAAACCTTGCAGTTTTGTTTTGTTCATTTAACTGTTATGTATATACACCTCCCACCTTTAGTCCCAAGTTAAGAATTCTTCTCTGTGTTTCTGATTAATTGTTATGTAAACACATATTGAAGCTTCTATCTCTGGTCAAGAGGTCTTTCTACATTGCTTTTTGATGGGTCATTGACTCTTCGCACTTCATTAATGTCAAACAGTCGGCCAGATTTGCTTGATGCTGCACTTCTACGGCCTGGCAGGCTGGACCGCCTCTTATTTTGTGACTTTCCATCACTACGAGAAAGGTTGGATATCCTTGAAGTCCTTTCAAGAGAGGTCCGTACCTGTGCTTAAAACTAGTTAAAACTTTTACATTGCTATTGTGTTTGGAAATGCAATCCTCATTATCGGGTCCAGAATTCATATCCTGGTCCTTTGCCTACTCTTATCATCTGATTCCGAGTTAATTATATAAATTGCGAAGGCTTTGGAGCACTTATGGAACAAGATCATGTGTATGTTCCTTTCCTCTTTCCTTTCTTGCCAATGTAAGGATGCTGACAAAATGTCGAAAGGGGAAGCATGGTTTGTCAAAAGCCATCTTTCTTCAGTGGAAATTACCTGTGGCAGTCTTGCAACAGGAACTCGGTTATTGCCAGCATTTGCAAGGTTACCGTAGAACCTCGAAGACTCAAACCATTAACTCATTTTGTGGCTATGATCTCTCAACTCGGCATCTTTGTCATAAATTATTCCTAAGTAATAGCTATGCCGTCGTCAAATGTAGCATCATATGATTTTCTGCACTGGGCATTAGCTTTCTCTAGATGTTAAACAAGTGACCATGGCCTTATGTTTTAACAGTTACAACACCATTTTTTGTGATCACTGCATTCAATTTCTTCTATTGCAGTTACCAATGTCTGGTGATGTCGACTTGGAAGCTGTAGCTTATATGACTGAAGGCTTTAGTGGAGCTGATCTTCAAGCTCTTCTTTCCGATACACAGCTTGAAGCAGTCCACAAGCTTCTTGACATCCAAGGTGGCAACACGTCTGGAAAGATGCCCGTGATCACCAATGCTCTTTTAATGTCTGTTGCATCCAAGGCTAAACCATCAGTTGCAGATGCCGAGAAGCGGAGATTATATGGTATATACAGCCAGTTTCTTGATGCAAAGCGATCTGTCGCAGCAAAGGTCTCTCTCTTCTCTTCCCGCTATCCACACGAATGCACACGCTCACACACAAAATGTGTAACATGCAGAACTAATGCTGATTGTGCAACCACAGCTTACATAATTTTTTATTCGTGGCATTTGTAGTCGAGGGACGCAAAGGGCAAGAGAGCTACCCTGGCTTAATTATTTGGAAAACTGGGGAAACTAATCGCCTTGGAGAAAACAGGGTAATTTTTTTGTGCACATCCACATGCAACGAAACTCGAACCGTGAGCTTTACCTAATGTTATGATTTTATCTTTTGAAGCGCATATGTAAGTTATTAATGTATATTTTGGGTGTCAAACCTTGTATCCTTGTATGAATATGAAAATATTCGTTCGAGACGTGAGAAAAGTATATCATGTACAAGTGGAATCAGTGGGTGCACTTTCTCTTTACGAAAGTTGGAAATTGTGAAACCGTAAAAATTCTACTTTGACGCAAGGCCACTTTTTATCCGAAAAGGTAAATAACAAATTGCATAAAAATATGTAAAGAAGGGATGTTCCGAACGAATATGCCAACCACCAGCGATGTAGGATCCCAATCAATGTACCGTTACCTATTTGTTTATGAATTTGTCATGTGGCCTCTTGGTTGGTTAATAATATAATACATATGGTATAGTAGGTCATATTTTCAATATTTTTATAATGAAAAGGGTAATTACTACTACATAGTTTTATAATGTTAAGATATATAAATATAACTCGTCGACCATTTATAAATCTGTCGGACATAAAAAGTAATCCAGGATGATTACTTGTTTGAAAATCAAGTCTATGTACTCAAAGGATGATAAAATAATATAATTACTTTGATTGATGTAGTTTAAAGAAACTGATTCTATTTACGTAAACTAACAGGTAATGTAATCTGACTAAAGGCATACAATGTTCACCGGCTGAAACATGTTTTTTATTACGATCCGATCTAATTATGTATTTTACTATTTTTTTTTCCGGAAAAGGTGATGAAGTTACTTTTTTTAAAAAAGAAAACCTTTATATTTTAGTAATATTAGTTTGACAAATACGGTTACTTAAACAGAAAAGAAAAAAACGAAAGAAAAAGTTTTACATAAATAATATATATCCGTGCGGCAATTCATTCCTTGAACAGGAGTGATTAACCAACAAACACGTTGGATTCACCGCGAAGTGACGTCATGGCATCCTCCGCCGTAGAATCAAACACTGATAGCCTTTCCAAGCTCAACATCGATGACTGGGCATCCGCTGCACCTAATCTACACAAGAATATTTCTCTCCTCTCTTCCCAGCAGGTTCATTTCTTTCCTACTTACACCTCTCTTCCCAGCAGGTTCATTTCTTTCCTACTTACAGCTGCAATTTTAATCGTATGCGTGCATGAGCTTATATGATCGAATTGTATAAGAATTATGATTCGGAGCCTTTTCAATGTGCGTGTGGATAGGTGGTGTTGGCGAAGACGCTACTGGGATTGAATCAGAGCCATTTGTTTGAACACTGGCCAGAGCCTGGGATCAGTGATGAGGAGAAGCTTACCTTTTTTGATCAGGTGATTTTTAGCTATTTATTTTACAGTTAATTGCGCGAGGTCACTCATGTGAGTATTCTGTTTAATTGCATCTATGTTTCTGTTGCATCTTGGATGTAATAATAATGAAACTTCAACGCTGATAAATACTTTGAGAATTAATTACGGTCGTCAGGGGAACGCACTATTCTCCATCTTGTGTATTTCAGAAAAAATCTGGATTTTAGATCAAGTGCAAGATCTTTGGTATCACCTCAGATCCATTGGAAAAATGGGACCTGTGTATGTTAAGATGGATTAGGACATGACCTTTCATGGATAGTTTCAATTTAAGTTTTTTTTTTAATTAATTTTTGATGGATTTTGTATATGTTTCTCATCCTTCGTTTCGTTACAAAATAGAATATGAATATGACAATGAGATGTCAGATTTTTCTAGTAATAATGTTATTGATAACTTCGTAATTCAATAGTGTATTGAATGGTCTTAGGTTTGGAACCTTGATCACCTTGGGCAAAGTTTTTTGTGCTGATAGGTCCGGTAGCTCAGTTATCGCTTATTGCATAACAACCCAGTTTGACAAATGTGGTTTTTGTTTCATTCCCTTTGCGAGAAATGAATTGCTTATTCTTATGGTTTCCTGGCAGTTCAATCCTTTTTAAGATAATACTGATTTCCACTTTTAATAATGTGAATATACTTTTTCACATGTTTGCTTTTGCTTTTCCTTTTTCAAGATTGCTCGACTTGATGCAAGTTATCCTGGAGGCCTGTCATCATACATCAAAACTGCCAGAGAACTTTTGGCAGATTCAAAAGCTGGGAAGAACCCATATGACGGATTTACACCTTCTGTAAGTTAGTGGTCTCCATACGCTTTAATTTTCTATGAATTTTATCTAATACCTTGGATGACTGTTTATCTGTGTCTGAGATTGGAGTTTTTAATTGTATCTCTCTTTCTTCTTCATTGACTTTAAATATGTTTCTTGAAATGAGCTTTTAGATTTTTGGAGTAAGTTGTCTTACTATTAATTTACTCCACATTCTTTTAGCGACGTATTATTCTGCATAGTGTAGTTGGTGTCATTGTTTATGCTGCTTTCCATTTAACGTATTCATGTTAGATTTTCTCATTTCCTTAACTTGACCTACAGTATCACATCAAGTGGAACTCTCTACTTTTGTTAACAGGTTCCATCTGGAGAAGTTTTAACTTTCGGGGACGATTTTTTCATTCAATATGAAGATGCTGGTGTCCATGAGGCAAGGAAAGCTGCCTTTGTTCTTGTTGCTGGCGGCCTTGGAGAACGATTAGGCTACAATGGTATAAAGGTAAGACACTGTCTCTTGCATCATTAGACTCTTTTCACTGTAAAGTAACATGTGACTATTTATTTTGTTATTTTGTGAAGTCGTTAATTTAGAGTTGATGACACGTTGATCTTTGTGATATTCAACTGGTCAAGGAGAAAATAAAGATGACTAATATATAACCTGCCAGAATGTAGACTATGTGGTGTAATATTTTATGCAGCCTTCTTCTAATAGCTGTAAAGAATCAACTGCAGTTCTTTCACCACTATCCTTCCACTTTGCAGGTGGCTCTGCCTCTAGAATCAACTACTGGAACATGTTTCTTACAACATTACATTGAATCTATTCTAGCCTTGCAAGAGACTAGCTGTAGGCTATCCCAAGGTTCGTTTACAGAAAATTTTATTGCAGCAACTTAAGTTGTCCCCGAACTTCTATTAAGGCATTGAATATGGTGCTTGAATTGCATCTTTTATTGACGCCCTGCAATAATTTTTGCCTCACGCAGCAGTGTACTCTTGCACACTTCTTGTCATTTTCTCAACTTCTTCACTAGTGTCTTGGCTATATTTTCTGTATTTCATGTCTACAATATAATACATCATATCATAGAAAAGTCGGATGTTTCAATCCTATCATGTCAATAGGAAGATCAAACATTTTTTTTTATTTTGCCTTGTGCTCGATGATAAAACAGTTGTTCTTTAGAAAATGAAGCAATTGATTTTATTTCTTTCTTTTCCTCACTCCACAAATGTAGGTGGACCGACAGAGATTCCTTTGGTTATAATGACATCAGATGACACTCATATGCGTACATTGAAGCTATTAGAATCAAATGCTTATTTTGGGATGAAATCCACTCAAATAAGACTGCTAAAGCAGGTATTCAACTGATCATCTGCACTGACTTCTGGAATTACTTGATGGTGCTAATTTGACTACAACATGGGCTTTGCATTTTTACAGGAAAAGGTTGCTTGTTTAGATGACAATGATGCCAGACTGGCTGTGGATCCACAAAATAAGTTTAGAATTCAGGTAGATTTGGTTGTCAATAGGAGAAATGAACTCTGTGATATGAAGTGGTTGATGTGATTCACATGGACTTACCAGCGCTGAATCTCAATTTGCTTGTATATAATGGTTTCCACTTTTCTGCAGACAAAGCCTCATGGTCATGGTGATGTTCATTCACTTCTTTATTCCAGCGGCATTCTTAAAGAATGGTAAGTTTCATCCCTGGATTCGTGGTCCTCACGCCAACTGGTTTCAGTGGTACTTCAAATCAGCAAGTTATCATGCTATTTGAAGCTTGTTCTCTTCTGTAACTGTATCATAGTGTTGTGTTTGGTACTCTGCATATGCAGGCTTGATGCTGGTCGAAAATGGGTTGTGTTCTTCCAAGATACTAATGGTCTACTATTTAAGGTTCTGCTAAAAGTCAATCATCTGGGATTCTGAAATTTGATATATGTCAACATAATTCCATTTGTTCATCTTTTTTGTGCTTCATAATAGGGAATTGCAGCTTCATTGGGTGTCAGCTCCACCAAAGGCTACCAGGTAAACTCTCTTGCAGTTCCACGAAAAGCTAAGGAAGCTATTGGAGGAATTGCCAAGCTTACACATCAAGATGGTATGTTTTTATTTACAATAAGTCTAGCCACCATAAATTAATGCACCTTTACAGAATTTCTCCTTTTCAGACTTAGTCTTGAGGTTGCTGAAATTGTTTCTCACTTTATGGTCGTCGCAATATTCTTCCAAGTTGATGACACACTTTTTTGCTAGTCAGCAGCAGTTTCAATTGTATTAGCTCTTCTTAGATTTTTTTAGGATTTGATGGTGCTACTGTATGTCGTTTGTCACTGAGAAGATGTTTTTGCCAGGGAGGACAATGGTAATAAATGTGGAATACAATCAACTTGACCCTTTGCTGAGAGCTACAGGGTATCCAGATGGTGATGTCAACTCTGAAACAGGCTTTTCTCCTTTTCCTGGAAACATAAACCAAGTACATACTTTACAGAAAGTTATTATGCATTTGTTTTGAATTTTCCATTGCGGTGATTTCCCAAAATTATTTATTTTATATTTGGTCCTTCTGCATCCTTTGCCTCGGGCAAGAGAGTATAACAAAAGCTATTATATGTTTGCAAAGTTCGTTGAAATCTTTCGAACTGGATTGGGTATTGCTTTTAGTTTGCATATAATATATATATATTTGAGATGATGTTGGATTACAGGTTCCGGTTGATTGTATGCAATGAATTTACAGTAACTCTTTACCAAATCGTTTGCATATGAAGTTACATATTTTAGTGGTTACCGCTATGGGCTTTTTTGTGCAGTTGATTATTGAAGTTGCACCTTATTTTGATGAACTTTCGAAAACAGGAGGTGCGATAAAGGAGTTTGTTAACCCCAAGTAAATTCTCTTTCATTACATATGTATATCTGCATAAAATTCATGTGCTATATCGGGAATTGAGATATAGATATCTGGAATCTCATGTGCTATATCGGGAATTGAGATATAGATATCTGGAATCTCATGTGGTCACTCTTTCTGGATCATTAGTCATGACTAATGTCACTTCGTTACCAAATGTTTCTTGGGGATTTTAGTTCACCGCATGCCTTAATGATGGTTCATTTGTTCTTTTCCGGCAAATTGATGGAAATGAAATTGCCTTGAACCTGAATCAGGTAGAAATGTTTGTTATTTAACAAAATTGGTTAACTTGATTTCATTCTGCTGGAGTGGGTAAAGCAGAATTCTTCACTTTCACATCGTCTATTCTTGGATACAAGCTGAATGACAGCATTTATTCCCAAAATTAATAGAAGAGAACACTAACAGCAAGATCAGTGGCAGTGATTCTTTTTAAGTCATTTGTTAGTTTCATTTCCTTTGCTCACAACTGCTTGCCTAAGGGAATTCTTATTGGTCGTAGTTTTTCTGACCTTTTACTTCGAATGTTTGCTAATCATTTGATAAGTTCTCACTGTATGCAGATACAAAGATGCCACCAAAACAGCATTCAAGTCATCTACTAGACTTGAATGCATGATGCAAGATTATCCTAAAACTCTTCCTCCTTCTGCAAGAGTTGGATTTACTGTAAGCAGAAACTGCGCCTTAATTTTTTTGAATATTTTGAATACATTTTTAAAAAAAATGTTTGGTAACCAATCAGGTGATGGATACTTGGTTGGCTTATGCACCTGTGAAGAACAACCCTGAAGATGCAGCCAAGGTATGAATACCATATTTATGGTATGCATGAAACAGAAACTGTCATCGAATATTGATTTAATGTTTGAGAGTACATAATGCTGAAAGAGAAAAAACTTTGAATTGGCTAAAGGATAGATGAATGGTTACGTTGAGGCAAGCAGCTCCACAGATATCTTCATATTTGTAGAAATCGACTCATGCAGTGCATGTGGATAAACATATTGATCAGCTTTGAATGATTTATCGCAGTGTATGCTGTTTTCCTCCAATCATTTTTCATGTGCCGGGGGTTGTGTAATGTCTCGTTTGCATTTCATGCATATAATGTTTCATACATTCTGGATGTCATATTTGCCTGCCTTGTATTCTTGAAGGTTCCTAAAGGCAATCCATATCATAGCGCTACTTCAGGGGAAATGGCCATTTATAAAGTGAACAGCTTAATTTTGAGAAAGGTATTTGCTTTGTTTAAAACTTTATCAAGTTGAGTCATGAAAGTTCATATGAAGCATTTATGTGCTACCATAATGTATCAATAACGTTTTATAGAACTTGTACCAAGGAGAACTTGGGAACCAATCTTGATCTATCTTGAAAAGTAACAAGGACTCAATTGCGTATTTATAAAGAGACAGAAATCTATTTCATGTTGAAAATGAATATAGAGGAGATAAATGAGGACATGGAATACTCAAGTAGATTCGTAATCCCCATTACAAGAAGTTCCTTGCTGTCTGACATAACCTAAATCATTTCCTTTCTGCGTTATCACAGGCTGGTGTTAAGGTGGACAATCCAGTTAATCGTGTCTTCAATGGTCAGGAAGTGGAAGTATGGCCACGTATCGTGTGGCAACCCAAATGGGGGCTCACCTTTTCAGATGTTAGGAGTAAAATCAGGGGGAATTGCTCCATTACTACCAAATCTACCATTGTCATTAATGGCAAAAACATCTATCTTGAAGATCTTGGCTTGGATGGAGCTCTTGTTATAAATGGGACTGATGATGGCGCAGAGGTACTTCAACTTACAATGCCAGTTTGTGATCTGGTTAACCCTTGAACACATGACTACATAAAATCTTATATGCGCAATATTGATCCTAGTGACCTGTTTGATAGAATCGAAACACATTTAGTGGTTGTGTTGGGAAAAAAAGCCATTAACCTCATTCAAGAGCTTCTATCTTTCAAGAGCATAACTTCGAACACCGGCATCGTTTCTCCCCGACAGATTCCAGTTGATTTTTAAAAAGTTGTGATTTTTCGTTTTTATATACTTGTGTGCATCTATTTGACAGGTTAAAGTGGGGGGTTCTGTACAAAACAAGGGATGGATCTTTGAAGAAGTTGATTATAAGGATACTTCTGCACCAGAAGAAGTGAGAATCCGGGGTTTCCGAATAAACAAAGTTGAGCAACTGCAGAAGCCATAGAACGAGACTGAAATTTCTTGATAAACCCATATGGTTGGATTTCACAATAAAGGTTTGGTTCATTTTATTTTAGATTACAATGATAAAAAATTTCGCCAGCCAGCCCATGAATCGACTATAGAGAAATCGATTATTTTGTAGAGTAATAACGTAGTTTCAACTTGCTTAGGTAACCTGAAATCTTTTATTGGTGGACTTGTGTACACGACGGGCATGATTTAAGTATATACTAATTTCATCGTCAATAATAAATGAAACTGAGTCGATATTGTTGACTAAGTGTCGAGGACTTATTCAGGATTCTCTTTCAAAATTGATTTCATATTTTTAAAGATGAGTAGCGACTGTCTTGGCATATTTTGAAGCCATTTGGTGAATTTGTTTTGAGTTTGTGGGTCTTACTCGTTATACCTTTATTAATAATTAATCTTTTCTTTTATTTATATTACTAGGCGATAAAATATTGCATAAACATAAAGTACAGAGAAATCACTAGAAGAAAATCGTTACATCTATTTTTTTAAAACACATACGAAACTAGAATCGATGTCCATCACCATTGACTTTTTTTTAATGGTGTCCCTTGTTCTTGGTTTGTGACGTTGAGACATGAATTAACACCCGTTTTTGGTGTCATACATTGTTAGGCTTACTAAAGGTAACAAGAAACGAGCGGGCTTGAATCTAGCAGCATAAAAAATGGAGTGAAAAAGTCGTCCCACCACGTTAAACTTCGATGGTTTTCTTATTAAAATTATTTTTATGGTATTTTATTTAATTTTTATCTCTTAAGCGCAAAGATGGATGATCAAATTACTAACTACTTTTTGAATATATCTTAGTCGTATCCATTAGCGTAAATTTCTTTATACAAATTTGACTATTGGTTTTGCACCATTCATGTCTCCCTCAATCCTAAACACACACACTTGACTTCTGAAACGCATTATCTTTACTGAAATATTCCTTCCCATGTATAATATCTTTATTTCTATGAAAAAACAAACCACGGGAGAAAAAAAAATTAGAAAAATTCTCATATTACTCCAACATATTACATTTTACAAAAAAAAAAAATATTTTCGTAGGTGAATTTCTATTTGATATTAAAATTATGCTATATGTGCCATATCGCATGTCAAAAGTCAAAAGTTTTATTATTAATTAAGGATGATCTTGGTTATAGACTCGCTTGTTATGCTCGTTTATATTTACAGTTATGAAATATATATAACTTTAAAGATCTTGTAGCACTGATGTAAAATTATAATCCGGCTATGGATTAATTTATTAGAATGTAAAACATGCCAAATATAAAATTGAATAGATCATACATAATCCAAGTGCAAGTTGAGAATTTTCTTCTTCTTGTTTTTTTTTTTAGTTTCCAAGTAAATGATTTGAATATATTTCCTGTAGTTGCTGCTTTAAGAATTATTTTATGTGATATAAATCAACTTAAAACATTAGAGAATTAAATGTAAGGAGTACACGAAAGTATTACGAAATATATACAGAACTAAATGATAGCTGGCTACCTTAAACGAGATAAACATGCGGCCAGGCTACTTCATATTCGATAAAATAGATGGGAAATGAAAATTAGATGGAAATCGTAAATAATTAAGACCCCCGTTGACTAATTGTTCCTATCTAATCTGGATGTTATGGCATTAAAAGCGTCATTAAAATTTATAAGGATATAAGAAAGATCTCATCTAAAAACAGGACGCGTGGCATTGTTCTTATCATCAGTTTCAAAAATAAAGCTTATGATCATGAATTCCACTCGATTATTTGTGTTCGTCGAAGAAAGATACTAACAAATCACTGCAATACTTCAACATTTAATGTTTTCTAATTAAATGGCTTAAGCTATTTTTCCCTTTCCTGGAAACTTATTTTCTACAACTTCTTTTTTAAAATTGCATCTACGGTCATTATTTATTTTGAATTTAATACAAACCATTGGTCGAAAGCATACTTGTGTTTGTGATCAGAAAAACGATTCTGGAAATGAAAAGGACATGGAAATAGAAGAATATGAAAAGAAAGAAACTACATTATAAACTCTTCCCTTTTCCAAAGGGTATATATATATACGAAATCACAAGCCATGGAATCTTCCGTTTTCCCAGAAAATGGGGAAAAAGAAGAAAAAACATAGAACCATCGCTTGTATGCATTTTCCAAGCAATATCGTCTTACTAAAAATCACAATAATGGCCCCCCATTATTCTTCATTTGACCGTTATAACACACGGATACAAAACAAAATACCCTTTAAATACCCCCTTGTAATACATAAATAAACTCAACAAACTCCACAATAAAATCAAATTTGCTAGCTAGCTATATTCCCACTCTTCTTCTTTTCTTTCCCACTTGAGATATAAATGGAAATGTCTTCTATTACCATAGAAGACCTCCACAGGATTTTCAAGAATTTGGACAAGAACAACCATGGCCAAGTAAACATAGTTGAGCTGCACGAGCTTCTTCATAAAATCGGCATCCACACAACATTGGAGGAGCTCGAAAAGCTAGTTGGCGGCACGAGCCTCGGTTACGCGGATTTCTTGTTCTTTTACGAGACAATGGTGAAGATCAGAATCAAAGAAAGTAAAGATGGTTCTTCCAATGATCATATTGAGCACGAAAACGATCATAGTGATGATCTTTTGAAGGCTTTTAAAGTCTTTGATTTGAACGACGATGGATTCATTTCGAGTGAGGAGTTGCAAAGTGTGCTTTCGAGATTAGGCCTGTGGGACAAGAAACATGGACAAGATTGCAAGCAAATGATTCATGTTTATGATCAAAATTTGGATGGGGCACTTGATTTTGAAGAGTTCAAGGTTATGATGTCTAGTCCTCCTACATCGGATTCTGAAATTTAATTCATTCTTTTTTTTTTTAAATCTTTCTTTCATTCTCCACATACCCCTAAAACTTGATGACGATGAAAATAGAATATATTCCTTCAATTTTGCTTTTGCATCGATCCAAAGTTCTTGGTTGTTTTGGCCACATTTCACCTCTCATATTTCAAGGTTATAACTTTAATGTTAGCTAGTATTCTAGTTACTATGAGATGTGCGTTATGTTGTCATGTATATACTTAAAAGTTCGCATGAAATTTTTTTTATTTGTCTCGTATACGAGTGAATGGACATTAAGACAATTCAAACTGTAATAATAACTACAGTTATTATTAATAACTTACATAAAATAAAAAAATAAAAGAACGAATTCATTTCATCCATGTTTTGTACTTAATACAAATTCTAAGAGTATGCTTGTCATTTTTTTTCCTCGAGATTTTATGTTAATTAACGCAGGGAAGAAAATATAGTCTTCTCAAGTCTTTAATCTTTATGGCCAAATCAATTTTTATGTAGACGCGTGTTCTCAAGTATTTATGGCCAAATCAATGTTATGTAGGTGCGCCGACAATTAAATTATTATTCAAACCGGCTAGATGAAAATTTCCTCTATTTTTTTATATGTCTAGGTACCCTACCGACCCGTAATTTAATAAAATGATAAAAGTGTGCATATAGATATATAAAATAAATGAGACGTATTATGTTTTAACCATCAAAGTTTAACTAATCCATATATATATATATATATATATATATGTATGTGTGTTTGAAATTAGTTCAGTCAACATACATTAGTCTAACCACGTATATAAAATCATTTGCCATTATAATGAGATTCAAAAATAATTTAATTACACTGAGTCCATATGGAGAATAACTTTTCCAACAAATCGGCGTATAATTAATAATATTTGTCTACATATGAGAATAGCACGTAGAATAATCATAAGAAATTTGCAGAATTTTACAACTTGCTAAGTCCTTGATTTCTCCATTTGGTCGATTTCTTATGAAGTTTCGTTTTCCTATTTCCTAATTGGTCGATAGAAGTCGCATGTACAGTTAAAAGTCGTCAGAGGTGCTTCTATTTTCTTAATTTTATCAACACGATCATAATTATTATTGTTCATAACCATTCCTGATATTTCTGAGGGTGTGGATCGAAGATCGGGCCCCTTAATGGTAAAATAATTAAACAAATATACGTGAAAATTAATTCCTGAACGAAGACTTGTGACTGAAAAACCTTATAGATTGAGGAAAAAAGTAGGGCCAATTAGACACATATATAACAGACATAACGGAAAAAAAGAATGTAGGCAGGCTACTGCTTAAAGAGAAAGTATTGATCAAATTGACACCACATATATATGGGAAGAAAATCAATTTTTTATTATATGGGACTGTGTGATTTTCTTTGTTGTTGCAATTGAGGCCAAGGGTAGTTTTCTTGTAAACAACCGCCCGGAATTTTATCAATGATAATATTCGATAAAGTTCACGTAGTAATACTTTTAGTGCCAAAAGTAATATCTTTGATATAAAAAATAATAGTTTTTCATCGGCAGAATCAATATCGATGAATGATCGGCTAATCCCATATTTTTTTTTAAAAGTAAGTTTTTAGCATACAAATTATATTTTTTATCGGTGTCATCTTACGAAATATGACCCGTGAAACAGTCTCATGACGAGGTTTACCGTTGTTCCACACGAGTGGTAAGGAAAAAATCGGTTAGTTTTATATAACTTTGCCGTACCGATAAAAATCAAATTAAGAACTTCCAATTTTCAATCAAAAATAAAATTTACTATTGTTTTCACTCATATCTTGTGCACTTGAGTTTTATGGTAAAAATTTTTTTCCAAAATTAGTATGGTCCCTTGATTTTTAAATAACCAATCAAATACAGAAATGAAAAAAATTGTTGGAAAAGTCAGCCTAAGAAAACCCAAATATCGCACTGTTATTTTTTAAGAAAGAAAAATACAGATTGGCTATATAAATGATTGCTCAGGTTGTATTTGGATTTATTATATGATTTCAAATTTCTTGAATTAACTTTATATAGAATTCTATATCCATTGAGTTGCTCAGAGTATACGATAAAGGAAAAGTATGCAATCCTACCTGGAATTACAAGAATCTTTTGCAAAAAAATTCTAATTTATATCATTTTAAATGAATTTCTAATACATACACATTCGTAAATACAAGTACATTTGTGTACGAGGTTTACAAAATCTGCTGATATTGATTTCTGTCTCCGAAAAAGAATGGTGCATGCAGGGCACACTCTCGGTATTAACGAGGGATATTGATTTTTCCGGCTGAGGTTTCACTCTGGATCCCCAAGTTCAAAGTTTCTACGTGGCATGGGTATGTAGTTTGATCTCTTTGTAAAAAGTTTTCTAATTCATTTCACGATAAATCAGTTAATTTGTCACCATTAAACTTGAGATCTTTTGTTGATTGGTTGTTCGATCTGTGTAAATCATTTGCCTGAATGTACTAACACCGGCTGGTAAATGATACAACTAGAGAGAATCTTGAAAAGATGAGAACTTTGTGTTGTTTCAAACGGGATATGTGGACCAGTGGCCAAAAAAATTGTCCTTAAATTCAAAAACTGGAGAAGTGAGGAAGGAGACAGCTGAGAAATGTAAGAACACATTGTCTGTGTTTTTTCATAACTTTCTTTAGTTCTCCGTCTTAACAATAATAGTTCCAAATAGTCGCATGGTTAAAACAGCTGACAGAACTAAAATTACGCTGGATCCCCAAGTTCCAAATTTTCTCAAACTTGTTTAACTTGATATCACCAGTTCCTTTAGTTTGAAATAACATTAAATAACTAGTTTTTATTTCTCGAATAGCCAACTGACTAGTTAATTCGTTATAACGGTCTATGTTCTGTTTTTGACAAATAAGCGGTAGCCATTTCTTTCTAACTAGTTCTTTATAACGGCCTTCATTTTATTTGACAAGTAAACTGTATCCTTTGATGTTTTTCCAAAATTTTCGCAAACCTCGCTGAGATGAAGAGTCTTTTTTGTGCAATTCCAAATGTGAAGGAAGTCTTTGTTTCCCTTTATAGTCTGCCAGATGAATTGCACTGAATAATCGCAGGCTTTTCTTCTGTTAATAGCCATCATGGTATCTTTTAATATGATTGCAATGATCCCGCATGCATATTAAAAAGCCATACAATCCTTTGATAGATTATTGTATCTGTTTATTCATCTTGTTTTGGAATGCCAATGAACTTTGATTCATCGAATTAAATTACCGGATCATGGTTCGTGGTTTTCGGAACCTAATTTATGCTCTTCGTCTAATGTCGTACCCCTTTTTGTTTGGCCTTGATGTGTGTCTTTTTGGATGCTGAAAACTTAAGACCGAGAAACGGTTCCGGAAAGGGCGAGGATGATTTTTTTTTTTTTTTTGGTCTTGTGATGCAGCACAGGATTTGAGAAGAACAATGAGTATGTGCGGTGAGTTGGATGATTAACAGAATGATTTTATAGAACAGTTGGAGGTTGAGACTATAGATCCTGCTTGCCAACGGTCTCCGCTATCACTTTGAGAGGCACAAAAAGTTACAATCCACATAAAAAAGGAGACGGTGGAAGTCAAGAAAATATGTAGGGAGAACGATGATTCTGCTGAAGTGGCTGATCCTCAGTACGAACTCTCCTTTGAGAAGCTAAACAAAAATGGGAAGTCATATGTACTCGAGAGCAAGATTAATGATGTATTTGTACGTGTCAAATACGAAGGAGAAAGTGATTTTGGTAGAAAAAGAGAGATATTGGACGAATTGATGCTGCTGGTGATCAGAGTCTCAGGCTCCCAAATGAAAAGGCACATGTGAATCAGCATGCATTTGACAATATTCATGATAGAAGAAATGAAATTTCGAAGAAGAAGCCTCATCTTAGGAATAAGGAAATCATCATAGAAACAGAAGTTGGATTTTCTAAACCTCTATCAAAAAGGATGGACAACTCGGGATACTGTAAAGTTTGCAGATATACGACTTTTATCCAGGAAAATAATATTGTAGCAGATGGTCAGACAAGTCCTGCAATGAGAAATAACTCAGGCTCAAAGAATCAGAGTGATCCCGTAGGTCAAGCTCAACCAAACAAGAGAAAAGAAGGTCTCAAAGGCGAAAATGTCGTTCTAAGCAAGTACAAGCCGGATACAGAAAATCATTCGCTTCTAAAGCCTGACCCGAAACATGATTTGAGGACAAAATATCAGGTTGATCAGACTGAACCTCATGGCCAAGCATGGTTGAAAAAAGGTGACAAGGGAAAAAATGTGGTCAAGGAACTTTACGCGCCCGACAATGACTCCAGAATAAGGATTAGCTGTGATGGGAATCAGTATCAGAATCCTGATACGAGAGACAATTCAGAGTCAAAGAATCAGACTGTGCCCGTAGGTCGAGCTCAACCATTCAAGAGACAAAGAGGTCACAAAGTGAAAAACGTGGTTCTAAGCAAGCACAAGTCGGATACAGAAAATCATTCATTTCTAAAGCCTGATCAAAAACATAGTCCGGCTATAGTTTATCAGGTTGATCATGCCGAACATGTTGTACCAAGTGAGGAAGCCAAGGAGGTCCAGAGCAAGACAAATTTGCCAAAAGTGATGGATAAGAAGAATGTGGTGATGAATGACAGTGTGGCCAAGAGAAAGGCTTTGAACTATGACGGCGAGGATGCTGATCGAAGTCAACCAGGTAGGAAACACAACGTCCAGAGCCAGAGGAAATTAAGGAAAGTGGTCCATGACAGTGACAATATTAGACTAGATGATGTAGCCAGCAGAGACGATGTAGCTCAAACAGAAAACAAATCCCTGTTTCACAAGCCTTGTCCAAGGAAATATCAGGTGACAATGGATTGTATTGCTAAAGATCGTTAGCAAAGCCGTAGAATTTCCAAGAAGGAAATAATAGACCTCACGGAGTCACGGTTGACAGTGATTCTGATATTGAAATCGTCGAAAGTGCATCATTTTACAGGACGGGGAAGCCAGGCTCATTAGTGCCTTCAAAGAATATTCACAATAGCGTATTGTCACGGACTTGTTCCCTTAACAATGTCTCGTGCGGCTTTAGCTTCTTTCCATCCCTTGTGGTAGCTAAGTCAGCCTCTCCCGAAAAGTGCTTGAATGAACTAAAAGTGTTGACAAGAATGAAAAAGCACAAAGTGTTGGAAGGAAAGTGATTATATTGCTTGAATACTTGCTTGATGTTTACAAATGAAGTCCCTACACCTATTTATAGTGATCCACCTACTTAATGGATGGTAGAGATCAACTTGATCCAACGGTGGAGGTTAGGTCTACTAGAATTCTCTACAATCTCCTACTCTTCTAAGTATTTACAAGGCCTTTCTAGAAGAGTCTACATATTACTACAAAGGGGGAAGAATCTAAAAGGCTATTTACAAGTTTCTTGGGCTAAGAAGAAGGGCTAGTCTTGTTGATTCAAAAGTAATCTCTAGGCTTCCAACTCCACAAGACTTGGCCCAAAAGTGGCGGGTTGTGACAGTATGCTGTATTTGCTTTTATGCAAAATATTGCAAAACAATCATGATTTTTGTTCCATATTGACGTTATTGATCAGGTGATACAAGATGGTGATGGCAACTTACTTGGAAGGACAAGTCTGCAATCTGATTTTAGGAGACAGGCCATGAAGGTTCTCCAGAAACCATATGACAAACAGGAGACCAAGAGGCTTCACCAAGAGTTCATGGCCGGATCTTATTTCAAATTCCATCCAGGTCAGTTTGCCAGCTTATATGGAAAACTGAAGCAAAAATTCACGCAAATGTTATCTTACAAGGAAAAAGCACTGGCCACACAGATGGAAGAAAGTTGTTTATATCCAACTAAATCGAACATCACATTTATGCATGAATGTTTGTATTTCAATCTTAATTTGGTAAATAGAGTAATGTTTTGTAATTTATGTATATGAGTAAATAAAATATATCGTGGAACAATATACTTGTTTCAATTCCTCTCATGTGCTTCAACAAATTTGGAAAAATAGTGCTATTTAGGTTTCTAATAAGGTTTTAAAACTTATTGCTTTCTGTTGGAGTTTCCTTTACCACAAACAATCTATTCGAACAAGTTCAATTATATTCATATCATTTCTATAAACAGAAAAAAGTTATATGCATTCATTTCAAGACAACGGTCAACTGTCGAAATTTAAATAACAATCAAATCATTGTTAAGACATTGCCATTGAATGAATACCAAAACAATCATACAGAAAATATAATGATACGACTTTGAAATATAACAAAAAAATTTAACACAAGATGAAAGACTGTGGAAACACACTGATAATCTTTTGGAATCACGTTAACACTAAACAATTTTCTACTTAGAAAGTAACAAATATAGTTAGGATCATACTTTATCCAATGAGTTCAGACATAGATGAGTGTGCCCAAATGAACATAAAGTATAAAATGTTTCAAAATGTTGATGCTCAAAATAAATGCATAAGAAGTACATTTTCGCAAATTTCCCACAGTTGACCCTAAGTTTTTACACTCATTTTTTCATCCAATGTACAAACAATAAACAAATTTGATCACAATAGGAAACTTTTGCCCTTTTATTCTCACTTTTATATCAACGTGTAACATAGATATAGTTATAGAGTTAAAATTTCCAATGAAGCTACAAACAGTAAATTATGAAGCGAATCATTTTATCTTTTATACGTTGACTTCTTTTGTTTTACCTGTGCCTCAATTAATGTAGCACTACGTTTATTACTACCTATCTTGTTTAATTCTGTCTCTGTGCTATGCTAAAATTATGAAGCGAATCATTTTATCTTTTATACGTTGACTTCTTTTGTTTTACCTGTGCCTCAATTAATGTAGCACTACGTTTATTACTACCTATCTTGTTTAATTCTGCTCTGTGCTATGCTAATAAACCCATTTTATTATGGATCCTTTGACGGACAAGGAATGCGCATGCAGATATTTTGAAACTAATCAACAGTCGCCGATACCAAAAGGGAAAATGCTTGGCCATTTTACTTTGATGTGTCTGAATCCTTCAAACCGTGGAGGGACAAAGAGTGTGCCTTGGAGTGGATACAGCTTTACTTTGATATGTCTGGATCAGATATGGTTCAAATGCAACATCGTGGAGTATGCCTTGCTGTTTTGCTGCAAAATAACAATCTAGTAACTCACAAGACCTCGAACTTTATAGCAGTAATATTTATAATGTGTAATTAAAATACAATTCGGATAGTAAGTTAATTCCATGAAGTAGTGATATTTTTATAAGTATATTTTCTATCGTTAAAGAAATATGTTATTTTTCACGTATCACATTTTTGAATTCATTTTTTGTGTACTCTCATTGTAGTTTTTGTATACGCACCTTTATCACTTTAGTAGTTTGATTATGTATTTAAGGAATTCTGTTATATATTTTAATGTCGGACATTAAAGATCAGACACAAGCTTAAGTGACTCTACATCTAAGATGGTTTTTTCTTTAAAAAAAAATAATAATACGAAAGATAATAAAATATGAATAACTTTTTTTTCCTGCAAAATAGGAGTAGCTGGGGTAAATTCCCCGCACCCGCCCTGCAAACCGGGCTACAACTCCCCCCGTCCATAGTGTTATATAAATATTTTTATATAATTTCAAAAATTAAATAAAAAGGCAGTGAATTTATAGAACAATAGCTACAAATGTTCGGATAAAAAATTATATAGATCGAAATTGTTCGGATAAACATGGATATAAAATATTTTAGAGAGATGCTATATTTATTGTAAATATAATTTGTAAATAAATATCATATTTTTTAAAAATCCGGTTTACGATTTTGGCCGACCCGGCCACCCGCCGGGTCGACTCGGAACCGGCCCGTGGTCAACGGGCCGGTTAACCGGGTACAACGGGTTTCGACCCGGACCCGGATCGGACCCGTGTAAAAATGAGCCGGTTCCGGTTTACGATTTTGGCCGACCCGGCGACCCGTCGGGTCGACACGGAACCGGCCCGACCGGTTCCGCGAAATTATAAAAAAAAAAAATTAGAAATCTGCATGTAACGGTCGACCCGCTGGTCCGGGACCGGGTCGGACCCGGTGGGCCGACACGACGGGTCGACCGTTACATAATAAAAAAAAACTCGAAAAACGTGCATAACGGTCGACCCGACGGGCCCAACCCGCCGGGGCAAACCGGGCCGACCGTTGGAAATTAAAAAAAATAATAAATAAAAAATTTACCTATAAATACCCCATATCCCCTTCACTTCATTCCACACCAATCTCTAATCTCTTCTCTCAATCTTATCTATATATCTCAATCTTCTTCTATATATCTCAATATCTTTCTATATATAAATCATCTATCTCTCAATTTTTTTTCTTTCTATCTCATATTCTATCTCTCAATCTTTTATATACTATCAAATGGCGGAATCAAGTCGTCGTGGTGGGGGCAAGGGAAAATCTATTGTTCCCCCTACGAGAAATTTTTCTCCATTGAACAACCAAGATCTTGATTTCCTATTCGACGACGACGATGAAAATACTCTTCAAGATGTTGATGTCCAACCAACTTATCAACAATCTCAAGGCACTCAAGGTAGCTGGCTTTCATCTAGTGCTAATCCTGCAATTAGGCGCATCCCACGTAACACACTTAAACGCACAATTCACAAATTGGTAGCTACACAAAAGAAGGAATTAATTAAAGAATTTGCTAGTTTAGATAACAAAGTTTCTATGTGCTCTGATATTTGGAGTGACCATTGGCAATCTTGCTCGTATATGGGAATTACTTGTCATTGGATTGATAATGCATGGAATATACAAAAATGTTTGCTTGCATATCATTGTTTCAATGATCCACACACTGCACAAAATATTTCTCATCTGATGTTTCTTATTTTAGAAGAATATGGTTTAACTTCCAAAATTTTTTCAATTTCTTTTGATAATGCAAGTACCAACACGTGTAGTATTGATGAGTTAATAAGAATCTGTCAACCATCGATAGGTGGTAAATTCTTTCATATTAGATGCACATGTCATATTTTTAATTTGTGTGTACAAGATAGACTTAGAAGTTTAGAAACGTATATTAAACCAATTAGAACTGCAATACATTATCTGTGGACACATCCCCAAGTTATGAAACAATGGGGTAGATTTTGTAAAGCAAATGGCATGAGGGCTAAACGATTTGCACGCGACGTTCCGACACGTTAGAACTCAACCTACAAGCTTTTGTTGTCTACTTTTGAATATAAAAAATTAATATGTGGATTTTTTGGCCAAGTTGTTCAATCTTCTAGTCTTTATTTATTTTCAAACCAATGGAATATTTGCACAACAATATGTGAAATTTTAAAAGTGTTTAGCGATGCCACTGATCAACTTTCTGGTGTTTATTATCCTACATGTCATTTAGTTGTTACACATCTTTGCAATGTTGCATGTATATTTTGCGAACATTTAAATTTTAATGAGCCCCCATTAATTGAATGCATAATTAGTATAAAAACTAAATGGGAGAAATATTTTTTAAATATTTCTGAAATATTTTTATGTGCTATAGTTTTAGATCCTAGACTTAAATTAGATGGTTTAGGTGAATTCTAACTTTGTACTATGATTCATTGAATCCAATTACTGACACTTTCCCTTCTTCTTCCATGATTATTTCTAGTGTTAGACATAGTTTAACTGAAATTTATACTAAATATAATGAAAAATATGGTTCACAAGTAGCTACACAAACACAACACACCACCTCTAGTATCATCACATCACGACTAACCAAGGCCCAAAATTTAATTCGTGACCGGACGAAACGTCCTCGAGGATCCTCAAGTTCCAATCTGGAACTTGAGAATTATTTAACTACTACTTTTGATTTTAGTACTACAGACGATGAGGACACTTTCGACATCTTGAGATGGTGGGCCCAAAAGAAACAAGTATATCACATTTTATCTTTAATAGCAAAGGAGATTCTTGCTTGTCCTGTTTCAACGGTTGCGGTGGAGCAAGCATTTAGCATGGGAGGAAACACGCTGGACGAGAGGAGATCTACCATTAGGCCGGAGAATTTGGAAGCCCAATGTCTTCTCAACGATTGGTCAAGAGCTGCCTCAAGAACACAAGACCAAGACGACAAATGACGACGAAGACACCGAGGGCACTTCTGGAACAACAACTGGAGGAGGAGGCACTAGTGAATGTGATTAGTAAAGTTATTTGTATTTTAACTTTCTATTTAACCAGTTCTCACGGTTCCGGTTCCGGGATTTACGCCCGGACCCGTCGGTTCCGACCCGGAACCGGCCCGTGGCCGGGTCTACTAGAAACGATTTTACATGAGGTTAAAGTTGACCTTTTAATTGATAACGTACTAATCCAACTATTTATAACTTCGTGTATCAAATTATCTATTAACCGATTCTCTGTGTACTAAATTGTCATTTACTAGTTTCAAATTATTGTTTTTGTTATTATTTAAATAAATAAAAAAAAAAAAATAGCCCCCGCTTGTTATCCGTCCTCTCATATACCAGGCTACCAGCTGCAGGAACAAGCAGTACCGAACGCTGTCGTTTTGTGGAGAATTCACAGTCGCAGCAGCTTCTTCACCTCAAAGGAGAACTCACATGTTTTCTCCTGTTTACATGCATTGTGATCCATTGAGTTGCAATATTTAGCCCTTGAGTTATAATGCAATGAATAAGTTCAGGTAGGAATTTATTGATGATTTTGGAATCTGAGTATGTTTATTCGTAACAACGAAGTTTTTTGAAGTTTCGTGAAGCTAGCACTTGACTTGCTACACGTTCAGATTCTTGCTTGCTTGTTTTATTTTATGGCTTGGTTAGGTATTCATATGATATTGAACGTTGGGAAGCAGTTACAGTGGGATTTTTTCTGTGCTTCTGTAGTTTCGGCAAGAATAGATATACGACCAGAATCTTTTATTCCAAATTTCCAACTCTGTTTTTTCCCATATGCAATGACATTTTTTCCGGGTTCAAGATTTGATTTTTCCTTTCCTTATTTGTGCTGCAGGGGATCAGAGAAGTTTGTCGGACTGGAGAGTTTAGTTCATCATAATGCATATTATGATGTTGTACTTGGCAGGACAGGGGGCACTCGGTTTGCTAATGAATCGTTTAAAGGCAAAAGACTTATGGAGGAAAGTCGTGAGGTGGATATGGATTACAGTCACTTTATATCGAGTATTCTGACCTTGGCTGAAAAGTTTGGATCACTTGAGAATGATAGTGATTGCTACATTGAGGAGGAGAATGACCCTGAATATGAACAGTTTCTAAAAAATGTGAAGGAACATGAAAAGTCTTATGTATTTCTGATTAACCGAGCTGGTTCACCTGGGGTTATTAAATACGAAAGTGAATTTAGTTTTGATGAGAAATGTCATTCAGAACCTAGGAGGGGATTGAGGAGTGAGATAAAACAAGGCTGTGGACGTCCAAATTGGATGCCACATGTAGAAAGTCAACACAAGTATTTGTTGAGGTCTACTTCAGTTGAGATGAACACGAACTTGATCCCAAGAAAATCCAAGAAAGAGGTCAACAATCAGAAGGTAGAGGCAGCTAGTGAAATGGTGCCAGATTTAGACTACCTTAATTTCCTTCAAAGTACCAAATTTGCTGATGATTTCCTTGTTTTCACATTTGGGGGTGATACAATAGTGTATGAGAAGCTTGATCTGGTGAAAGAGAACTCTGATGATGAGCACTCTTCTGAAGTGAAAATCATAGATGTTACTGCATTCTACAAGGAAGGAAAGTCAAAACCTTCTGTCAATACGTCACCTGAGGTATAACATTTATGTGATATTTTAGGGTGTCACACATTCATCATCTCTCGTTTCCTATATGATAATCTATACCACTTTTATATGTTGGATCTCACTTACGCAGATGAATGAAGACATCTTCCAGAACCCCATTGGCGAAACCGTGCAGTCTATGTTTAGGCAAGAATTAGTTTCTGTTCTTAGAAAACCATATGACAAGGAGGAGCATAATAAGTTGTTGCAAGATGTTAAAATCCGCAAACGAGAAGATCGCCATATGGACCTGCGTGGAGGGAGGGAAAGATCGTGCTCAACAGGGAAAGTTGGAAAGTCCTACCTGGATAGATATCCAGGTCCGATCATGATTTTTAGCTCTTGACATTACCATGTCTTCCTAATTTGTCATGATGATAGCTATAGTTTCTGCGCATGTGAGTTTCATCTTGATGGTATTGTGTTGGAAGAAAGTTGGGGACTTTTGGTTTTTTGACTAATTGAGAAGTTGGTTTCAAATTAGGAAATGCAAACCTATGAAAATCTTGAAATTCTTGAAAGAATTAAGTTTTGGATTGTTAATATTTTGGGATCCTTTGGATCAGATCAAGCAAATTTTGTGGCATTGTTACGGTGACCTTTTCTCATTCTCTGCTTCTCATAATTAATATAATTAAACTCTTGATTAGCACCTACCCATCCATTCTTTTTACTTTGTAACACATTGTTTTTTGTTTGAAACGTTAGTTCCATACCTGGACTGCAAAAGATTTGATGTTCTTTTGCTCCAGACACCTACCCATGTGAAATTTAGCTCCAAACTCATTACTAGTTATTTACAGCGAGGGACAAAATAGAAAAGAGTAATAAAAGAACTCTGTTAATGATATTGGAATTAGAAATTTCTTATACTTTTTATTGGAATTGACTTTGGTTGTGAGTTTTAATCACCGAGCCTTTGATATAGAAATTTTATTGTTCAGACTTAAACTGTATAGAGATTTTCTTGTTCAGTCTGCAGTGTAAATAAAGTTTGCTACTGCGCTTCATAGATTTCTCATATCTGTTGCACCATCCACTTTCCAATTCCTGTTAAATGATTAACTAATACTTCATCTATTTAGAGTTATAACTGCTGCAAAGTATTTTCTGTATTTTACTGTTATAACATCAAAATAACATCTGTCCGTGTTAAATTGCCTCCTGAAAATTCTTACATTTATTGATTGCAGGTCTGCGAAAACAGCTCTTGAATTTCGAAGATGATCGGCCGAAATGTTTGAACCTCTTACGGGGGTTCTTCTTCTGGCTTCAGGTCAGTGTCTTGTCCCATCTCATTGTTTTCTGGGTTTGTCTAAGATTGCTTTTGTCTGAGTTTATTTATACCATATCACTGGGTTTTGAATCACTCTAGGTTTTGAATCACTCGGATTTCTAACAAAATGCCAATTATATCTGTGGATGGTCACGTAATCGCATCCTTTCTTTTTTCCACCTGTCTGTTATAATGCAAAATAAGACGCCACGGTTTTTTGTTGAAAAGAAGCATGTTGCATCTGTGATTTATGTTCTCTTTTTGCCAATGTTTGAGGTCAGAGGTATGTTTATGGAAGTTTTGGGGTAACTCAGTTTGGGAAGCAGGTGACTCAAAAGTTAAAATTTGAAACAAAAACCTTGTGCATATAAAAATAAAATAGAATTTTTGGGATTAAGAAAAATGGTTTTTGGTTTTGAAAATGCTATGTATGTTCATTGCCAATTTCCGGGCTTGTTACTAAATCAACATACTCATCTAGGTACAATGAACTATTCTGGAAATTATTTTCATCTTTCAATCCCTTAGTTCTCTCCTAATCTTGAATTCTATGATTCTTCTGATTCAGCTACTCAACTCAAAAACCTGTGCCAGTTGTATCTCAATTCCAATCTTGATAAAATTTTGTTGCCTTTGTGAAACCAGAAATTTCTGCAGGAAGGTTCATTCGAACCTTGGACGGATGCAGAATGCCTGGCTATAAGTCCAGAAGTTCGCCATCCTGAATTTTCCTCAAAAAGAAGAAGGAAAGGCTAAAACATGGGACATTTGTGGCTCAAGATTTCGAAATCAGTGGTGTACATTGTGCCATGCTACTAGTTCGCCTATTAAAATTTGCACGCTCTCATTAGCTTCAAAAGTGTGCTTTTGAGGAACAAAATGGTCCAAAAAAAAATTGCTGGTGTATATATGAGATAATATGATTTCTTTTTTTCCTTGCAAAGTTTCCCTACCTTTGAATCTTTATGTACTAATTCCACTATTGCACATCTTGAAGTTGTCCATCGTAATTGAATCCAACCCGTGGTTTTCCCATGCTGAAATTCAAGACCTTGGCATCCATATTGTATTGAATTACTCCTTTATAAAGTCATATTTCTGATGTAGTGCTCAATATCGAACCGTATCAGGCGTAGTGTGTATTCTGTCAATGGAGTCTCCTGCTTCATGTAGCTTACTAACTATTGCACATCTTGAAGTTGTCCATCGTAATTGAATCCAACCCGTGGTTTTCCCATGCTGAAATTCAAGACCTTGGCATCCATATTGTATTGAATTACTCCTTTATAAAGCATATTTCTGATGTAGTGCTCAATATCCGAACCGATCAGGCGTAGTGTGTATTCTGTCAATGGAGCTCCCTGCTTCATAGTAGCTTACTATGTTAACAATGGGTATTTCGCATTCTTTAGTGTTTCTCTTTGCAATTTGTTTTAGAGCATCCTTGTCTTCTTCCTTTATCTTAAGATTTCAGTTATTGAAAATCAATTGCTGAAGGCAGAAAAAGAAAATGAAGAGGGGGTGAGTTACCTCATAATGATCCACAAGCTCCTGGAAATAAGAATAAACTTTGTTACAAGTCTCATCTGTCCACACAAACTCATCAGTTGGATCAAGAATAAGGGTAAGCTTATCCATCTGCGTTTGGTCGAATTCGCATGTTTCGGGATCAATATAGGCTGCATATATCCTAACATGCCTTGTGGTGCTGCTCAACCACTGCCCTCCATATTCCCTGCCCATGTTCTTACTCTTCACATTCAATTGTGGCTCTACTGGTCTCAATGGCGTCGTTGCCTCTGCCTGTTGTTTCTGATTCATGCTATCCACCTCTCTAGGTTCTTCTTGAACTTCCACTTGTTGAGCTGAGATTGAAAACAAGCTTCTTTTTTTGAGATGTTTTTGGCCATTACTCCATCCAAGCTTGGAGAAGCCGGTGGAAGCCATGTTGATTGAAGTTGCAGCCATGCCTTCTTGTAATTTTTATTTTGTTTTGCTTCTGCGGTATGTAGAGTATTGTTGAAATGTTGGTTTGGAGGCAAATGGGCACCAGTAACTTGGGGATAAGGAAATAAAGGAACCATGCTTCTCATTCTTTCTATAAAAGAGAGACAAATGTATGCCACACAAAATTAAACAGTCAAATCTTAGAACGGGATAGCTTCGAGAATTTTAAAATCGTGTAATATAAAACAGAAAAATGCTGTGCTCACCTTTTGGCTTCCAAGGATTTAACTTCACGTACTTGTCTGGTGTATACTCTGATTTCATTCCAATTTTTTCCCCCAAAACGTTGTTCATTGAGACTTGGTACTAGTTAGTTGAATGACTGGAATCATATGTATTGCTGTTAGGTACTTTCAAGAAAAAGATTAACAATTTTTTTATATTTTTTAAGATTGAGTTCAGGGACGAAACTAGTATCGATCAGGCGTAGTGTGTATTCTGTCAATGGAGCTCCCTGCTTCATAGTAGCTTACTATGTTAACAATGGGTATTTCGCATTCTTTAGTGTTTCTCTTTGCAATTTGTTTTAGAGCATCCTTGTCTTCTTCCTTTATCTTAAGATTTCAGTTATTGAAAATCAATTGCTGAAGGCAGAAAAAGAAAATGAAGAGGGGGTGAGTTACCTCATAATGATCCACAAGCTCCTGGAAATAAGAATAAACTTTGTTACAAGTCTCATCTGTCCACACAAACTCATCAGTTGGATCATGGGTATTTCGCTATTCTTTAGTGTTTCTCTTTGCTAATTTGTTTTAGAGCATCCTTGTCTTCTTCCTTTATCTTAAGATTTCAGTTATTGAAAATCAATTGCTGAAGGCAGAAAAAGAAAATGAAGAGGGGGTGAGTTACCTCATAATGATCCACAAGCTCCTGGAAATAAGAATAAACTTTGTTACAAGTCTCATCTGTCCACACAAACTCATCAGTTGGATCAAGAATAAGGGTAAGCTTATCCATCTGCGTTTGGTCGAATTCGCATGTTTCGGGATCAATATAGGCTGCATATATCCTAACATGCCTTGTGGTGCTGCTCAACCACTGCCCTCCATATTCCCTGCCCATGTTCTTACTCTTCACATTCAATTGTGGCTCTACTGGTCTCAATGGCGTCGTTGCCTCTGCCTGTTGTTTCTGATTCATGCTATCCACCTCTCTAGGTTCTTCTTGAACTTCCACTTGTTGAGCTGAGATTGAAAACAAGCTTCTTTTTTTGAGATGTTTTTGGCCATTACTCCATCCAAGCTTGGAGAAGCCGGTGGAAGCCATGTTGATTGAAGTTGCAGCCATGCCTTCTTGTAATTTTTATTTTGTTTTGCTTCTGCGGTATGTAGAGTATTGTTGAAATGTTGGTTTGGAGGCAAATGGGCACCAGTAACTTGGGGATAAGGAAATAAAGGAACCATGCTTCTCATTCTTTCTATAAAAGAGAGACAAATGTATGCCACACAAAATTAAACAGTCAAATCTTAGAACGGGATAGCTTCGAGAATTTTAAAATCGTGTAATATAAAACAGAAAAATGCTGTGCTCACCTTTTGGCTTCCAAGGATTTAACTTCACGTACTTGTCTGGTGTATACTCTGATTTCATTCCAATTTTTTCCCCCAAAACGTTGTTCATTGAGACTTGGTACTAGTTAGTTGAATGACTGGAATCATATGTATTGCTGTTAGGTACTTTCAAGAAAAAGATTAACAATTTTTTTATATTTTTTAAGATTGAGTTCAGGGACGAAACTAGTATTTTTAGTTTGGGGAACTGGATAAATAATTGACTGGATGAGCTAAGATAAATAAAAATCCAATTGTATATGTATACTGTGACGTCCAGAAATCCGAGATAGCCATATAGACCGACAAAATGATTAATTGTAGATAAAATTGAATTTTAATGTTGTCATTATTATTTTTTTATTAAGATTTTGGCGTGGACGTTCCTTTATTTAGAATTAAGGATTTTGGATCGAGAGGAGATTTCCGGAGGAGGACGCCCGAGCACGATAACGACTTCTAGGAAATTTTATTTAATTAAAATTTTTAAGAGGAAAATAATTGTAAGGATTGTTGATAAAAGTTTATGGAGATTTATGTCCAGTTATTTTTAATTATTTTCCGACAAAAATAAATAAATAAATTAAGGTGTGCCTCTTGAAATTTATTTTTTGGCTAAATTGATGAGTGCTTTACCTTCTTTAAATCTTCAGCACTTTTAAATGTTTAGTAGCACCTTTAAAAGTTATAATTTTATTTTTTTCAGCATTTTTTTTTTTAAAAACCCAATTTATGTGTAGCAATTCTTTTTGCCAAAATTCTTAAATAGTGGGAAACTTCTTCCCTACACACATTACGTACACTCACCAACAAAAAAAAAAGGGAAGGAAGATCGGCTAGGGTTCTCCTCGTGGCCGAGAGTTTCAAAAACTTTTGAGGGAAGAATCGTGCTCGTAGTGTTGTCCTCGTCGCAGATCGCCTTTCGAACACCTGTTATTTCGAGGCAAGTATAATTTCGTCCTTTGGTACATTGATGGAACCATATTAGGCGTGCTCGTCATACGATAACCCTTAGAATTTTGATGTTGTGAATTCGAAGAAATTTCCTGAAGTTTGCTTCAATTAATCTTGCCTTTTGTTTTATTTTCAAAGCCATGGTTCTTTTTACGTTTGAAACTATATGTTCATTGGTTGAAGAGGAGGATGTCGGCGTCGGTGGGAAAATGTCGAAGGTTTTGTATGTGAGTTTTTTAAAAAAAAAAAATTATCTTAAACCAATTTGAATGGCAAAACATGCAGCGTGTGTTCCTCTGGTTATAAGGCTTGCGATGTCGTGATAGCAACGCACGATGTTTTCACTGTAAATTTATTTATTCCACACAAGAGTCAAAAACCAAATGTTTGTGCGTGTTCCTGTATAGGTGATGTCTTATTTTGCGTGGTATGTAAAGCCTTGAATATAATATTGTGTTATTGAATGAGGGAGACACGTGAGCCTTACCTTTCTTTGGTTTTCTTTTTTTAAAAATATGTTATTTGGTTGAGGAAAATATATTGTTTTAGGTGAATTGTTTTGATGAAGAAATGATTTGAGAATTTGAATGATTTGTGGTAAAGCTATGATTGATAGTACGGGCGTGTGGATGCCGACCGACGGGTCGGGGTGCCCCGCCAAATTATTACGGGCGTGTGGATGTCGACCGACGGGTCGGAGTGCCCCGCCAACTTGACTGATTACGGGCGTGTGGATGCCGGCCGACGGGTCGGGGAAAAAAAGCCGTAGGTGTTAAAGAGAAAAGGGATGGTTTTGAAATTTTTTTTGTATTTATTTTATTTTATTTATTTTAAGGAATAAAATTTATTTATTACTATTGTTATTTTTAGGAGAAATTATTTTTGAGGAAATCTCTTGAGGAGAAAAGTATTTTTGAGGTTTTAAAGATTTGTGGCAAAGTTATGACTGATATTACGGACTGTGGATGCCGGACGATGGCTCGGGGGTGCCCTGCCAAATCATTACGGGTGTGTGGATGCCGACCGACGGGTCGGGGTGCCCCACCAAATTATTACGGGCGTGTGGATGTCGACCGACGGGTCGAGGTGCCCCGCCAACTTGACTGATTACGGGCGTGTGAATGTCGGCCTTCGGGTCGGGGTGTCCCGCCAAATTAATGGATCCACATGAGCTTATTTAAGCTAATTGACTGATGACTGCAGGAAATTTCTGAGCCACACTTCATAAAATAAATTGAGAAATGATTAAGGTATTTTTGAGGTTAATGGTTTATTTTGAGGTTAAGGAAAAATGATTGAAGGATTTTAATTGATGATAAATCCTCTTGTTCTCTTGTTTTGAAAATGGGTCGTGTTGAGGTTATTGGGATTTTTGAAGGATTTCAGTTGACGACATTTTTATTCGAACTGTTGTCAAAATGAGTTTATGTTAAATAAAAATATTTTATTGCATGTGCATTTATTATGTATTATTTGTTATTTCCGAAGTTTACTTGCTAGGCCTTTAGGCTCAAAAGATTTCATCGATGCAGATGAAGATGTATAGGCGATGCTGGTTGGCGAGGGGTCGATCGGGGTGAGGAGGCGCTTATCGACGGACACACGTTTTCTGCATATTAGAACATTTAGTTGATTTATTAAAGTTTTATTCTTTGAAGAAAAGCATCCTTGTGAGTATTTATTGAATTTTGATCTTTTCATGATTTGATGTTTGTAATGATGCCGGATTGAATGGCTTTTACGTTTTATTTAATAATTGAAAAAAAAAATTGCATTTTTCTTTTAAAAAAAATACGAGCATTTCATATACGCATATATATAGTACATTTATAAGAGTTGGACTAGACTGGACTTTGAATGGGTAGACTAAAATAAACAAAAACTCAATCATATATATATATATATACATCTATATAGTATACCTATAAGAGTTGGGCTATATCGGACCACATGAAGAAACGCCTCTGATTGAGTTCGTGGTACAAATATTTTTCAGTTTTTATCATGTTTCCGTGGAACATGATTTTAACTTCTAAACCCCGATTTCAATTTTTTATTGCATTAACATAAATCTGGACATACGATTATTTTGTACTCGATATAGGGAGAATGAACTAACAAGCAACTTTATTATTATTTTCCTAAAAAGAAAAATATTATAGTGCAATATAAAAAGTTGGGGGGACTACTCGGGAGAGCGAATAAATGGTTGGGGTGGTGGAATATTATTGTTCTAAGAAATCAAGAAATCAATCACAGAGTATTTTACAGTTAACTTCTCGTACCCTCTACAATATAATAAGTCTTATAAAAGAAACAGAAACTGTCGCCTCCGCTCTGCGTTGTCAAATTTTTTCCAATTCCTATATATTTTACTTTTTCTTTATCTCCTTTTAAACGTGCAAATCCCCTTCAGCTTTTTGATCAAGTGTTCATGTAAAAACACTACCTTTTTTATCCTGATTTCGTTTGCATCCCAAGTATTTGCAGCATAAACCCATAAATTTCGGAATAAGTCTTCTTTTCCCGGAGGGCATCTGGTTTTCCTCGGATATTGTTGGTGCATTCCGTATCCGTGTTTTGTTTGTCTTAAAGCGTTATATGTTTTTTTTTTCCGCTCTGTCATCTTTCACAGCGTAATCTTTGGTTATCTTGATTTTTTGGTGAGTGTTTCAGTTAGTTACTCTTGTGTTTATGTTGTTAGGAATCATGTAGATTATACTTGATTTTCTAATGTAATGTAATTAAACAGCGAAACTTAGATAGTAAGACAAAGAAAATTGGTTTTTGTGTGTGTGTGTTGGGAGGTGAATTGTGGTTGAGACCTGGCTGGCCTCTATCTTGGTAGTTAATTCAGAGATTTTTTAAGCAATATAGTTGTGTTATTGTTGTTTCTGTAATTGTCGTCAGTTTTTGGGGCTTTAGTGAACTTGTTCTGTACATTAGTTTGCTTTATGTTGATTTCCATAATCCCATTCTGCTTGTCAGATAAAAAACTTTGTTTGTTGTTGTTTTTTCTCAACAGATATTTGCGGAAAATATGAGTGAACCCAAAATTTAATTACATTCTGGTTTGCAACAAGGACCTATTCCTTTCAAGGTTGTTAGTTGGTTCATGTGGTTATGCGGTCATCATGATGGTGATTGGTGTTAGTAAGATGCGTTTTGCTTTCACAGGAGGACCAGAATATTGGAAAGAGAGACTTGGGTGTGGCTTAACAAAATTAGCTCAGTAAAATTACCTTTAAGAATTTTTATTTTAAGAGTAGCTGTGATGCCTTTCTTTGATTCCTATCTGCTCAAGTTTTGGTTGAACTGACACTGAGAGCGGGTAATTGGTATGGATTCTAATTTCTAACAGATGGCACTACGGTCTTCTAGCGCCAAAGAGAATTAAGTAGTTTTATCCTTTAATACAGTAATTTAGTCTCAGTGTGTGTGAAATATGTTGCTATCCACTTTGCTGTATGCCGCGTATGACCACATCTTACCTTATACTTCACACCAAATTTTGCCCTTCTGTTGTGTACTAAGTTGGCTACCAAGCTTACTGCATAAACTGTTGCTTCCCTGTTGATATAACAAGGATACATGGCCATAAATTATAGAAATAGAACTATTGCTGTCTTTTAGTGTTGGAGCAAGATAAATATGATTTTTGATTCATAATGATTGGTGATCAGTTACATTATGGTTAAAGATTCCATGAGAAGCATGCTTGGTATTTAACATGTGAAAGAAGAATTAATTCTTTTAGCCTTTTATCTTGTGTACTTGATACAAATCACTTGCCATTGTCGAGTGCAGGTTTTTTCATCTCAAATTGAGGAGAGTACATTTGGTTAGTCACTGCACGAATACTGGATAATAACGTCCACATTCCAACAGTATAATTTCCCACATCATGCAACTATATCATCATCCTTATTCATTGAACAGCCAAAGAGTGAGGCTGGCATTAGAAGAGAAAAACATCGACTACACGTCGTTCCACGTTAATCCCATCACGGGCAAGACTTATGATTCCAGTTTTTTCAGGATGAACCCAAGTGCCAAACTTCCAGTCTTCCAAAATGGTTCACACATTTTGTACAATACTGTAGATATCATTCTGTATGTCGCATCTGTCTCCTTCCTTTAGTTATTGATCAACCCTTTGTGGGAACAGTCTATTTTATCCGTTTCTTGTTTTTTCCCCACTATAATACAGTTATATTGACAAAATAGCAATGGTCTCTTCTGGCGGTGATGACACAGCTCTTAGCAGCAGAGAAGTTGTTGAATGGATTCACAAGTTACAAGAGTGGAATCCCAAGTTCTTCACCCTCTCCCACCTTCCCCGAAAGCATCGCCTCTTTGTTTCGAGATTCCTGAGGCGCGTTATAATCGCTAGGATGGCTGAGTGTCCAGAATTAGCCAGTGCATATCATCGTAAGCTTAAAGAGGAATACGTAACAGAAGATAAATTGAAAGAGTCAGAAGCGGTGAGGTCGATTGAAGAACATCTTGAAAGAATTCTTGATGAAGCAGAGATCAAACTTAGTGAAACGACATACCTGGTTGGAGAAGAGTTTACATTGGCAGATGTTGCTTTTATTCCTATCCTCAGTCGATTGGTTTTGATGAATTTGGAAGAAAAATACATAAAGAGCAGGCCAAATATATGCGAATATTGGGATGTGATGCGGAAGAGGCCTAGCTATAAAAAGGTGATTGGAAAGTACTTTGATGGTTGGAGGAAACAAAAGACACTGCTCAAAACCTGGTGTCTAGTGCAAATCAGAAATTTACTCAAACAATATTAGTGAACTTCCGGTAGAAATTAGTGGGAAGATCGAAGGGATTCGAAGTTGTAAATGGATGGTTCGCGATCATGACTTCTGGAGTTTTTATCAATTCTTACGTAGGAAAGTCCAAGAATCCGCCATAAGTGTAGGCTTAGTGAAGTTTAAGTGAACCAATGTAATATATAAGACATGAAAATTGTATAAGGTGCAAGGATGACACCCTGACTCTTGTGGAGAGTCCAATCCTGTAGACTAAAGATCCTCTGCCTGCTTGTTTATGTTGTTTCTTTTTCTCTTCTACATTTTGGAAGAGTACATCTATAGTTCAATCTATATTCTGTTTCACAGAGAATCCAAACGGATTTGTGTATCAATATAACTGAAATTCCAGTTCGATAATAACGATTTTACTCATTTTTTTTTTTATAAGAAAGGGGGATAAATAAAGTACAGTGCACAAAACCTAAAATGAAATGCCAAGAACTCATCTTTAATTATTTTACTTTTGTATTCTCAACTCAATATAAAATGTTTTCTGTTGGCCCTGAGATTACAATACGGAGCAAACACGAAGTCTACATCTGTCTTAGATTGACTTCTATGGCATTATTTCTTATCGCTTCAATTTGACAAATTTCATTACATAGATTTATCGTACCATCACCACTATTTCTATCCATTTTACTGGAGTTAAGAATTTACGTTTGATTATTTTGCTACGTTGCTGAGTAAATTTACCAAGATAATTTAACTTTGTTGGAAATTTAGTCAGCACAACTTATAATTTCCATGTTTTTTTTCAATTTCTGACTCCACTAATATGACTACTCTAACAAAACAATTAGCGGCATACGTAATTTTGAGTGTTTTCCGGAATATGAATGACTGCAAGAAAGATGTCTTAAATAGTTCGTTGTTAAGAAAGAGAACCGTAAACAAAAAAATAATGTCCACCTGGAAACTGAAAACAAACAAGTGATGCATTGAAATCCATGGAGATGACAGACTCAGATATCATATATCTATATCTATACACACACATATATATATATATATATATATATAAAAGATATAAGTTGTTAATTATGATTTTTAGAAGTAAGAAAATATATACACGCATATGGATGTAATAATTCAGAGTAAACTTTTCTTTTTTTTTTTTTTTTTGTAAATTTCATTTAACAAAAGGTTAATCTTGTTTTTTCAAATAAATACTCAAAAAAAAATTGACAGAAACATTTAATGCTTTTGATGACCAAATTGGCCATATATATGTTTGTCTATTGAAGTAGTTGATGGACTATTTTTATACTGACACGATAAGCCTCAAACTAATTTGTGCGATAAACTTCGTTTAGAGAACATTACTTGTTCGACTTTTTAAAAATAAAAAGAAGAAATATTAGATTAATGTTATCGACAAATTATGCCTAGAAAAAATTTAAACCTAAAGAATTCCAAAAGGGAAAATATTAAAAACGAAGAATAGATGATTACATTTCAGGAAAAAACTTATTTATGTGAGATAATTTTTTGAAATGTAAAAACTTATTTATGTGAGATAATTTTTTTTTTAAAAATGGTAGAAAGTAGAAACTAGATTATGGCATTTTTCACATTGATTGCTAAAATACACTTCTATTGTTCGTCATTAGATTTGGTAAATAATCACTTGAGATTTCATGCTAAGCAAAAATAGTAAATTACAATTAAAATATTTACTATGGTGATTTCTAAAATAATATGTCTAGACTTCATTAATCAGATGGTGATTTAGTCAATAATTAAAATAATACGTCATGATGAGATTTTGTTGCCTTTTATTTTTGAAAGATTTATTGTACTGAAATAAATTTTTGGTGGGATGAACATCGTTTAAACAATTTCAACAAATAATAAAGAAGAAATAAAAAAAGGTGTGAATTCTTGTAATCCAACAGGTAATCATCATTAATACTCCATTCCACTACAAAATTATGTTTACATGTTGGATTACAAGAATTCACATCTTTTTTTTTATTCCTTCTTTGTCATTTGTTGAAACTGGGTTGAAAATTTAAATATATATATATTATACATTTCCTTTGCAGCCGTTACGTTGCAAAAAGAAACTAAGTCTTTTTTTCCCTCTCCCTCTTCCTCACTTCACAGTTTACACCCTTGATCACCTATGGACCAAAGCGGTGGAGCACCAGAACCAGTTCGCCGCTCTAACGCGGCTGCTAAAGTAGAGTCCTGCGGTGATCGTGTCCGCTTCAGGGTGGAGCTGGTCCCTGGAGAAACGACGGTTGTTTCATGGAAAAAGCTTCTGAAAGAGGCCAACTCCAGAGGCTCAAGTGAGGCTGGCGCATCGGCTTCAGCTCCTCCGCTGGAATCCCAGCCTCCTCTTCCCTCAATGGCTTCAGATTTTCCGAAGCAACCCATCGTCAAGGAGGCCAACGACCCACTGTTGCAGGCTGGGTCGAGCCGACTGAACAATGTGATTGAGAGGATCGAACGCATGTACGCGGTATGTTGAACTGAATCCAACGATTTCATGTTCATTTAGTGGTTTCGCGTCGCGTTTTTATTTTGGCGGTGCTTATGTTTAATGCATGTGTGTTTCTTGAACGATTTAATCAAAGAGAGAATTTTTTTTCACATTCAATATAATTGTGTTCGAATTATTTTTTTTTTTTAAAAAAAGAATCATGCTTGCATCAGTGATGCATGTTCATTGAAATCATCAATCTTTGCTAAATGGGTTATTTTGCTTCACTTACGTGGTTAATCACATCGGATTGGATTCCACGGCTTAATGATTTCTTTCGTATCATTAAGCTAGATTTCAGTCCAAATATTGTGTTTTTAACGTTGGTGAAAATTTATTTACTGACTTTAGACCTTGACTGGCTATCGACGAGTACTTTGTTTGATCATGTTAACGTTCAGTTATAAAAATAATCGATGTTGACTAAAAAAAATAATATATATATATATATATATATAATAAAAATCCTTGTTAACGTAAAAAATAATTTGAAACTATTAATATTTGTGGGTATGTCCACTATATTTGTAGATATCTTCTGAGTACCATAATAAATTAAAAATCCTCGTAAACTGGGTACTTTTTTGTTTCCATTTCACGAGCTTGTGTCGAATTTACAGGGCAACGGAAGTAGTGATGATGAAAATGCGATGCTAGATGATGTACCCGATGATGATGAGTATGATACCGATGATTCCTTCATAGATGATACTGAGTTGGTAGGTGTCAAATTAACGGCCTATGATTTCACTTAAGCTCACATCACGGTGAAAAGGTAGATTACATGCATTATTTGCTAAGCTCGTTACGAGTTTCATTTGTGCAGGATGAATATTTCAAGGTCGATAACGTGGAAACAAAACATGATGGTTTTTTTGTCAATCGCGGGAAATTGGAGCAAAAGTGAGTTTTTCCGAGGCACTGTGTACTTAAATGTGAAAGTTGGTCTCGGGGTTATCTTATTTCAGACGACTTATTTGATTAAATAGTGGTTTACCCTTTGTTTGATGAAGTGAGAGCACCATATCACATGACGAGCAGCCAAGAAAGAGGAAGCACAAAGAGCCCGCAAAAAGTCATGGCGGAAGTGATGATGGAAAGGATGGGAATAAACAGGTGAAATTGGGTGTCAAAGGTAGAAAAGATTCATCACCAAAGAAGAAAAACTCAACAAGTCAGCCACTCACAGTGGCTGCGACAGATGTGCAAACTCGGGCCCTTTCGACGAATGCACGGGATCCTGCAGAACTGTATGCTATGAAGCAGGGCAAGAATATTGAGCGGCAGAATGCATCCTTCATAACAGGAACAGAAGCATCTGATGGGAATGCGAAAATTGAGCTGCTTGATGAAGCCATAAAGGAGTTGAAGAAGATAGTTGACGAATGTATTGCATTATTACTTCCTTTTGTATTCTGTCTTTTTATCCTTTACCATAACTTGCCAGAGTTGGTTACCATTTTCTTGTATTCCTTGTAGTTCAACCACCGGCAACAGAAGGATATGATCCTGATAATTCTTCCCTGGCAGTCAAGAGGAGGCTTCCGCATGAAATAAAGCTGATGCTCGCCAGAATTGCTAGATTGACGGTACTCGACGACTAGAAAATGTCTTGATGGTTCATATTTATTGTTGTGTATTTGCCTATTTATAATCATGTGTATTTGTGCTTCCATTAGGCTTTGTTTGGGAAAAATTATTATCTGTGTTTATGCTGCAGGAAGATATTTATGGTAAGATGCCAAAGACTGTGCTTGTTCGTCTGATGGACATTGCTGGCCACTTAATGAAGCTTAGGACTCTAAAGGTAATTCTTTTAGAAAAAAATTACTAACGAGCAAATACCGATTCTTGCGCTTTTCTATTGTTCTGCTTCCCCCTTTATCCACCGGCATCAATAGCAATGATACCGACGTTACGTTGATATCATGGTTTTGCTATTTTGGGTGTAAAGATTGTGAAATTACTCACAATGACGCGGCTATTGGCAAATTTCTTCATGAGGATCACTTCATTAACGTGCTAGAACCATTTAAAACCTGGATAGAGTTCCAGGAAAATATGAAGCAAGCTACTTTATTATCGACTGTCTTCATGAAATATGCTTTTTAATTACTTACATTTTCTGATGACAGAGATTTCTCATGAGGGACAGGTATGTGGTGGCTGAGAGAAAAGCCAATGTTAAAGAGCATAAAACGGAATGACAAATTTCTTTTGATTTGCTTAGCTCTGAATTAGACTCTTGTTTGTTTCATGATTTGTAGAAACATTAACCAATGTGGTCTCAACTTTATGATGAATTGTGGCAATTAACAACAATGTTATATGATTTGCCAAAATTTTATAGTATCTATTATGAAGCATGCTGATTCTGAACATAGGAAACGTGAATCATTTATAACCTTTATAATGTGTCAAGGAATTTTCCCTACAATCTTACTCAAGGTTATCAAATGTATTCGTGCACAAAGCCCGGGTGGGAGAGTCACCAGTGGTTCGGAAATTACCATTCACTTTTTTAAATTACCTTCTAACTTTTCTTGTTGAATTCCCGCAAACTTATGGACATGGTTAATGAAAAACGCTGTCCTCTCCAACTAGTTAGGTCCCTGGCTCTACCACATGTTAGATAAATCCCTCGTAAAACTCGGTTGTTTAGTGCAAGTAGATATAGGTTATTCAATCTGACATACCATCCTTACAAATGAATTATATTCCTTTTATTGTTTTCATGGTAAAGCTTTCTCTAAAAAGTATGGAGTTGTGGTTTTAGTAATATCTACTAGGTGGTCTGTTCACATGGACGAGAAGTTTAAGTTGTGATTTGGGTGTCCATAAATATCTAGTCAGATGAGTTACAATTCTTTAATCGCTTGGACGACCACTTAACTAGTAAAGAAACAAAGTATTGGGTGTCTACTGTCTAGCTGTTGAGCTCGCTCGATGTTTGATTATTTGACGGCATTCTCATAGTTGTAGCAACTACGGATATAAAGAACCAAATCGATCTGTATATTCAGAAATTAAAGTCTCGAATTCAAGCTCAATCAGTATACTTGAACTCCGAGATCAAATTGAAACTCAAATGATTAAATATATTGGCAACAATACAAGCTCGAGTTCGAGCTCAACGTGACATATTTGAATATGGCTAAAACTGTTCGAGTAGAACGTGTTTGAATTCTGTTCAAATACTAAAAGAATATTTTTCGAGTCGACTCAAAACGCTTGCGAGTTGACTTGATTTATTTACACCTCTAATAACTACATGGAAAAATTAACAGGTTATTTACTATTTATTTCTAAATCTCCATTCTTGGGATGCATGTGGAACTAATTACATTTTAACACCTGGTTATAAGATAAATGAGATAGCAGAGAAGGTGAATGCTATATTATAAAGTGGGAAATGGAAATGTTACATATTAGTTATCTAAAATAGTGGAAATAGAATAACTGGAAAGAATTGGTGTAGTTGCGCAGATCTTTATCCACAAACCATCCTATTTGGTTTGGCAAGTTGTATCATGGCATTTTAAGGGTGAAATATTTTCTTCTTTTTCTGTTTAAGCCTTGACTGTTTGTTGCATTGTTAACGACGGAATATAGAACTAGGAAATCTAGGATATCAGTCGTCACTCATCGGTTTAACTGTCAGATGCCAGTTGCTAAGCATCTACTCTTTATGCCAGTTGCTAAGCATCTACTCTTTCAAAACAAACTCATGCTAATTTATTTTTCGATTCTGTAAAAATCCTCACTTTCTTTTTATTTTATTTGTATGTTTGTTGTGTAGATTAGGAGGAGCTCCAAATGGTATATGTTGGTCCATCCAGGCCCTAATTGTATCGAATGCTGTCTCATATTTAGGAACTGACTGCATAAAAGTGTTGTACATGGTTGTTTCACTATTATCTCCATATTTTCTGATTAAACAAGCATACTTCTTTGGTCTGGCAGAAACACCTTAAAGTCGTCGATGAGTCGAACCTATCAGCTAGACTGGAGACAGATGTTCGAGTGCAGAAGATCAAACAAGAATTTGAAAAGATGGTTGCGCTTTGGATTCCATATATGAACTACAAAGTATGCCTTTCATTTTGATCTTGTTCCAATTCAAGAGCTGATATTTAGCATATTATTGTTTCTAACAGATGAAGATATCTCATTCTGACCATAAAAACAGGCATATCTTTAAAATTCTGTAAAATGATGTATAATTTGTGCTTGTGATAGATCCGAGTACCAATATTCATTTTGTTTCTCAATTTGAATATCCACAAAATTTGCAGATTGAACAGCAAATTGCAAGTTCAAATGCTTTTCGAGAATCTGGTCCTGCAGAAAAAGAAGCTTTGATACGAAAAAACAGCATAGATGATGCATTGGAGGATAAAATTTGTGACATATATGAACTTTATGTTGAGGTAATAGATAATTTTTCCCTTCTTCCTTGAAGGGACTTTCCTTTGGTAAATTTTGATCCTATATGCCTGATTGATTTTTCAAGTCCTTTCATTCCAGATATCAGAAGAAAATTCAGGTCCGCATGTCAAAGTGTTGTACGAAGAGGTATAACTTATAATAAGACCTCCTATGCTTTGTTGCTAGATTTTTTTTCACAGAAATTGTTTGTAGTTAAGTCACTCTCATGTACAGATGTTTCACATTTTCATTTTATGAGTTAGTTTGGAGCTGTGAGAGGTTAAATTGCATGAATCAGTATTTGCATCCGATAAGCATATGAGCATTGACATTGATATTGTTCCTTGCATCCAACATACTCCTGAATTCACTGAATTAGACTATCCATGAGTCTCACATTATCTCTAGTGATATGTGTAATTTGAATGATCTCCAGTGTTTTGGTAATGATAATCATTGTGTCGTCTTTTGCAAACATGGGAAATGACATGAATTGAACAATGCATCCGAGTGTTGTGTATTTATTCTGCAATGATTTCAATATCTTTTCCTACTTTGCTGACATTTAAGGTTACTTGGTTGGCTCTCACTTCTGAAATGTTAAAATCGAAATGAAATATGGACACCATCACACAATATCAGCCAGTTGTTTTCATAAATGTTATAAACTTTGATGTGTGCCCTTATCAATGCAGATTGCAGCATTGTGGCCCAGTGGATTCATGGACACCCATGGAATTAGGCAAGCAATACGTAGAGCGAAAGATAGGAGGAGGTTACTGAGAAACTTGATGAAGGTCGGAATTCATCTTTATTTCTATGCTGCATATTTTCTTATTTTGGAATTTTGAATTAGAAGTTATTTCTTTCAAAGCCTTAATGATAGCTTGTATGCACACTCATAATTATGAATAAATATTGAGGAACAGTTTCTACTCCTCTTATATGATGAATAAAAATGCAAATCTCACTAATGCACGTATATATGAAACGGCGTTTAAAGCTTAAATGTTTGCATAGATATCAGTCACTGAGTTTTCTGATGGAGTTTAAAGTTCTGTTGCCAAAATTACTGACGGTTCAAGTCACGGAGTTTAGCGACAAGTTTTATGTCTACTTGCGACGGTTATTTGTGCTAATTTGTTGCAAAACTGGAGATGGTTTATTTGTACTAATTTGGTGCAAAGTTTGTGTCAATTCGATTGTGTTATGATAAACCAACGACGGAAATAATAAATCCGTCGCTGATATCAACAACTTGAGTGTGACTTATGACTGATAAAACTGTTAATGTAACCTTTTGAGGTGTATTTGGAAATCTTTTAGCATAGCCTGAGGTCTTTTTGATGTTTATAAATCTACAACATGACTTCAGAACTCATATACTTATCTCCCCCCTGTTTATTAGGATCAAGCAAATATAAAAAAGAAGAATGTTTTGCTGCCATAAAGACCAGAGGCAGAGGATAGCAGCCATGCTGTAGCTACTGATGTTACTCAGACCCTGCTCCATGGTTAAGACACCATGGTCCGCCGATGCACGTTGTCTGCACTGTTACCTGTCAATACTGCGAAATAACACATTTCCATGCACAGACAAGAAAGAGTAAAGGGAAACTCCAGCAGCAGTGCAATCTACACAAGGCCAGTGGATATTTCACTAAGACTTGAGAACATGCATGTTTCACAGGCTGAGGAATGCACAATCACCCCACGTATTGGGGCCATCCTCTCTCCAAATTGCTGCTATTTATGGCCGAACTACATAACTATATATTTACCGGTATAATCACAGAATATTTATTACATGTGCATTTTGTGCAACTTTGATTTTCTACGCTATTCATGCACATTGCAATTCAACAGCACAAATTTTGGTATGAGTTATATACATATATCCGTAGTTCTTGCAGAATGAACAACTTACCGTTGAATTTGAAATCATTTTAAAGTCTGTCTAGGTCCCAGGAGTTTAGTTTTTGTTATCATATATGATTTTTATTTCAAATACAATCAATTTTTACGGTGATCTTTGGATATATTTGAAATTCTTCGAAAACCATCATATTTTTCTATGGCAAACTTGTTATTTTGGTGACGAAAAGCAATATCCTTCGTTACAAGATTCACCAACCAAAAGGGAAAATTTCCTTGCTCTTAAATCCGTCATTTTAGTTCCATCAGTTTTATATGATTTTCATTCAAAATATCTTACTAAATTCAAACGGAAACCCCATCATGGGTTGGGATTCAGAAAAGCGTATCTTGATTTTTAAATTTTTTGCATATTTTTCAATCTGTGCATTTGAAATTATGTGGCTGACAATTTAATTTTTTTTTTAGATTAGAGGTGAGCATGAACATTCCACGTACATTAAATTACACATAAACATAAATTTCATTGCACGCACATTGCACGTACGTAAAATTATACATAAATTTCATTATACACACATTACATATACGTAAAATTGCACATAAGTCGTGAGATTTGTAAGTGATAGATTGAAATTCATCGAAATTTCTTTTTTTTTTCCGTAAAAAAGTAGAGTATATTTATGAGGAAAAAATTCCAAGAATGAAAATTCTCGTATGGAATTTTCTTTATAATTGGAATTTATTCATAGACAGATATGCAATAGTTATATAAATTTCTAAATTGCAAGGAAGTTGAGAGTTATTTTTGACATTCTGAAATAATTTCACCAACACATAACTTTAATATATAGTAATAGGTTTAATAATAGATTATGTAAAATGTGTTTTCCGAAATTGGATGCTCCAACCAAACACACAGGATGGAATAATAGTGGATCGAGTCATATTAGCCGACCAGTTGTATCTTAGAGTTTTTTTGACTAAACTTATTAAATACAGTTAAACGTTCAAAACCTACAAGTTGTTAGGTCCTATTTTAAAATTAAATTGTTAATATGTTTAGATAAACTTATTTTGAACAATTTAAATATGTTGAGGTGTTTGATGTTATAGTATTTTATAATTATAAAAATTATCAAAAAGGACTTAAATTAATAATTTATAAAATTGATCTAGAAATAATTTTTAAACTTTATTTCAGTTATATATATATTTAACAAAAAAATGGTTATGATCAGAATCTGTCAAAACTTAGTGGACATAATAACTAATTAAGAAAGTATTTAAACATGTTTTTGCAGAAATAAAATGTTAATAAGATTTTTTTAAAAGCTATGGATAGCCTAACTTTTTAAAAACAGATTATGAACTGTGTATAAAATTTTTGCGAAACAAATTTTAAGAGCAAACAGTGCTCGCTTCGACTCGTGTCATCGATGTTTACAACAAAATAATGGGCTTTCAGAGGTTCGGTTTTGGGCTTTTAATTGGGTTGTATAATATGATTAATTTATCATGGGCTAGAAAGTAAAGATAGTGCCCACCACGGTAGGTCTTTCTACCAAACAGATCCTTATAAAATCAATGAAGTATAACTTGTACCCTGCGTCTCGACAGATGTACTTTATTTAGGTGTTTTATACTTTTATATCGAGTAATTTAAAAATTTCTTGTTTCTCAGTTGCGAATCTACCATCATCAAATTCCTCTTCGACTCAGGGTGTGCCAGCCCAGTTCACCATTTGAACATTCAGAGAGTTGAAGCAGGTTCAATCCATTCTGATTGACACTGATTCCTCATCGTACACTTTATCCTTAGATCATACTCTAATCTTTGAACTTTCAGTGATTTCTCTCAAAGCTTATGGGCAACGAGTCCGACGAGCTGTTTCCCAAAGGAACCCAATCCTTGCAGAATATATTGCCTTTGCCACCATCTAACGATGTGATCTCCCCGTCGGCTGCTGATTCTAGGAGTAATCTTTTTCCTCTTCCCCACTCAAGTGTACCCTCTCAAACATTTCCGCACCAGTATACGCCCATATCCAATGGAACTCAAGCAAATTTTGCCAGTAACAGTGATATTGAAACTGCTGCTCAGCACGCTGTGCTTCATGAACAAGTATGTCCTTGGAAGAACTATTCTTTAGTGTTGGTATCCTACTGATGTAATAATTATATTACAATTGTCTGTTACCTTTTACAGGAAATTTCCACGCAAAAGATTATTCAGAGCCAGAGGTTTGTACCAAAATTTCATCTTATGGGTTTAAGCCCAATGTGGGGGAAGATCAAATGAATCAGTGTTTGAATAAGTTTGTGCATGTATTATTTCAGAGAATTAATTGCTGCAACTGGTCCTTCTGAGTCCAGTAAAGACTTTTTGTCCGAACACCATGACCCAAATGCTCTCAAGGTTAATTGATCTGCCACCATTTACTTCCGTCCGTATTTTCAGTTTTTAGTTCAATTGTCTATTTTTATGTCACAGGAACATTTGCTTAAACTGGCCACTCATCATCGAACAGAAATGACTTTAAAGCGTGCCAAGCCTACCTTTGTGGAGGATGGTTGACTACTGTACTTTAGTATTTTCAATAACATTCTTATGCATTTATATTATCATAATCGATCTGATATGAAAGGCTGCGATGCTTATGGCAAACAAAGTCGAAATAGATGCTTCAGAGAACTATAAACTTTTTTCCTGTCCTAAATTCAAGGAATATAAATCTGATTGGGTTGCTAGCTTACACCGATGCCCTTTTTCTCGAAACATGAACCTACTTTGTGGTTAGTTCTTGGTTCAGTAAAGGTGTTTTTTTTTAAATTAGTAACAGAGATAATCTCATTACTTTGAACTCAATAGCAGCGCAAGGTGTTTTTATATTTTTCGTTAAAGGCCCTTTCTCTGTCGCAGCAAGGACATGGTGTTACTATTATATTATCTGACTCCGCGTTGTGAACTTCATTGTGTACAAGTGGCTTGAGCACAACTGTAGTTGGCATCTGAACAACTGTTTGAAAAAATGGTGCTATTATCATAATTTAATTAGAAGTTAGTGGAGAGTCATGATGTTCAACATGAACAGTGAATTTTAGCTTCTGTCTCATTATACTTCAAGGATGTTAGACAATCTTTGCCAATTTTTTTTTTTAGTATTGCATTTACCTGATAACTATTTGGGATATTTTGTTATATGATCTACTGAAACCTTTCATAAAGTAACTTTTGAGCTTTTGTGAAATGCGTCAGTAAATCCTTTTACGCTCCACAAGGGGAAGCTAGTTAGCAGTTTGTCCTTCCCTCGTCTTATATGATAGAGGATATGATAGGAGATTAATAAAAATCCTGAAATAATATCTTTCTAAAATAGTAGCTCCTATAATGGCTAAATCTGGTAAAAGTGTCTCTCTTGCTAGGCAATTCAGAGATTGGAAATGGATATGGAGTTCCTGGTGGAGGTGCTTATTATGGTGCTTCCAGTCTGAACATTGTTAATGATGGTATGCATAGTTCTCTTCCCTGAATCAGTTAACTGAAAATTAGTTGACATTAAGCTATTCTGAATCATTAGAAAGAGATGGCAAGGAAACGAGCCAAAATAAATCAGAGCTTGATTGTGAGTCAGGACAGAAGTCAACTAGTAAAGACTTACCCGAATATCTCAAGCAAAAGCTCAGAGCAAGGGGTATCCTGAAAGATGATCAAAATGCAGATAATTCTGCCATGGCAGACCATGTTAGTTGTTCATTTTAATTGTATTTTAAATCCTCCTATTTAGTTTTTATCCAGAGTTCTTAGGAAACAAAAACTCCTATTTACATGGCTATCTTTTTGGGTTATATGATAATATTCTAGCATTTTTATTTTATTTTCGACCATTCTTCCTTTTGTATCTCCTTGACTACTTCTTAACTGTGATATGGATTTTTGGAATCTAGAGGTTGGAGGCTCAGTCGCATCAGCCAAACCTGCCTCCAGGATGGGTGAGCATCAGTTCTTTTCTTCCGATATATATTATTCTAAAATTATGATTATTTTTTCTTGGAATCAAATAGCTGAAACATGACCTATACTGTAGCTAGTTTAAATCTGCTTTAGCCTGTAATAGAAGACCAATCTATCTTTCGCACCTGTTGATTTTCCTTTTATTTAACAAACATGATTTTCCCTTTATTTACCCGTTTTTTGGAGCCTTTTGATATGAATGTGATATGCGTATTCACTTTAACGGAACTTTAACAAGAGATCAGTTTCTTTATCATTGATTCCGTGGATCTGAATTTTATCTATGATAACTCAAACTCTCGGAAAATCTGCTATATTATAGTATTTTATTTTGAACATCAGAAAATATGTTAAATTGCAGTCATACGTTTATTGTTCCTTTTCGAGTTCTCTTTGGTACAAAGCTTTGGTAGAACTGGGTCTTGTTTGGTTCCTCCTAGTTCTTTTAGGATGTTCTCGAAGCAGATCTCGGCCGCGATCTAGAAAGAAGGGGACAAGATTAAGTAGGATTCCATGTTGGATTCAAAAGCATAAGGATTTTATTTAAGCCTTTTCAGTTCCGGATCTGTATGGAGACGGGAGCCTTATTTTTTGTTGATTTGCTTTGGACTCCTTTTTGAGTAGTCTACTTGTCCACCTTTTATTTTTATTAATATAAGTTTATTTCCTATCAAAAAGAGAAAAAAAAAACTTTGTAGCATCATTCTGTTATATCGTCACTTATTAGTCTTTCTTCTCCAAATTATTGTGTAGATTGAGGCAAGGGACCCCGAAAGTGGTGCTGTATTTTATTATAATCAGAGTTCAAGGACAAGTCAGTGGGAGAGACCTCTCATTACTGCTTCGATTTCTGTACCGGCGACACCTCCCCTTCCAGAAAATTGGGTAGAGGCATTTGATGATACAACAGGTACTACCAGCTTAAACAAGTTTATAAATCTAGATATTGTATTGTATAAATGATACAGGAAAAATTCTAGAAGCCATTGTACTGTTTTATGGTTTCAGTAAGAATATTATATTTTGTTCCAGTTAAATTAATTTTTTTGTGGATGAAAATCATGTAATTTGATTTCTTTATTTATTTTCTTTTCAGCTTGACAAGCAATCTTTATTTTCTCTACTTACAGGGATTTTACATATGATCCATAATATGTTTGCGTATATGATTCTAAGCTCATCTGTTAGCTATTTCTTAGTATTGACTTTTAGTTAGAGACCTATATGTGCCTCTCTTTTTTGTCAATATCTTTATTTGAAGTATATGATGCTCGCGTTCTCGACCTTGCAGCATCCACTCAAATATTCTGATATTAATTAGTCTTCTGTAGTCCGTTTTCTTTAAACTGAAGTATAAACAAGTGTAAGACCACTGCTTTCTCAGGTCAAAAGTATTACTACAACCGAAAGACTAATTTGTCGCAATGGGTGCATCCAAGTGGACAACAGCAACCCAATTTACAACCTTATAACAGAATACCCTCTACTACTGCAGTGGTAGGAAATTTGGGAGATCAGCCATTCAAGTTTCCCAAATGCATGGGATGTGGTGGGTGGGGAGTGGATCTTGTCCAGTCTTGGGGATATTGTCGTCACTGCACAAGGTTTGTGTAGTGGCATATAATTAGGAGTTTCGTATGAAAGTTCTTGTGAGTGGTTATGTTTTTTTTCTTCAATATTGGGACAGAATTGCGTATTGGTTTTGTTGTTTCGTTTTCCAATAAGGTAAGTCTAAAATCTTTATTTTGCCTTTTATGTTCAGACTTCAAGGTCTTCCACAAGCCCAGTATTCATCAGCCCCGACAGACAGCCAGCAGCAAATCACCTCTGCTGCTAAAAGGAAAGAAGATTCGGACAAGAAATCTTCAAAACATAGGTACTCGAGTTTAAGTCGTCCTACTCATGCACATTCCTGTTTGGATATGATGAGTTTTCACGTTTAGCGACAAATATTGTTTCTGTTGAAGAAAGGACACAACCAGTTCATATATCAAATGGCGTTTTCTTAAATATAAAAGGGCAAAAAAGTGCAACATGATGATGATAAAATTGAAAGCAAAGGGTCGGTGGTGGGTCCTTTATGCATCTTATCTTTTGGATGAATACTGTGTTTGTGTAGTCTCGAAAAAAATATTTTATATGTTCTATAAATTGCTATCCAGAGGCTTATATGACCTTTAGCGTAATTACCATATTTGGGAGTACAGATCTGATCTAAAGCCACCACTTAGTAGAGGATATAAAAAGGATGGGAAGAAGCGAGCCCATGCTGAGGATGATGAGCTGGATCCAATGGATCCCAGTTCCTATTCAGATGCTCCTCGTGGTGGCTGGTATGATATTAGTTTCATATCATGCATTATAATTTCTATGGATAATCTTCCAAGTTAGTTGTTATACGAGGTCTCAAAGAAGTGCGCTTCCCAGTTTTGAGTTAGCATATTGCTAAATTTACAGGGTTGTTGGCCTTAAAGGAGTACAACCAAGAGCGGCAGATACGACTGCCACGGTATGTAAAACCATTATTTGAATGGACACCTTCCTTCAAAGTGTACAGAAAGAAACACATCGAAGAAAACTGTAGAAAATGGGAAAAAAGGCCAAGTCCCAAAAGCATTTGTTAGTGTCAGTGTGATGCATGTCCCTTTGTCGATCCTTATTTTTCATATTTTACTGGCATGTGAAGCATTCATACTGGGATGGTGTCGTCAGTATGTGATTCCTATTATTGACATTGTTGTGCTCCAAAACTTCAATTTTCAGGGTCCTCTCTTTCAGCAGCGACCTTATCCTTCTCCCGGAGCTGTCTTACGCAAAAATGCTGAAATTGCTTCTCAAAAGAAAAAGGGTAATTCACATTATGCTCCTATATCCAAGAGAGGGGATGGAAGTGATGGTCTAGGTGATGCTGACTGAATTGAGGTAAAGTTACGGATCGATCTCTTCTTTTACACATAGTTAGCAGAAATAATGTGACTCAAACCTAGACTTGTGTGCCACTTATGTTTCGGTTTCCTTTAGATTGGAGCAAAGATCATACTTAATGGTTGGAAGTGTAACAATGTCATCTGTACAGCAGACCTGAGCTCAGAATTTATTGCACGATGGAATTAGATTTCTTCACTGGAGGCAACGTGTCCAAGTTTTAGTTATAGGGTTAGGCTGTCGGAAACTTTTGTTATCAAGTATTCTTGAAACTTATTAGTGTAAACATTTGAAGAAACTTGCTCGTTTCTACGACCCTTTCATACCCATATTTCGTTCGAAGTATCACTTATATGAACTATCGAATATGTCCCAACTGGCCCTTTATACACGCCGTAAGTTTTAATTCAGCAATTTTTAAGTAAAGGACGGCTTAAATGTCTCCCTGTAAGCTTACAAATTCAATCGTCATGGTTTCAAGTTGCAGGACCCTTTCAAAAAGCGAGAAGAAATATTTCATCTTTGGATAAGGATATATCCTTTTATCTTCTCCCACAATGTTTGCAGAAGAAAAGGCATAATGCCACATTTGCGTGTCTTCATTCCCAAATAAACCCCACCGTTTGATGATTAGTCCCTCAACATGCCTTGGCACATTAGGATATTCTACATCATATCTTTCATGAAAATCTTTTGCTCAACTGTGGTGGTTTTTGAATATTTCATACTTCCACAAACATACTTTCTCACGTATGCGAACAAATCATCTCTCATCACCATAAAAAGCGTACACTTTCTAAATAAAACAGGAGTTCAAGTGTGAAATTCTTGAAAAGTTACACACGAACACGTTCATTTGTGGTTAATAAAATGTAATGGCTACCACTCCATGTGATCCTAAGCATCTCATTGATAAACTGAGGAACCGGCACATCGGCTATCGGCTATGAGACAAGATCTTGAGTCTGACTCGAGCCCATGCTTTCCAATGAACTTGAGCTGGGGTGTTCAAAGCTCGTTCAAAATCCCGACTGGATACAAAAAAGTGATTCAAGTCTTCCCTGGCCACCATATGGGAGCAGGGTCTGTTTCAAGTAAAAGTTGTGATGATATTTAAATCCTTAATGGTATGACTGAGAATTGAGTCAAAACATCATGTGTTCCCCGATAATTCAGGGTTGACTATTAATATCACGAGAGAAGACCCTTTGCTCAATCGTTTACTCGAACTGAAATTTGGAATTTTAAAGCTCCATGTGATTGGATATTTCGATAGTATTCAGTCAAATTTTAACCCGACCTGATGAATGGTTTTAAAGACAGTTCAAAACATTAATATTACAGTATTGATGAACACTATTTTGGATTAGAACACCTGTGCCAACCATAAATTCTTGAATGCGATCTTATTACAATTAGATTTTTTTTTTTTTTTATAAATTTAGAGGCCGGCTAGCTTTACTCATCTACATTAACTTAAATGAGAGGATGGTGAGAATAAAATGATCACATTTGTCCCGTCTATTTATGACAAAGGGTTTTCATCCCAATTCTTCCCTTTTAAAGAGGCGTATTGAATTTCTGGCGTTTAAAAAACAGCCAAAACGGGGAAAATTCAGGAATATTTGGTAGCTTGGGGGTAGCAGTGGTGGTTAAATGTCAACAACGATGTATTTCCTCAAACACAAAGGACGACATATTTCTTACAAGAATTTAATTACACTATTACAGCAAAAACAAACTTTAACTGCTAAAAGTCACAATATTATTATTACAGATACTTCTTGCATTTAAGTGCATGAGAGGGATGGAACACCAAAATTCCTTATTGTCCCTCGTACATCCATGCATCAATATATTTTCATTTATCTGTCGCTTTCTTGACTATTCTTGTACTTTTAATTTGTGTGGCCCTCTCTAATACTTGTGTTTAAATCTCATGGATGATTAATTATTCGAAAAAAACAATTTAGTTCCCTCGTTAAAAATCAAATTAGCACTAATGACAAGGTAATTTTTATGATCTGATCTACCACAGATAAAAAAAAAATCAATATATATACACAGTTGTAACCTTAAAGTGCAAAAATAATATTTAGCGCAAGATTACATACGAATGTCATACATTTATGTAAGTGGATAAGTTAAACAAAAAAAATCTTATAACTATCGAAAAGATTAAAAATATTGAAGGAAAAGGAAATATTCAAATTAATCATATTCTATACATACATACATACGCGTGTGGATGTCCAGAGGTTGAATGTGACCTAGACACACATGCATGCATGTTCATCTCATCTTCTTGATATCACTCTCACACACACACAATTTAATAAATTAATTCAAATTATAAAGACCAAAAAAGAAAGAACATATAACCTCTGTCTTACATATAATACACGCAATAAAGAACTTCCCGTATATAACACGGTTCAACCAATCCCTGATACCACAAAATTAGAGAAAGAACAGAAGAACAAGGTAAAACAAAGTTAAGCTCAGACTCTCTCTCCAGTCCCCTCATCTTTTGCCTCAACTAAATTCTGCATTCTCCTGTTTAAGGATTTCATACAGATTCCAGTAAGTTTCATTCAGCTTCTTTTTACCAAAAAACTTTGAGTTTCTACTTCAGATGATTGCAGTTTCGAAAAGTTTTTTTAGCCCCATTTATATATGTATAAATATTGATCACTGTGCTTCAGCCATGGTATTAAGATAATTAATATTTAGTAAGTTTTACAAATTAGAGTTTTCTTGATTATCACAGCTATCTTTCACTTAAATCGGAAAATGTAGTCCACCCTTTTGATTTTTGCTTATCTCTTTGTTTTATTTGGATACTTTTCTAAGAACATGTATATACATAGCTTGAGATTTAAATTATGGGAAGAGGGAAGATAGAAGTGAAGAGGATTGAGAGCAACACGAGCAGGCAAGTCACGTTTTCGAAACGGAGGGCTGGATTGATGAAGAAGACTCATGAGCTCTCTGTGCTGTGTGATGCTCAGATTGGACTCATTGTTTTCTCTAGCAAAGGCAAACTCACTGAATACTGCACCCCTCAGTTGAGGTCAATTTATGCAATTCTAAATTATATTGTGAATTCATTTCATGCTTCATCTAATAAAAGGGAATCATCCCTATTCATTATTCTTTCCTTTCTTTAGTTTATCCCTTTCCTCATTAATTAATTTTTTTTGTTGTTAGGCCTAAAGTAACTACAATCTTGAAGGGGGTTTCTTGGATTTTGTTTGCGTTACAAATTGAATAATATAGTGTCTTCATTTTGATTAAATTAATTTTTTTTGCAGCATGAAGCAAATGATAGACAGGTACGTGCAGACCAAGGGCATTTCTTTCCCAGACGGAAACGATCGGACAGGACCCGCTCCATACAATGTATACAAACTTAATTAAGTTATTAAGTATATATGTGATAACTAGTGCTTCTATGATTTCAGTGTCTTTTACAATAAATTAAATGTATATATATTAATTCCAGGATCAGATGTACAAAGAGCTAACACAAATGAAGAGGCAAACTTTGAATCTTCAACTAACCCTTCAGAGATACAAGGGAGATGATTTGAGCAGCGTGCAATTTGAGGAACTTCGCCAACTCGAACAGCAGCTTGAGCACTCGGTTGACAAAGTTCGCGCCCGAAAGGTAGAATTCTTACCAACTACATCTGAAGATTTTGACTGAACCATGCAAATACCATTTGATTTTCATGATGATTTCGGTAGTTTATATACGTATTTATTCAAATTCGGATTGAACTGCATGCACACAGTTTCAGCTACTTCACGAGCAACTGGAAAATCTCAAGAAGACGGTAAGATTTTGTTTTTGAGTATGTATCTATCTCTTTACTCCTACAATATTAAGCTAATATATATATATATTCATCTTTTCAACTACTGTTTTGCTACAAATGATGTTGCTTCAGGAATCACTGCTGGAGAAGGAAAATCAAGAGATGTATCAATGGGTACTCCAAAATCAATATCCTTTAAAATCAATTAACTTAGGAGTCGACTAAAAAATTGTGACAAATAAAATTCATGCAATATAGTTTAATGCGATGTGTACATATATATATGTATATAATGTTACAGTTAATGGGCAGTCAGATTCAGAAACAAGCAGAGATAGATCACAATCAGGAAGCGATGAAAGAGCTGAGGTTGATGGAACAACAGCCATTATTGAACCAGTTTCCATTCTTTGGCGATGATATTGGGGAGCAGCCAAGTTCTGTGCTACAACTAGCAACCATGCAGCACCCACATTCCTATAGGTTGCAGCCTACTCATCCTAATCTTCAAGATCATTTCGGCGCGACGGTACGCACGTGAAACAAAAGTATTTGCATTATAATCCATGCATCATAGTTTGTTTGAAATTCAAATGAAATAATAGCAAAATATACATCTGATATATGCGACAATATCCTTTGTTGAATATCAATTTGCAGAGTGACTATGGCGCCACTTGAGAGAGTCATGATTTTATGTGGAGATCAGTTAATTCTTTCATGGTCCTATGAGAGGCTAGCCAGTGACTTAAATTTATAACGTAGGATTATATATGTTCGCATATTAATTGTTTAAGAAAAATCTTGAAACTTTCAAGACACATGCATCAATGTAGTAGTAAGTGTTGATCACGTATGACAAAAATTAAATACTCTTAATGTATATGGTTCCTTTAGTTTGCTACATATAACATATTGTATATGTCTGTATGTATTTATGTGTATATGTGTGTGAAATTTGAGCTTTTTTCTTTTCATATCTGACTATGGTTGAAGTTGGTTGGTTTGGCCTCAGAAAAATGAATATTAGTCCTTTCGTTCTTGGGCCATGGAATGTGTATATACTGGTCCAGGGAATGTGGTAATCTGATGCTACGTGGGCTCAGCTATCACACTTAAATGATATTTGTAAATTATTCTCAAAGATAGATTTTAAAGGTTGAATTGGAGATTGCATAATAGTTTGATTATGTTTTATTAAAAAAGATATATTAGTTCTATCATAAGCATTTTGGATAAATTATGAAAATTGGGAGTGTTATTGGCAAGTCATTTTCTGTTAGTGCATTCTTCTTCTTTCATCGCCAATATTGTTTTAAAAAAGTTCTTCAAGCATATAAAATCGAACGTACTCAAAACCATCTAATACTTAGTACTGTTTTTACAAAGTATTTTGTAGAGTTCAAAATCATTTATATTTCAAATTATGAAGTTAATCACACAAGAAGACATAACAGGAACTCTTCAAAACAAATAAGGACATAGAGTGTATAAAAGTAACAAATATTTTAGCCAGCACAAATGTCTGAAATTATATGGAGATGTTGGAAAATATTTCAACGAAAAAGAATTTGGGATATTGTCCAGTAATTGGTACCTATACAAGTCAGCGTAATCATGATTTATTGAAAAGACATTATTACTAATATTCATAGGTGTTTTGGAATATATTTTGAGTTGAAAATTTTCCTTCACAAGCATATTATGCCATAACCCGCGAACAGAAAAGATGCATTTGAAAGATCAATGGCGTTAAAAATTTTCCAAGAACTACATTTCAAAGTCAAACTTCACTTTTATATCTACTTAATAGACCTTTGTATTCAAAGTCTAACTGAAATAATTGCAAAAGGAGAAAATATTAGGTTAAGATTTTCAATAGACTTATAAAAGTACTGTTGGAGTTACAGCGAAATATTTCTAGTAACATTTTTGGAAAAACCATCTGTGAGTAAAGCCAAGATTCATGGACCAAATAGCTTAGTTATTCTCATTCCAGTTTCAAATTATAAATGAAGGGGTTAATTTATTTATCACTCAGAGAGATAAATTAATTTATCATAGTGCAGAATTTTTTTTTTATGAATTCAACAGAAATTGAAATTAAACGAACTTTTTTGTTGTTTTCAGAAAGACAGAATTGAAGATTGGACAATGAATTTGATGTGTTTAACATGGACCGCTTACTCTCCCTATCGAGTGTTCAATAATGTTCCGATTCAGAAGAGAAAATAATTTTATCTTCCTTCCGTAGTGTGTTTGGGGGGAACACACATTCCATGGTTCTTATCAACTCTAAACTTGGCTATTTTTATTTTTGGTCCCATCAATATTTGTTTGCCATGACGTGTCGATTTCCAAGTATATTAAAAAATATATATTTTTAGATCCGTCTACAAAAAGATGCAATAAAAATTACAATTGAATATTGATTTAATTTATTTTTTTACATATGATACCATGCAAATGCAAGCATTATCTTAACGAACCAAACCATGTGGCGAACTATTAAGAATGGTATTGATTCCATAATCATTACTCACGGGGAACTTAGGGACAACATTAGAAACAATAAACGTGCACGTCACAAGGTAGGATACATTATTTATTTAAATGGACAGACATGAAAAAAAGGTAAATACATAAATTATTCATGTTGAATTTATACTCCATTTTAATTAGGACAAGATATTACTAAATTAGAGCGTATGCAACAATAAAGTGAGTGTAATAAAAGTTCTCAATCTAAATAAGAATTATTAGGTAAACGAAAGATTATATAGAACTTCAATTGAGTGTGTCACAATATTTCATAAACAAAGATGAGATTGCATTGCATGGAGAGATTTATATGTGATTTTCTACGCTCCCATCAAATCAAAAATACATCAAAATGGGCACTTCATCTCTTCCCTTTGTTAAATTCTTGGATGAACAAAAAAAACTAGTAAAAAGTAAAAAGCGATTACTTGCATGAAAGTATATTTCCTCGAAAATTATGGAACCGAATCGAGCCGATCGTTCAAGCAGCAGTCTTGAAGGGCTGGTATTTCTTAAGATCAGACACAACTCCGGCGAAGGATCCGACAGCAGCAGCAATGGAAATGATCAAACAAGCAGCACTCAGAATCTGCAAACTGATCCATCTGGTGCTCCATCTAGGAATCCTCTTCTGTACGATGTACATCTCAACCGGAAAATAAACGGTTAGCGGCCAAAACCCAAACGCACCAAGAATCCCCACAACATCATTAAAGAAAGGCATCAGCATCGAAAGCACGGTCGTAATGATCACGAAGATGGTCCTCCATACCAGCCTGAACAGGTTGAGTTTAAAAGATTTGAGTCCTGGAACAGGGACAGGAATCTCTTTGGTGATGAATTTGTTGTTGGGGAACCAACCGGCCGCTGTTTTCTCGATGAACGCAAAGAGGGGTTGACAGAAAACTTGGTATGCTCCGACTAGGTGAACAACTATGGCTATGTTGGCTATGTCAAGCAGCCAGTAGGGATTGTAAAAGCCGAAACCGGTGAGGAGGTTTCCGGGGGAGCTGTCGCCGAATGCCGCGTAGCCGAAGCAACCACATAACATGTAGAAAACCGTCGTTACGGCTACGCTCAGGAAAGTCGCTTTCTTCATTGTTTTGTGCTCTGACGGTGGAGATTTTATTGTATCCTGTTATCAAAGAACGGAAACTCAATTTTGGAGCTGCAGAGTTTGAATCAACTTTTCAGTTCAATGAAATGATATTTTACCTGAATTTCAATAAGAATGAGGGAGTATGAGTAGGCAAAAGCTATGGCTCCAAGTGCTTGAAAACTCCTCCACACCTTTTGAGTTTCGGTGACTGTTCCGATGCTTACCCCGGTCATACTTCCTCGAATTTTACCGTTTTCTGTTAGGAATAATTCAAAGTTAATCAGAAAAGAATACTTGCTTATGTAACATATCATAAAGTTTATAAAATCCAAGTGGGACTATTTGTATTTTCAGCTTAATCACCTGCAACTTTGCCAATTCCAAGGCCTAAACCAATTGAGGAGTAAGTAAAGGACATAATTGCAGCAACAATCGAAAGCCACCAAATCTGATCAAAATCTGGGATCTGTGAGAAAATTATTTCGATCGCACCGAATGCAATCATATAAGGATTGCTCGAAACTCTGCAAGGGCTGTCATCTCCTTTGGTGTGGAAGCAATTAGACTTCTGAATTGCCCTGTTCCATTAGTTTTCATATATTATTAGAACACTGATCGATATACAAAAAATATATATATACTTCAAAGGAAAATACGGTGATGTTGTTTGATTCTTACATCATGCTTATAGATGATGCAATGGTGTAACCGATGGCAACTCCGAAAAGATTCAAATACTGAATTGCCCCACAAACTTTAACCTGGAACCCTCCTGCAATTCCAAGAAAAATTCAAAATAAGCTTTTAGAACTTTAAACTTCATATTAACATGTAACACCACAAGCTCTTGTATCAAGATTCAAGAAAATAATACCCAAATTGGACCTAACAGCATCCATGTAAGTGTAGTTCCTCTTGCCGTTATCGGGGTCGCCGGAGCGGTAACATGTGGCCAGAAGGGTAGAGGTGTAATAGGTCACAAAAGAGAACAAAAACAGCACAGTTGGACCAGCAATCCACCCCAGTTGAGCTGTGGCCCAAGCCAAGGACAAAACACCAGAACCAATCACAGCTGTAATGATGTGGGCGCTTGCAGTCCAGACAGTACCTATAATCATAGGAGGAAAATAAAAACATATCAAGAACACATAATGCATACACACACATGGAAGAAAATATAATTGAGATCTTGGACTGATTAAATTACATAATGATTTTCAGAAAATAAATATACCGGTTCTTTTCAGGCGGCCATCATCGTCATAACACTTGGAGCCAACCTGAGGAGCTACATTGATGGAGACGTCGAAGGCTTGGTGATGACTCTGCATCGATCCTGTATTCTCAGCAGCCATCTTCTTGTTTTCTCTTTTGTTGGGAATTCGAATACCGAGAAAATATTAAATTTATTTCCAGAGGCTATATATAGTTCCACGGAGGGAGACAGGAAAGTACGAAGATCAATCAGCGAATTGAATGCTCTAGTTATTTCTTCAGAAATTCAGTGCATGGAAGCGGCAACAGCCCAACAGCTCTCTCGCCTGTTCTTTAATTTATTTCACTCCAGAAGATTTGACACACTTTTCAAGATTTATGAGGATAATATCAAGAATGGAGTTAAGTTCTTGAATTTGTTTGAAGATGGAGAGAGGAGGGTGGGGCGTAATATATAAGATGAGAAATGGTGGGGTTGGCTAAAGCCAGGTGAAATTATAATTACACGAGGACAAAAGAGAGACGCGCTTTGTCAACGAGTGGACTGCTAAAGGACCCACCAATTTTCAAACTCACAATTTCCCGAAACTGTAATGAATAAATCTTCGAGTATGTAATAACCTGGTGCTCGATAGATTATTTTGATATTTCTGGGTAGATTTTCGACACTACCCCTATCCCCTATATATGTGTGTGTGCGATGTGTGTAGCTAATAGCTATCGTGTCAATTGCGAATAAAATATATCATGCAATTAATGTCGACAGTAGGTGAGCTTTAGATATATATTAGTAACTCTTTCAAAACGAATTCAGGTTGGGGAACAGACTCATAATTGAAGCAAGGGAGATCCATGCATATTTGTAGAAAATTACTATTTCTCGTATACAAGGAACAAAGTTCAAACTGAACGGTGAAAAGGTTTTCTTCTTTCCCTCAAAATAAGATTCTGAGAGCTGTTGGGCTGATTTGCAATTGCAAATGCGCCTGGCTTTGGATTAAAAGTGACATTTTTGTGTAATAAAGGGTTTCCCATTTACAACACGTTACACAATGTGATGAATAAAATATGGTTTTATCAAACCAATCAACAGTTGATTCCTATATATATATATATATATAATGATACGTGTGCATCAGTTTGATAATTTAAATGTAAGCATATTATAGAGTAACTAAACTTACATTGTACTGTCCTTTTTAGAACCTTTGAATCAAGACAAATTACACGTTACGGCTTCTCCACCATCCCCTCACTTGAAACGGAATAGGGTTCTCCATCGCTCGTTATAATAATCTATTATAGATCCCTAAATAATACTTCGAAAAATTTATATCGTCAATCTATATATACCTTTACCAGACAGTAGATATAAATTGAGTAAAACACTTATTTTAAAATCTAAAAATATATGATACGTTCATGCCTAGTACAAATTTGTGAAGAAAAAAATAGCAAAAGTAAAAATATGTACACCAGAGAAAGTGAATGAATAATTGGATTATAAATAAAATATGGTCCAAGATTACTAGATTATTTTGTATCATCAATCTTGGCATTGACGCATGTCCATTTATACAGCATCGTATATATTCTTTTTGGTTCCCAAAGTCCGAGGAAAGAGTTAAACGAATTTACGATTACATAAATACATGCTTCTTTTAATAAAAGGGTATCGATCCTTTAATTGTTTGTCCTTGAAAGGAAAAGGCGTGCAAGCTAAGGATTGAAACTATGGATTTTTAGAATTTCATCTCTCCCAACTTATATAAATGCAATTGTTGTTAGGAATTTATGACTAATTAAATAAACAACCATTCTATCCAAACGAAATCCTCCAATATAAACACAACCTAAACCAGTTCGATACTGAATCATACTACCATTTTACATATCTGCAATTTTTTTATTGTTTTTTATTTGGTGTTAGATATATGGCAAATCTAAGCATTCATTCAGCATAGCAAGTGGCATGGTAGCCTTTATGTAATGTTCCACTAAATGAAAAACATCAAGTAATCATACTCTGCAATATAAGAAATTATCAGCTCAGAATAAACGTGCTACATAAATTATATACTTTAATCAGTGGCATGTCACGAAAACGTTTACTCGTTATTGGCAGTTCGAAAAAAAGTTAAAAGAGATAACAAGCCTTCACTTTTGTACACTTATCATTTGATCGAACTTTAATCATTGTTATCAAATATATATTAAAATAATGAATGCCACGAGATTGCGCTAGTCACTCCATTAACCAAATTGGCGCATTTAGTGACTTCAAAAAAATACATATATATACATTCATCACGATCATAAAAGACACTCTATGTTAATAATTATGTAGCATTATAATATGCATATCAAGTAAATTTAGTTTAGTCCATATCCATATCCATATCTTGCATGATACATTTCGACATGTGCTAATATAGACAAGTTTTATTTAAATCTACTTGTGAATTTAATATGAATCAGTTTTTTATATCACATCGATTTTTTGTTCACTAGATATTGACAAGAACTGTTGATCAAGCCTCCATTGCTATTACTTTTAAATCAGAGCGAATGTATTAGGGGGGTAACTTCTCCTAACTGCAAGCTATAAATTATTTATTTCCCAATAACTTCGTCAAATTTTAAAGTTGTCAATATTAAGAGAATGACTAATTCAAGTCGAAGAAGTAACGTATTTAGTATTTCAATTGTTGGTTATTTTTATATTGCAGCGAAAATTTTTAGGGACTGCGAAGTAGATATTTTTGTGTTAATGATATGGACCCGCATACCCATTAACGATACATTCGTCAAAAAGTTGGTTATATACGGGCAGGCTGAAATATTTGACTCCGAAAGTTTCTTTTCAAGAAGTACTTAATTAAAGATGAATTAGAATCTTTTGCTTTTCTAATCTGTTCCTTTTATTTTCTCACGATAAGTATTCATGGACTACTTATTATACCGTGTGTCAATTATAGGGTCCTTAGTTGGAATGATTATGAAGAATAACACTTTTTTTCAAATTCATTTTCTTCCTATTTTTATTCGGGCGAACGATCATATAAAAATTTAATAATATGAATAACTATAATAAATATTATTACAAACTGCAAAAAAAAATTAAATTGATAAGATGTTGTTGGGTTAAGCGTGCATTTGTGTGAGTAGAACTCGGACCGTCAAAAAGCTCTCATGCGTCAAGCTCTTAACTTGTGTCGATTTCTCTGGTTGGCTGAGTGGGCCGTAAAAAAGTGACGTCAAATGTTAACGGTAATGAAACCAAAGCAGGTCATTCAGGTGGTTCAGCCGCACCAGAAGGAGTGTCAGCTAGTGGAGTCTCTTACGAAGTCGATCGAGTGTATCAAATATTGGTATGTTTTACATATTTATCGGATCTTTTATCAGGGATGCCGCGTGCAGTTGTTAATTTTCGATGATAATGATTTGATGTTTATTGGTATACGTGAAGGGGAGGTTGGATGTTGTTTATGTATGGCTTTTGCGTGAATTTATGAGCAGATATAGCTCTGCATGTGTATGAAATATGATTTAAAATATTTCTTTCGTTAGATTTGACTGACGGAGTAGTATCTATATTTTTAAAATTAGATATGTGTCTCGCCGCACTCATGGATCTAACAATATGACATTAACTAATATTTATAGCTTTAACATAATGATAATCATTTGATCCTAACTTATAGGTTCTTATTATTCTTTCGTATAGGTTTGTTTCTTTAAAAGTGTTACACCATGATAAAAAATTTAGTGATGATAACGATGACGATGACACATTGCTTGTAAGCTTACATATTTTATTTAATGAAGAAAGAATCATTTAAAATCACAATATAAGAGAGAAAAAATGGTGATCTTTGAGATGAAATACGGAGAAGTTGGCGAAAAAATATGAACTAGATGGAGTGAAGCATGGAAATCACTAATAAGTTCACACGATCAAAATTATATTATGTTGGGATAAAATTGAATATAAACGTTGTCGTCTTCTTGATTATTGAACACTCACAAAGAGTTGTAATTAAGAACTGTCTCAGATAATTTTGTGGTAAATTGTTGCGTCTCTTGAACTTGTGAGCATAGTAGTAAATCATTTTCGAATACACAAATTTTAAACCCTTTCGAGGGAGATTTCTTCACATAAACCGAATATTTTGGAAAATTCTAAGAGCTGAAAAATTGTGATGAAAATCACCAATAAATAATTAACTTGATCTTAAAAGACACGAAAAGTTATTTTTTATTAATAGACACTTGTTCTACTTTTGGCCATGCCATTCCCCACAATTAAAACCAGTAAAACTAAACTTAGATTAGTATATAATATTTATACTGAAAAAAAAGAATTATAAAATCAGTAAAAAGTCAATTGGGTATAGTGATTAATTATAAATTAAAGGCCTCGTGTGGCCTGATATTCTTTACGTTCATTTAAATCTATGAATATATAATACTCTTTGACTAACCTTTGAACAAGTTGGTTTCATTTTTTATTTATTTATAAATTGGGATTCAAAAGTTTGGTTCACTGTATCTTATTCTAGACGCACTAATAAAGATTGATCCAAGATCTAAAAATATCTCTTTATATAAAAAATTGAATAAATTGATTTATCAAGAAAAATATGAAATGATATCAAGTTGTTCTTTTCTACTTCGCCGACAGCCCATCTCATTAATTAAAGTTCCACTCGGCGCAAAACCGATCGAAAAATATAAATTACACGATTCATTAGATCTTTGATTATCGTCTTCTTTAGTTTTTATTCCATTTTTCAAATTAGTTCCTTTTTTAAATTAAAGAATTAGCTTTGCTGCGTGAAATCATATGCTCTTGTTTTCCATATAGTACCAATTCACTCCAAGGGTCATTACAGGAATTTGGATTAAATTGCAATAAATACCATCTATATGGCCTTGTCTTCTGAGTTTGGGATATAGGGAATGTGTTGGAACAATATTTCGTGTTTTTTTTTTTTTAAGTTTTAGAGAAAAGGAGTCTCCATTTCAAATATCAAATCATGTCAAAAATGAAAATAATAATTATATTGAAATTAAGACTTGAAATATTGGCTCAGAAAATTTATATTTTTGGTTAATTATAATCAATATTATGTTCGCGTGCATTTGAAAAATGTGCATAAGTTTATAAAGGTAATATGTAACCGGAAGTGAAAAAAAAGGTTCAATCAATTATGGTAGATAAAAAACCAACTCTAATATTTATTTGTGTCTGGGACGAAAAATAAATTAATTTAATGATATGAATTATAATAAATTAAGAAAATTATTGTTATATAAAATATATGAATATAATTAATATTTAATAGATATAATATTATAATAGTAATATATAATATAATTTATTAGTATTCTATAGCAATGACTAGGATATAGATTAGTATATATTAGTAATAGAATAATAATAACTATTATTACAAATTTTAATTTTATTCAATTAAAAAGAATAATTATGATCTATAGCAATGACTAGGATATAATTATTATTATTTAATAATAAAATATTAAAATGAGAAATACCAAATAAAATAATAATCATTATTTATAAAGTTTAATCATAATAAAGATAATAATAGAAATAAGAAACAATGTTTTTTAAATTATTTTTAAATATTTTAACTGAAATATGGTCTATTTTTGTTATAAAAAAAATTGTATTTCTCTCTTTATTCTTTTCTATAATTATTTCATGTTTCATTCTCATACAATACGGAAAAATAATGTTGTAACAAGTTCTTCAGAGAGTAGTCAACTGGGCACGTTAACAAAGTTGTGTCCACTTTTTAAGCCATGCGGTGGTGTCCACACAAATTATGTATCAATTGAGCAATAAAATATATTTGTAATATTATGTGAAAGTGACTCGTTTTGTTTATTTTTTAATGTGAATGGAACTTCAATCTTCCTAATATTCCAAATTCGAGGCAACACGAAATAATTTGTAGACTAGGGTTCAATACGTCCAAAATATTTTTGATTTATTATACAGTAATGAATCCAATTAGTTCAGTTTAAATTTTTTTTTTATTTTCTGAATAATCGTACGGACGCCATTTTATTGGGACAACGAAAATTGTGGAAGTTAGTTCACTTGATTCTTCAGTCGTCAAGACGTCAACTATGATCAATTGTATACAAGTATACAAAATATAATACCAGAAAAAAAATTTTAGTTTCTGTAAAGTACTTTAATTTGTTGGTATGATTAAATTAGCACACTACAGAATATTTATCTGAAATTTTATATCTCATAATAAATTCAAAAATGTTGACGGTACTATATTTCTTATACAATATATTTATCTTCATTCGTCATGTACTAGGGGATATAATTTATTGAGTAGACACAACAAACTTTATATGGACCTTAATACAAATATATAAAACTTACGTTGTGGACAAAATCCTTCAACATTTTGTCAAAGGCAAGAGAAAGCACATTTTTATATTAGGCACCAATAATTAATGCATTATGGGGAAAACAAACAAACAAACAAAAACTCACGTATTGTAGACCAAGGACGAATATTTATATTTTGTTTAATTTCATGAAACAACTGAAGAGAAAATTTAGTCGTTTCATGAAAAAAAAAATAGTTAACTTGTCGAATGTGTATATGTGTTGTGTATATATACATGAAATCTTTCATACTAATTTTTTTTTTTTTTGGGACACGTTGAGAAACAAAAGAAGAATGAACCTGAAGCATAATATTCATAGTTGTACAATTTTTTTAAAGAGAAACAATGGTGTCTAACTTTGCAATTATGGCTACACTAGATAATTTTATACGTATGTCGCATTGAATTTTGTTTGATTTTGACATTTGATTGACTTTATTTAATAAGACAGTACCGTAATTAAATATATATATATATAAATTTGATACAATGGACATCATTTGTGGGCATCGGGGTGACGTGGCAGCACCAGGAAGTGTCACGTCACCCCGGTGCCCACTGTATCATCTCTTTATATATATATATATATACAAATCCGATATCCTAATACCTAACTTCCCCCACCACCTTCCCCAATTACCACGTGACACCATGCAATTGGTCGAATTTTAAAAAATTGTTGAAGTTAAAATGTTGGTCCAATCACATGGTGACACGTGGCAGTCGGGGGAAAAGAGGTGGGGAAGTTGGTTGTGTAAGATATCATGTCGCTATATATATATATATATGATACAAAATTTTTCCTCGGTCGAAAACCTATCACAAACGGGAGTTCGGCGGATCTCTGATCGAGCACCGAGCTGCTTGAATTATAGTAGTAAGAAGATCGTTATAGATCACATGACAAGCTGCAAGCAAAGAGGAACATCGAGAGATCTGTCATCGGGAAATGAGTAGGTCATAGACACTAGTTATAGGGCGTCAGAAGTATTTCTGAGGAAATCCCTCCGATTCTTCTTCAGGTCTGGTGCTCGATAATAGATTGCAAGCGTGTATATGAGGCAGAGAGCTTATAAGTTTTTGAATGAATGTAGGTGAAGCATATCTGAGTATTTATAGAGGAGCTAAGCGATGATTGCGGGTATATCACCCGGCTTGTGATGCGCTTGAGCGAGTCTTACGATTGGTGTTATACCCGAGTTTGACCAATTCTTTTGGGGATATTATCGTCTTGACTTGTCAAGATAAAACTAATTCAAAACATGCACTCATACTATGTCATCAGAGATGTGATCATTGAAAATAATAGAATGTGTCAGGGAGTTCGGCCACTGGCTCGATCCTCCTACCTCGAGCTCAAGACATGATATATCTAACGTATGATTGTTGGTCCTCGGGGTAGGAGGTGTTTCTTAAAAGACGTTGGGCATTGGATCACGAGGTGGTCATAGTCTCAGAGATGGTATAAATATATATATATATATATATATAAGGATATGATACTATGGGCACCTGTGGTGGGCACATTGTGGGCACCTGGGTGACGTGGCAGCACTAGGAAATGCCACGTCACCCAGGTGCCCACAAAGTGCCCACAGTATCATTTTTGTGTATATATATATATATATATATAAACTAGAAACTAACTGTGTTCCATATAGTCAATACCATAGATATATGGTAAGAAAGGAAAAGAAATGGAAGACAGTTTTTAGTCTTTGTTTGACTATCGAAAGTATGATGTAATGAATGAGACATCAGTAGCTTAATCAAAGGACTGAATAGAATGAATAGGTTAACTAATTTAGCCTACTGCAAATATATTTAATCTAAATAAATTTGATATTGTGCTAGAGTTAATATCGTTTAGGATCATTTTTTACAAGGAAAAAATTATAATGTTTTCGAAAGTATATATCTTGTCCTAATTCCGTCCATATTAAACGGTCAGAAAATGGTCAACCAGAAGAACGTGGGGCCACAAAGTAGAGCCTACAAATCACAACAACGGTCAACTCTGGCGGTCTCCGAAAATATGAAACATATGGCAAGTTGCTACCCGAAAAACGGAAAGCTTGTTGACTTCTATCGAACAAATTTTACTACATTTAAATGAATTGGATGTGATGTATTTATTAAAAATAAGTAATTTATCTTCGCTATCATATCAGTCAATCAGTTATTTGGTTTGTTAATTTTTATATTTAATTCAATATATCAATATAACTTTTTCGGGAAAAAAAAGGGCCGGACTGTTGGCTATACATATAAATTTATGTATAGGTATACTAATATGACTACCTGAAAGTGAGGGGAAAATTTTATGTGATGTGGATATATTTATTTGTGTTGAGCGACAAGAAAAATAAATCCTCGGAAAATAAAATAAATTTTATCCGATAAGACAAAAAATGTTATCCGATTAACTTCTCTTCTCAGGCTTTGAAGTAGATAGTTGTGTTTCAGGTTTATTTTCAGAAATGAATTCTTGAGATATACTTTGGACTATTAGAATAAGCGACTTTAATAAGCAGTGGAGAGTCAGAAAAAGGCTCAAATTTTCAACATTTTTTGAAAAATATCTGGAATAGGTTATAAGATAAATAGTGACGATGTCAACAAGATAATTTAAAATAAATTCTCAGAATTAATATAATGAAAGAAGAGAAACTGAGCTTGAAAATGTGGTGGTGATGGTGCTTGGTGATTGCACGGAGAATGTTTGACCAACTCACGTGTTGGTTTCTAGGTGCACCGTGTGGCGGAGACTCGGTGGTTGTTGCGGCCACCGCAGTCGATCCTAAATTAGAAGCTATCAGCCAAAAAACAAAAAAAATTAATCATTTATGTTTCTTTTTCTATATCATATTTTAGCCTCTTATCTTTTAAATTGTACATTTATTATTATCTAATATATAAACACTATGTTGTTTTCTTTGTTTTGGGATTTTTTAAAATGTGAAGTCTTATGTTCTATGCGGAGATACCTTATAGATTAATTGTGTCGATTTGGACACATTTTTTGAAAATTTTATAGCATATGAATAATACTAGATTAAGTTCCAACATACTTTCTTTTTTTTTTAGTGTTTATTGTGATAATTTTACCATTTTACTCATCCAGTATGTTACTAATTATTTTGCAAAGCCAAAAAAAAGTGTTCTGGCAATAGTTTTGAATATCAGAAACTATTCTTTTCTAATATTCAAACTAATGCATGTTCGAAAATCCTTTTTCAAGTATAAGATAGTGATAAGTAATGACAAACAAGACCCAATATAAGTTCAATCTTGATCTTTTCAGAAAGTATCTCAATATTAATGCCAAGTCCTCCTTATAGCCCAATCTAGTTTTTCTAAAGCCCAAACTTTCTAAAACGCTTACCCAAAGTTCAAAGTATTCACTACATCCCCACAATTGGGAGTTTGCAAGTACTAAATTATATATTATAAGTTTGACACGAAGTAAAGTAAAATCAGGTATCACTAAAATTATTCGATTGTATATCCTTGGTTTTATAGAGCCACATTTTGACGCCCACTAATTCGGAGTAAAAGTTAAGCCGGACACGTGTTTGGAGAATGTTTTCCTACATGTTCTTCCATTTATGAAATTTAGAACAAAAATAAGAAATATCGAAAATCACTTTTTTATATTAAAAAAGGTCAAGTTTTTTTTTTTCTTCAAGAAAGGCAAATATCAAATAAAACAAATACAGTAACCCACACAAAACCCTAATAGCCATACATTTTTGGCATCGACATAGAATATTTAATCCAACACGATCGAAGAATTCGAACAAAAAGAAAACATAGCCACCACGAGGAATTAAAGGACACAAACTAAAGTACAGATCAATGGAGAATATTTAAAGGGGCACATGATAAAAAGTTGACAAAATCGGACATCTCTAATGAATAGAATTAATTTTGCAGTTCAGAAAAATTAATATAGACTTTTTCCTTAATTAATAATTCTGTCACAACTTACATCGATACTATTCAATTAATATACCTTAGGTTGCCATGATATTAAATCTGATAATTATCTTTTTAATTATTAAAATATATCAGTAGAATGTGAAATATAAACTGATAGGTAATCGTTGTTTGGTTTGATAGATTAAACTTCGAACAAGCTTATAACTTGCAATGTTGAGTTAATCGTGCATTTATGAGAGTAGTGAGAAGATGAATCACCTCCTGTAGAGCTCTCGTATGTTAGATTGCTAGAGTTGCACCGTTTGATTTGGTTGGCTAAGTGGGTGTAAAAGAATGACGTCAAATCTTAATGGTATACCATCTTTGTTGGGGATAGAGTCGTCAGTAGAACAATGGTAAACCTGATTTCTAAGGGATATGAGACATTACCAGCAGTTAGACATATATCTCACCGTATTCATGGGCCTAACAACCCGACCCTAACGCACAAAATATAATGCCCAGACATTTTTTATAGGCCACAATTAGAAAGTTATGAGATTTGAGGGATTACATTGATAAGCAATTTTATTCAACTCTTAATTTAATCGAGTTTCAGAATTTAGCTTTTAGCATTTGAGAGCTAAATTCCAGATTTCATGATATGTGATTTCAGATTTTATGTTTACGCATTTTCAGCTGTCACCCTGTGTTAAGTTGAAATTTAAGATATTAGAAATGCAAATACAGCAGATGTCTAGTTGAATCCTACAAGCCAATCAAATCCTTTGTTTTAACTAAAATCGTTCGGTTTCCTTATGCATCATTTTATTTTTAAAAAAAAAACAGAGTACGCTTTTAAAAGATTTTGGCATATTGATTTAAACGCGTTTTTCTCTAGGCATTTATAAATCATATATATAGGATGTTAGCTGCTTCATGCACCATTATCTTCAAATCAAACTATTTTAAGCGGTGCTCTCTCTCAAAGAAACCGAGCAAAAGTTTTTTTAAAGATTTTCAAAGGAGACGGTCGGATTGTACGAGGTTTGCTGGATTTCAGTTGCGTTTGTGTTAAAGAATTTCAGGCAAGTAAACTCTGTTTCTTGCTCACTCAGTGAAAGCATATATTCAGTTATGTATGCATGTTTGTGTGAGTTTTAAGGATTTGAAGTTTTGCTACGGTTGTTCTTCAAATAAAAGTATGTTCATGCTCTGTTTTTACAAAGGTACGTATTTACTGTATTTTGATCCAGAAATATTTTAGGAAATGGTTTGATGATGTTCGTCCAGTATTTTCTTGAGTATTCTAAAGATATTTCTTCGAAGTAGCTTACAAGTAGCTTATTCGATCTTTTTCCAGAAATTTCTTGAGATATTTTGATTTCTTCAGACAAAGGAAACCATCGTCGTTCATGTTTATTCACCTGGTTAAGTCTGAAATCTGGTTCTTAAATCACAACTGATATTCTATGATAAATTCTAAGTGTGGCTTTCAGCTGTTGCATTGTTCTTGTTCAGCTGTTGTCAGATGTTGTATTAGTTTGTGTTCAGCTGTTGCATACGTTTGAGTTCAGATGTCGCGTTAATTATATTCAGCTGTTACCGTACTTTGTATTCAAATGTTGTTTTAGTTGGTGTTCAGATGTTGGATTGCTCAACGTCTGAATCTTTTTGTTAAGTTGTGTTGACTACTGAGTTGACCAACTAACATCTGAAGTGTTTCATTTTACCAACAGTTGAGTTCCTTCGTTTAAACAACGTTGACGTCTGAGTTGACCAGCTGACAGCTGAATTGTTTCTTCTTCCTTGTAACGTTATATTCGGTTAGATGTTACCTATTCATTTCTCTATTTCTTTACAATTAACAGCGAAATTCGAGAGTCAGATTCCTTGTTTATTTCCACTTCAATTCGAAAGAATTATCCGATTCAATTGACAGATTCAAGTAGTATTTTTATTCAGTTTTCATCTTCGCAAGCATTTCAGAGAATCCTTATACAGTTCCAGAACATCATTTTAACAAACAAAAACCAGTAAATCGTACTAAGAGAAAAGGAAAACAGATTTACAAAAGAAAAGAAAGAGCAGAAAGATTATGTTGATGAAAGTTTTAAGTTATGACTTTGGCAACAAATGGTCCCCAGAGGAAGGGTGAGTGCGCGGCTGACGAACCGTGTGCCTTTCAAATAGGAAGGATCGAGATTACGGATTGACGGATCTGTATACCCCTTCAACCATGAGCTTTATGCTAATACTGATATCAGGAGTTTGATCAAACGAATTGGATCAAATTTTTAAGTGTTATCATAATTTCAGAAAATGAATGAAGAGCGCAAATGTGATTTTCATCACAGCTCTGCAGAAAAGTTTAAAGCTGCTTCGTTTACGAAGTACAATAAATGTTTTCAGAACTGGTTATTGTTTTATGCTTTCAGATTTTTCAGATTCCTCAGTTATTGTTTTTCGCTTATTCGTAGTTAAGCGTATTCAGATTCCAGTTATGTACCAGATATCGTTTTGCTTGTGATTATGTGCCTTCGATATTCCGGATTTTACCTGCTGGGCCTTAGGCTTACTAGTTTTCATTGAGTACAGGTAATGAAGAGTAAGGAGCTGGAGGGAGATGAACAGAAAGGAAGGAGGTGTTTATCGTGGACATCAGATTTCATCTTTCTTTTCTGTTTCAGATTTTGTTGTATTGAACCCTCAGTCGTAGTTTTGTTGTCTTGTAGGAATGCTGTACAGACTTTATCTTTAACTATGTATACAGTTTCTTTTGAATCATCAGATCCCTATCATTTTAACGTACGCGTTGTTTTTCAGATGTGTAGTAGTTCCTCATTTCTTTTATTTTATTCTTCACGTCTGAGTTCCTTCAACAGATTTGAGTTGTGATTATTCATTCAGTCCAGAAATTTAGTAACGACTGTTTGTTAATAAAGAATTGAAATTTTTGGGTATTTCAATTCGAACCCCAAAACTTCTAAATTTCATTCAGAAAAGTCCGGTCGTTACACAAAATATGTGCTGTATGCGCTGTCAAATGCATGTACAAAGATATAAAGTTATACCTTGTCTACTATTTATAACTTTTGGTCTAATGATAAACGATTGATCCTAACATATATTTTAATTAAAGTAAATGGATAGAGCAAATATGAGAGGAGTAATATGATATTTTATATTAGTCATATATATTGACTGTGATTAATATTGATTGATTATGATAAATTATAATTTTGAAGAAAATATATGATAGGATGGAATAAAATTTTAATCTCACCGATCAAGACAAAAGAAAAATAAATACCCTAACAACTCAAATAATATGTCAATGTGAGAACACCGGAGTCTTTTTTATTACAATATTGGGATTTGGGATCGTCCCACTTTTTACATTGATTCGAGCTCACATCTCCTCCTCAAATGTCTCCTCCTCAAATGTGATACTAGATAGACAGACAGACAGTTTGGTAAAAAAAATGTAAGGATCCTCAGACCTCATTTCACTTCTGGTGTCCATGCCTAACATATATTCAAAAAAAAAAAAAAAAACTGGAAACATCCACCAAAAAGGTCATGTATATGAGATCTCCAACCTACAATATGAAGATCATGATGGCATAGACATGGATAATTAAAATCTTTAGCTTTGGAAGGGAAGAGCATCTTTTTGAGCTATAAATATGGCTAAGGATCAGATTTGGATTTGGACATAAATTAGATTTTGATCAGGATTTGGATTCTAAAAACGGGTAAATTTGACTCCGGCCTGCCTACATGTATTAGATCGAATGGATCACGTTTAAGATGTCTGCATGTGAGCTCCAATCTCCATTCAGTTTTGGCAACGGATTCATGTCCTTCGTTAGATTAATAAGTCTTTAGGCTAATATATATATATATATATATATATTAGGCATGATGTTGTGGGCGCCTGGAGATGCTCAGCCGAACATCTTAGCAATTTCATAAGTTGTT